>JANAVB010028397.1:8281187-8631412 GCA_029216955.1 Iris pallida
TGTGTGTGTGTGTGTGTGTGTGTGTGTCAATTGCATATATGTGTGTGTATGTGACAGGACATAAAGAGGTGGTGTGAGCTAATGTGTATGTTAGGTACTATGTGTGTGACAGTTTTTAGGTTGTATGTGGGTGTTAATGAGTGCTTGTGTGTGTGTAGTGTAGGTGACAGGATGTGAGGAACCTGTGTGTGTGAGTGAACTGTGAGCTATGTGTGTGTGTGTACAGGAAGTGAAAAACAGTGTATATAATGTGTGTGTGAGTCTTGTGTATGTGTGTGTGTGCTAAAGTGGACTGTGACAGTGATTTGGGATAGGGTGTGTGTTAGTGAATGATAGGAAAATGTGTGTGTTAGAGGGCTAAGGAAAATGTGTTCTCAGGTTTTTTCAAACCCATTGACAGTTCAGTTATTTAAATCGATTCCATAAACTACTGCCAACACCAAACTAATCTCATAACCCATAGCCTAATACGTAACAATGAACTAATCAATCATTAGAGAATCAAAACAAGATGCCATTCAAACTCAGGAATAACATCAACTTGACAGTTAAAAGAAATTTAACCAAAATCAACTTGACAGTTCATACCCAAAACTTGATTCCCACATCCAATCTGGCAACACTAAACTCAAACCAATATCCTATTAGTCCATTACTTATGCAGGTGATCTAAGTAAATCATTTATGCAACACAAAACAGAAATAAAATCAAACTCAGGAAAAATATTACATCTCAGCCAATATGCAACAGTCGGGTATCAGCCAACATAGGGATTCAATGATTCGACCCCAAAATCCAACATAAAACTCACTAATAATAGTTGGTAATCAATGCTCAGTGTGTGCTCGTGTCCCTGGATGATAATCATGTCCACAAATTGGACACAGCAGTGTCCAAAACCCAAGGAACCCCAAACAAACCAAACTGGACTGAACAGTTAGTTCGGTCGAGCCATGGAACCTCGAGTATCTTCCTCGAATCTAGACAAAACCCAACGAAACTTGGGGATCCTTAGGTCAGTCCTAGCCCCTAGGTTCAAGCCAAATCTCAAGTCTAAAGACTTCGTGTCGTGTCCTGTTGGACACTCAAGTAGCAGGGCAAAAACATGGACTGCCAGTGCAGTGTGCGCACAGCGTGTCCAACATGCCATCACGACACAACAAGACACGAAAACAATCTCAGTCAATAATAAATCAATAAGCTACATAAAAATCATAATTTCCATTCAAAAATATTTTGAAAACAGCAAGAATCAACCCATTGAGACATAGGTCGAACACCTTATTAGCCTACTGATACGTGTCCGATACGGACACGTATCCGACACAGGTTGGGTTCAGATCCTACCCGAAGCTAGAGGGGACCTAGGTCTATGCATCTATGATGATAAATCAAAAGTTTAAATAGGGTTTGAGAGATTACCAATGGGTTTCTCCTCTAGCTCAAAAACTCACTGAACAGTCCTCTTCTACTATACTTCGAGCACAAATAGATCCCTAAAATAGTCCTCTACCTCCATGGACAGCAAGAGGGTGATGGTTAGGTTACAATGCAAGAAGTTTGGTTGAAAAAGGATGAAAAATGGAGAAGTTAAGAATGAATGAAGTTGGAGCTCACCTTGTTCTTGAGAAATGAGAAAATGAATAAAGGAGGCAAGGGTTTTTGGGAAGGATTAAATAGGGGGAATCCCAAGGATATCTGCCCTAAAATCTAGGGTTAGGGTTGATCCAAGGGTTCTCCATCAATCCAGACAAATCAATGGCTAGATGAAACCTAGGTAGCCTATCACTAGTCTTAACTAAATCAATATGACTAATGACTAGCCAAAATCACAAATCATGACTAGCCATGACTAACCATGACCAATCCCAAATCTAACTTAGTCTAACCATGACTAACTAGGACTAATCTAGGTTAGGGCTAACACAACACAAGGCAATTGATTAATTAATATTTAAATCACACCATCCTATTAATTATATTAAATTTCAATAATATATATATTAAATTCAAATAATTCAAAAATGATAAAAATACCTCCAAACTAGAAATATTGTGGTAGTGACAAATCTACCTTCCTTAAAAAAATTTTGTCCTCAAAATTGAAAGGCGAAACTAACAATGAGAAGGATAGACAATCATACCTCACGGTCTAAAAAGATAAGGGTATCGCTCGCGCATCTCATCCTCCCGCTCCCAGGTAGACTCTTCCGGAGAATGATGCCTCCATGCGATGCGAACTAAGGGTATCACCTGGTTTCTCAGCACCTTCTCTCGGCGATCCAGAATCTCCACAGGCTGCTCTGGATAACTGAGAGTAGGCCCTACCTCAATCTCTGAATGATCAAGCACATGGCTAGGATCAGCCACGTACCGTCTCAACTGTGATACATGGAACACGTTGTGGACACCCACTTGTACAGGTGGCAAGTCTAGCCTATATGCCACGTCACCGACTCTCCTGCTGATCACGAAAGGTCCGATGAAGCGCGGGCTAAGCTTCCCACCTCCACCAAAACGTATAGTACCACGAGTCGGAGATATCCGCAGAAAAACTATGTCTCCGACTTAAACACAAACAAGGTCTCATGTTACTAAATAATCAAACATGATCAAACAAAACAACAAACAACCTACTTCTAATCCTATCTCTAATCTGTACCTCAAACTCCAACGGCCTCCGGTGGCTATCGGTCCAGTGCCGATGTCTGTCCTGCGCCACGCGAAGTCTGTCCCTGATGAGCTTCACATTTTCGGCTGCATCAACAACCATCTCTGGTCCTAGTAAAGCTCGCTCACCAACATCATCCCAAGATAAGGGTGTACGACACCTACGCCCGTACAGAGCCTCGAAAGGTGACATCTCAATGCTGGCCTAGAAATTGTTGTTGTAAGCAAACTCTACCAAATGTAGATGATCCTCCCAGGAATCTCCAAAATCTAAGAAGCACGTCCGCAGCATATCCTCGAGCATCTGAATAGTCCTCTTTGACTGTCCGTCAGTCTGGGGGTGGTATGCAGTACTAAACTTGAGCTGAGTGTCCAAACTAGTCTGCAGACTCCTCCAGAAATGGGAAGTAAAGCGACTATCCCGATCCGAGACGATGTTGACCGGAACTCCGTAAATCCTGACAATCTGCCGCATGTACATCTTCGCAAGCCTCTCTGTAGACGTACCTACCTTGAATGGCAAGAAGTAGGCCGATTTGGTCGACGACCCAAATTGCGTCTTTCCCTCCTGGTGTACGCGGCAACCCTGATACAAAGTCCATAGTAATATGCTCCCACTTCCACTCTGGAATGGGCAATGGCTGTAATAATCCACCGGGCCTCTGCCTCTCTACCTTGACCTGCTGACAGACCAAGCACCTAGCTACGAAGCGAGCTACCTCCCACTTCATCCCGTACCACTAAACATGCTCCCTCAGATCTTGGTACATCTTGTTGGCACCAGGGTGTATAGAGTACTAAGATCTGTGGGCCTCCTGCAAAATCTGCTCCCAGAGCTCTCCGCTGGGTACACATAACCTGGAACTGTACCTCAAGGCACCATCCTCTGCAAGAGAAAATTCGCCATCCACCAGCCCTGCTCGAACCTGCTCTCGGAGATACCACAGAGCAATGTCATCAAACTGTGTCGACTTGATCCTCTCCACCAAGTCTGACTAAATCTGCAGGCCCCACATCTGCATCTAAACTCCGGGCACGATCACCTCAATCCTCAGGCTCTCTAAATCAGCAAGCAAATGACGGTCCATGGTCAAACACATGGCTGTCGGATACCTACCCAAGACATCGGCAACCACGTTGGCCTTCCCTGGGTGATAATGAAGTGATATGTCGAAGTCCTTCATCAGCTCTAACCACCTGTGCTGCCTCATGTTGAGCTCTATCTGTGTAAACACATACTTTAAGCTCTTGTGATCTGTAAAGATCTCCACCCTCTCTCCATACAGGTAGTGCTTCCACAACTTCAGAGAAAACATCACTGCTGCCAGCTCCAGGTCGTGGCTAGGGTAGTTCTTCTCATGGGAACGTAACTGCCTGGAAGCATAGGCAATCACCTTCCCATGCTGCTGCAAGACACAACCCAGCCCCTTCACTGAAGCGTCACTATAAATAGTGAACCCTCCTGAACCAGACTGCAATGTCAGAATCGGAGCTGTCGTAAGCCGCTTCTTCAACTCATCAAAAGCTGTCTGACACTCCTCTGACCAAACATACTCAGCATCCTTCCGGGTCAGCCGAGTCAACGGCTCTACAATCCGGGAGAAATCCTGCACAAACCTCCTGTAGTATCCTGCCAGTCCCAAGAAGCTCTTGATCTCTGCCACTAAAGTCGACGCTGCCCAAGACTCAACTGCTGCGATCTTCTTCGGGTCCACTGAGATCCCATCTCTAGTCACTACATGACCCAAGAAGTCAACTCTATCCAGAAAAAACTCGCACTTCGAGAGCTTTCCATACAGCCTCTCCCTCCTGCGTGTCTCCAGAACCACCCTCAAGTGATCCTCGTGTTCTTCCTCAGTCTTGGAATACACCAGAATATCATCAATGAACACCACCACGAACTTGTCCAAGTACTGGTGGAACACCTTGTTCATTAAGTTCATAAATACTGCTGGTGCATTGGTTAGCCCAAACGGCATAACCAAAAACTCAAACTGTCTGTACCGCATCCTGAAAGCGGTCTTCGGAATATCCTTCCCCTTCACCTTTATCTGGTGATAACCTGACCTCAAATCAATCTTGGAGAAAACTCGAGCTCCGCTCAACTGATCAAAGAGATCATCGATCCGCGGCAGTGGGTATCTGTTCTTGATCGTCAGGTTGTTAAGTGCCCTGTAGTCGATACACATCCGTACCGACCCATCCTTCTTGGGTAAAAATAGTACCGGTGTACCCCAAGGTGAAGAACTCAATCGGATGAAGCCCTTGTCCTGCAGCTCATCCACCTGCCTCTTCAGCTCCGCCAACTTAATGTTGTTCACTCGATAGACATGCTGAGAAATCGGTTCCGTACCGGAAACCAAGTCTATCGAGAACTCTACATCTCGGTCTGGTGGAAGCCCTGGCAACTCCTCCGGGAAAATGTCCATGAACTCTACGATCAAGGGATGTGGAGCCGCCTGCTCCTCAACTGAAGCTCCGCAGAAAAGTCCTCCGTCCTGCTCTGCCTGCCGTCGGGTATACTCAAACTCTGGCTCTCCTGGAGCCCCAAAAAAACTCTACCCCCTCGACAATCAATACTGGCGTGGTGCCTGCTCAACCAGTCCATACCTAATACGATATCGTAGTTCGGTAGTGGCATGACGAGCAGGCTCACCTCCAACTCTCGGCCTCCCAAAATGACACTCCGCCCTCTGCAAACATCACTCACGAGGATAACTTGTTACGACCCACACCCACTGTGAGGGTACGAGTACGTAACAGTGCCCAGCCTACGCCGCAGTGTCGGCGGTAGAACGCTGTCCTAGGTTACTATCTAATCAACAACTCACGCAATTATATAATGTACTTGTCAAATCTCAACTCCGAACGGAGGACAAGTATAGATATAATGAATCTCAATCACAGTCTAAGCATGATAAGATAACACAGAAGTTTATAACTAAAGACTAAATAACGACATTTATAAACTACTAAATAATAATATCTCAAACAAACTCAAATACAAACTCGTATCTCAAGTTATTACAATTCAAGTTCTAAAACATAAAAAAAACTAAACCAAGTCTACTAGCTAGTCTCCCGATCACTCCTGAGTGTCGGGGCCATAGGTAGCTAAGCCATCTCCTGCTCCAAGGCAAGTAGGGCAAATATCCTCAGGGCAAGCATCTGTAATATTTTCAACAGGTCCAGTCAGGACAGGAACGAGTATAATTCATCAAGAAATCCCAAGTAAATGACAGAGAACTATAAAGCAGTTATAGACAGTTGTATTGATGAATATGGCAGTTTATATTCAGGTGATGGTAAGAAAGACAAATAAAGTGCAAGGAAAGAAAATAACTAAACAAGAGAAGAATCGAAGCAACGAAGACTGTAAAATAAGATCTAGCTGAACTAGAGTAACATAATGAGTTCAGATGGTAAAATATAAGTCGAGTGTAATTCCAATGTGAGTCTAATATAAGATGAGTCGAATGTGATTCTAATCATTGTTCTAATAAGGTGAATCGAATAAGGTGATACGAATAAGGTGATTCACATGATGTTCTAATAATGATTCGAATAAATTCTCTATGTGTGTTTTAAAATACTTAGTTAGACATGTAAACGGCTAAGGATAAATCCGGCACATCACACACCTGGCCGGGTGTGGAATGGCTATCGTTCGAATATATTCACAGGGGGTGGTTCGAATAGTGGAAATGTTCACATGTCTAATCAAGTATTTCCCCGCCCATCTAATACAAATGAATACAAAATCCGACACACCAATCGAATAAAAGTCCAACCAACATATGAAGATACGAATAGGTGGTTCGAATAGTGATTCGTATGGTGATTCGAATAATAGAGGTAAGACTAGTAAGTATGTGTGTCGTATACATGGATTCAGAAATAAAAATACGTGTTTGTAACAGAGAATCACATACAGCTAACTAGAACTGAAGTACAGTAATTGACAAATAAATGAGAGAACTATCAGAGAATGTACTCGCCTGATACTCTGAAAAGAGTAGGGTAATATCAGATGCCTGCACCAGAGTCACAATGTCCTAAATAGAGCAGTATGGGTTATGACATGTTTAAAATAAGGCAAATGAAATCTACTATGCAATCTACATGATTTCTAGGTCAATCTAGGTCAAAGTCAACTCTAAGTCAAATCTGGTCAACTATTTAGGTCAAACTAGGTCCAAGTCAAACTTGGTCAACTCTGGGTCAACCAAAGTTAACATCTAGTCAAAATAGGTCAACTCTAGGGTTTGGTCAACTGTAAGTCAACACTATAACTCTAGGCCTATTACCATACCAATACAAGCCTACTAGTACAATACCCAATGTAATATCTATACACTATATTTCATATATAGGCATCACACACACATTCCATGTTATAATAATATGTAGGAAAACTAGATATATGTAAACATACATATACAAACATATATTGAAGGGAAGAAGGAAATTTAGAAAGTGTAGTGTGTGTGTGTGTGTGTGTGTGTGTGTTTGGATTAGGGAACACAAGTAAGGGTTTAAGAGAACATGGCATGGTTACTCAGTTATTTCCCTAACAAACTTAACATGTATCTCAATCTTAAGACCAACCTAATTCTTAGGAAATTCATTAATTGATATCTCAAACATAAACCTAGTTAACCTTTGAAAACCCAAACCCCTTTCAATACCCCTACCCATTTCAGTTTTCAGGGTTCACAAACAAACCCAAAATCAGTTTTCAGTTATAGTAATACTCAACTTTAACCTACCCAAATTAACCTATACAAACCAACACTAACCTATGCTCATGGTCCTGAATTTTCAGATTTTCTTATAGAGAGAGTGTGTGTCTTAGTGAGGGATTTGCACAGGTGGGTGTGTGTGTGGTTGTTCTCAGAAATCATAATTGTGTGTGTGTGCATAGCTCCTAGTTCTAAAATGTGTGTGTGTCACATTTGAACCAATATGGGTGTCACAAGTTAAAATGTATGTAACCTCAGTTCTAAAACATGAGTAAATATCAGTCTATTTCAGATTTGGGTGAGAACCATCAAGTTCAAACAAAAAAAAAACTAATCTCAGGTAACCCAATCTCTCAGTTAACTCTTAACAGAATTTCAGGTTAACCTGTATTTCAGTCCAAATATAATATCAACTTTCATGTTAACTAATGTACATATATGTATATCAAACCAAATCCCCAACACTAACCCAGGTATCAATGTAAAACATGTTTAGGTTCAGTTAACACATCTCAGTTGTGTGTCAAGAGAGGAACTTGTGTGTGCAGGGAAAAGTGATTATGTGTAGGGATATTTGTGTGTGTGTTAATTAATTCACAGGAAAATATATGTGTGACAGGGAAACAGTGAGAAAAAGTGTGTAGCAGTAAACTTGTGTACAGGCAAGCAATAAGTGTCAACAGTACTAAGAGGAACCTGTGTGCAGCAAGGGAAATAACAGGAAAAACAGTATGACTCCCAGGTTGTATCAAAAAGAAAACAGTTCAATATAGCCATTCGAAAGCCAATACATTGTCCAAAATCCCATTTCCATATCAAAAGCCTAATCTAAAAGAAACATTGAACTAGTCAGGAATAATCAAACTTGTGGGATCATTGACAATTGAAAACATTAGTTTAAGAATAGGATTGAAATGGATTTAAGTTTTAGGAAAAACTAATTAACACTGTGTATCAGTCACTTACTGATATGAACCTAAAAACCATTTCAAAACCAACCCAGACCCTCGTGTCAGGTGGAGGTATTTCGTGTCGACATGGGGGTGATGTGTGTGTCCACAAAGTGTCAAAACATCATGTCCAAAGTGCCACGAACCTGGTCGAAATTGGGTGCCAGAGACAGTACAGTGCACTGTCTCGTGCACGCGTGTCGAACCCATTAGGGACACGTGTGTCCACCAAGACACCAAGTGGTGGTGTCGAATGGGTAGCCTAGGTCTAGGGCTAGAGTTAGGGTAGCCTGACACGAGTCCAAGTGTCCTCGTGTCCCCGCACGAAGTGCGTATCAGTGGCACCTGTGCGCGCGTGTGTGCGTGTGGTCGAGACGGTACGGTCGGGATTTCTCCCAAACCGCTCAACCATATGGCCTGAAATTTTGCCTGTGTCATGTCAGTCATGTGTCCTAGGTGTGCCCAAAAATTCGTGTCAAAACGTGCAGTGTCGTGTCCGCTACAGTGCCCGAGCAGCAGGGTACTGTGTACGGTTCAGTCCCCGCGTGTCCAATACGAAAATCCGACACAACAAGACACCAAAACACAAAACACTCTTCACAAAAATTGATGTACATATTTACATCTACAATTTCATTTAATTAGATTTACAAAAATCAAAAATAAATTCCTTAGAGGCATTTAATCAAACACCTACACAACACTTATGACACGTGTCCGATACGGACACCAAACGGACACGAAATTGACCCAAACTTCAGGGACAGATAGGGGACTCCTAGATCTAGCCCTAAATGCAAAGAAAACGAAATATTAATACAATTTAAAGGGTTTTACCTATATGTGCAAAAAGCTTGGAAAAGCTTCAAATGGGAGATTCCTCCTTGCTAGCCAATCTCTCCAAATTGATTCAAACCTGAGATTTCTCTCCATGAACATAAATTAGGGATCAATTAGAACCCAATGCAAAAGATTTGAGCCAAAAAGGAATTGAAATGAGGAAGTTATGGATTGGGGAAGAAGGCTCTTTACCTCTTTCTTCAAACTTGTAAAAATTTAATAAAAGAGGCAAGAACAAGGATGAGACTATTTATAGGGAAGGGGGAGCCCTAGTGGCTGGTCATAAAGTGGAAAATTAGGGTTAGGGTTTAGTCTAATGGTCATGGGCCAAGTTGTACTAGTCATGGAACCAATTTCTAGGTCTCAAGCCTATGGACCAATTCACCAATCCTCCTACTCCAAACTTGATCCTAAGTGTCCTAACTTGAGTTGACTTAAGTTAAACTAGGGTCCATACCATGTTAACTAGGTCACCAAGTCAAAGTCAAGTCTAGGACAGTCTCTTAAGCCGCAGCTAGTCAAAAGTCAAAATCAATAATCACCAGTGCAATAAATCATAAAATAATTCAAAGAGGCCAAATGACCAAAATACCCCTAGGCTAAAAATGATAATTAAATCATCCTAATGACATGGCCAGGCTCTAGGTCATGCAGTCTCTCAGGTTACACTAGCAAGACCTCAAAATCACAAGCCATGACTTAAACCAGTTTTTAAATAGTTTAAAAATTATTAAAAATCACCAAAAATTATAATATGATTTAAATACAAATAAATAATAATAATAAATAAAAAATTCCAAAAATACCCTCATCTGGAAAACTGGGTGTTACAATCCTACCTACCTTATAAAAATTTCGTCCTCAAAATTAAGATGATCGTATCCCCACCAGGTCAAACCCCCAACAATCAAAGTCAAAGATAACATGCAACACTGTCCTACTGGTCGCAATTCCACGGTCTCGAACAGGGTATCTACACTATCTAGCAATCACAACTATATCCTGGCAGGTACTAATGGAATCACACAGAAAAGTGGGAAGGAAGAATGAGAAGGACAAACCTGCTAATCCATCACCTACAGCGTCGGTCTCCTCGACTGCCTTCGCAAAGCTCCACCCCTCTGGTGCTGAGCTACAAGTGGTCGAGCTCCCTCAAAAGAAGGTACAAAGGAACAGTCTACCATCCTATGTGAAACTGGTAAAGATAACTAGGAATTAATTATGAAGGATTACTATTCCAAAGATGATCAAATCGAAAGTTTAAGGCACGTGTGTCAATAGCATTGAAATCCAATAATATCATATATAAAAGAAGACTTAGTCCTGGCACGATCTAAGTTGATCAACTTCAGGGTATGACAAAGTTTGGACAAGATGGAGAACGAGGCCATTGAAGTCTGAGCACGAGTATCCAAGATTTGGTATCCATGTCACAATTGAATTTATTCAATTGAATATGACCCCAAACACTGGATGATAAGGAGGATGACTCGGTCCACTGGTCACGATCAAAGAATTATAATTTAAAGGATGATGCATGGATATAGAAATAAGGCAATTTCTTCCTTTGGATAGGGAAACTAAACATGATACCTCAGTGCCTTTTCTTTCTGAAATATGCGAAAGGCAAAACAATAAAGAGTTCAAAGATGATGCTATTAAGTACAATACGTGGTTCATAGGTGATGGAAATAATTCAAAAGAGAATTGCCAAAGCTGTCGTGGATGAGACTCTGGGACAATTTTAACTATGTCTCCCTCCATGTAGAGTAATATATGAGAAGCAAACCAAAGTGCAATAGGTTGATCAGACCATCATGCACCGGTTCTGATTAGACAATATGTTAGTGGGTGCCAGCCCCCAATAAAACATGTCATGATCAAGCTCGAATAAGATAAGCTTGCAAAACTGGTGCTAAATTAGCAACATAAGATAGACAAAATATAAGTAAGGATAACGATGAAGAAAGTTAATAGTCTAAGATCCTTTAAACATCAAGGAGTGAGGGTGAATCAAAACAAGAGAAAAAGAATTTTTAAATCGAAGTTCATAATGAGATTCTCAAGGGTCATCCCAGGAATCTTCTCAAGTAGTCCTAACTGTGATTGAGTACCTCTCCGTTAAAGCCTATCTCTCAATCCTATCGCAGGCTGTAGTGATACTCTAGTTCGAATACCACTACATAAACTCGACCTGCATGGGCCACCACTAAAAACGTGTCACGACCCGCACCCACTGTGAGGGTACGAGTACGTAACAGCGTCCAGCCTACGCCGCAGTGTCGGCGGTAGAACGCTGTCCTAGGTTACTATCTAATCAACAACTCACGCAATTATATAATGTACTTGTCAAATCTCAACTCCGAACGGAGGACAAGTATAGATATAATGAATCTCAATCACAGTCTAAGCATGATAAGATAACACATATGTTTATAACTAAAGACTAAATAATGACATTTATAAACTACTAAATAATAATATCTCAAACAAACTCAAATACAAACTCGTATCTCAAGTTATTACAATTCAAGTTCTAAAACATAAAAAAAACTAAACTAAGTCTACTAGCTAGTCTCCCGATCACTCCTGAGTGTCGGGGCCATAGGTAGCTAAGCCATCTCCTGCTCCAAGGCAAGTAGGGCAAATATCCTCAGGGCAAGCATCTGTAATATTTTCAACAGGTCCAGTCAGGACAGGAACGAGTACAATTCATCAAGAAATCCCAAGTAAATGACAGAGAACTATAAAGCAGTTATAGACAGTTGTATTGATGAATATGTCAGTTTATATTCAGGTGATGGTAAGAAAGACAAATAAAGTGCAAGGAAAGAAAATAACTAAATAAGAGAAGAATCATAGCAACGAAGACTGTAAAATAAGATCTAGCTGAACTAGAGTAACATAATGAGTTCAGATGGTAAAATATAAGTCGAGTGTAATTCCAATGTGAGTCTAATATAAGATGAGTCGAATGTGATTCTAATCATTGTTCTAATAAGGTGAGTCGAATAAGGTGATATGAATCAGGTGATTCACATGATGTTCTAATAATGATTCGAATAAATTCTCCATGTATGTTTTAAAATACTTAGTTAGACATGTAAACGGCTAAAGGTAAATCCGGCACATCACACACCTGGCCGGGTGTGGAATGGCTATCGTTCGAATATATTCACAGGGGGTGGTTCGAATAGTGGAAATGTTCACATGTTTAATCAAGTATTTTCCCGCCCATCTAATACAAATGAATCCAAAATCTGACACACCAATCGAATAAAAATCCAACCAACATATGAAGATACGAATAGGTGGTTCGAATAGTGATTCGTATGGTGATTCGAATAATAGAGGTAAGACTAGTAAGTATGTGTGTCGTATACATGGATTCAGAAATAAAAATACGTGTTTGTAACAGAGAATCACATACAGCTAACTAGAACTGAAGTACAGTAATTGACAAATAAATGAGAGAACTATCAGAGAATGTACTCACCTGATACTTTGAAAAGAGTAGTGTAATATCAGATGCCTGCACCAGAGTCACAATGTCCTAAATAGAGCAGTATGGGTTATGACATGTTTAAAATAAGGCAAATGAAATCTACTATGCAATCTACATGATTTCTAGGTCAATCTAGGTCAAAGTCAACTCTAAGTCAAATCTGGTCAACTGTCTAGGTTAAACTAGGTCCAAGTCAAACTTGGTCAACTCTGGGTCAACCAAAGTTAACATCTAGTCAAAATAGGTCAACTTTAGGGTTTGGTCAACTGTAAGTCAACACTATAACTCTAGGCCTATTACCATACCAATACAAGGCTACTAGAACAATACCCAATGTAATATCTATACACTATATTTCATATATAGGCATCACACACACATTCCATGTTATAATAATATGTAGGAAAACTAGATATATGTAAACATACATATACAAACATATATTAAAGGGAAGAAGGAAATTTAGAAAGTGTAGTGTGTGTGTGTGTGTGTGTGTTTGGATTAGGGAACACAAGTAAGGGTTTAAGAGAACATGGCATGGGTACTCAGTTATTTCCCTAACAAACTTAACATGTATCTCAATCTTAAGACCAACCTAATTCTTAGGAAACTCATTAATTGATATCTCAAACATAAACCTAGTTAACCTTTGAAAACCCAAACCCCTTTCAATACCCCTACCCATTTCAGTTTTCAGGGTTCACAAACAAACCCAAAATTAGTTTTCAGTTATAGTAATACTCAACTTTAACCTACCCAAATTAACCTATACAAACCAACACTAACCTATGCTCATGGTCCTAAATTTTCAGATTTTCTTATAGAGAGAGTGTGTGTCTTAGTGAGGGATTTGCACAGGTGGGTGTGTGTGTGGTTGTTCTCAGAAATCATAATTGTGTGTGTGTGCATAGCTCCTAGTTCTAAAATGTGTGTGTGTCACATTTGAACCAATGTGGGTGTCACAAGTTGAAATGTATGTAACCTCAGTTCTAAAACATGAGTAAATATCAGTCCATTTCAGATTTGGGTGAGAACCATCAAGTTCAAACCAAAAAAAAAACTAATCTCAGGTAACCCAATCTCTCAGTTAACTCTTAATAGAATTTCAGGTTAACCTGCATTTCAGTCCAAATATAATATCAACTTTCATGTTAACTAATGTACATATATGTATATCAAACCAAATCCCCAACACTAACCCAGGTATCAATGTAAAACATGTTTAGGTTCAGTTAACACATCTCAGTTGTGTGTCAAGAGAGGAACTTGTGTGTGCAGGGAAAAGTGATTATGTGTAGGGATATTTGTGTGTGTGTTAATTAATTCACAGGAAAATATATGTGTGACAGGGAAACAGTGAGAAAAAGTGTGTAGCAGTAAACTTGTGTACAGGAAAGCAATAAGTGTCAACAGTACTAAGAGGAACCTATGTGCAGCGAGGGAAATAACAGGAAAAACAGTGTGACTCCCAGGTTGTATCAAAAAGAAAACAGTTCAATATAGCCATTCGAAAGCCAATACATTGTCCAAAATCCCATTTCCATATCAAAAGCCTAATCTAAAAGAAACATTGAACTAGTCAGGAATAATCAAACTTGTGGGATCATTGACAATTGAAAACATTAGTTTAAGAATAGGATTGAAATGGATTTAAGTTTTAGGAAAAACTAATTAACACTGTGTATCAGTCACTTACTGATATGAACCCAAAAACCATTTCAAAACCAACCCAGACCCTCGTGTCAGGTGGATGTATTTCGTGTCGACATGGAGGTGATGTGTGTGTCCATAAAGTGTCAAAACATCGTGTCCAAAGTGCCACGAACCTGGTCGAAATTGGGTGCCAGAGACAGTGCAGTGCACTGTCTCGTGCACGCGTGTCGAACCCATTAGGGACACGTGTGTCCACCAAGACACCAAGTGGTGGTGTCGAATGTGTAGCCTAGGTCTAGGGCTAGAGTTAGGGTAGCCTGAAATGAGTCCAAGTGTCCTCGTGTCCCCGCATGAAGTGCGTATCAGTGGCACCTGTGCGCGCGTGTGTGCGTGTGGTCGAGACGGCACGGTCGGGATTTCTCCCAATTCGCTCAACCATATGGCCTAAAATTTTGCATGTGTCATGTCAGTCATGTGTCCTAGGTATGCCCAAAAATTTGTGTCAAAACGTGCAGTGTCGTGTCCGCTACAGTGCCCGAGCAGCAGGGTACTGTGTACGGTTCAGTCCCCGCGTGTCCAATACGAAAATCCGACACAACAAGACACCAAAACACAAAACACTCTTCACAAAAATTGATGTACATATTTAGATCTAAAATTTCATTTAATTAGATTTACAAAAATCGAAAATAAATTCCTTAGAGGCATTTAATCAAACACCTACACAATACTTATGACACGTGTCCGATACGGACACCAAACGGACACGAAATTGACCCAAACTTCAGGGACAGCTAGGGGACTCCTAGGTCTAGCCCTAAATGCAAAGAAAATGAAATATTAATGCAATTTAAAGGGTTTTACCTATATGTGCAAAAAGCTTGGAAAAGCTTCAAATGGAGGATTCCTCCTTGCTAGCCAATCTCTCCAAATTGATTCAAACCTGAGATTTCTCTCCATGAACATAAATTAGGGATCAATTAGAACCCAATGCAAAAGATTTGAGCCAAAAAGGAATTGAAATGAGGAAGTTACGGATTGGGGAAGAAGGCTCCTTACCTCTTTTTTCAAACTTGTAAAAATTTAATAAAAGAGGCAAGAACAAGGAGGAGACTATTTATAGGGAAGGGGGAGCCCTAGTGGCTGGTCATAAAGTGGAAAATTAGGGTTAGGGTTTAGTCTAATGGTCATGGGCCAAGTTGCACTAGTCATGGAACCAATTTCTAAGTCTCAAGCCTATGGACCAATTCACCAATCCTCCTACTCCAAACTTGATCCTAAGTGTCCTAACTTGAGTTGACTTAAGTTAAACTAGGGTCCATACCATGTTAACTAGGTCACCAAGTCAAAGTCAAATCTAGGACAGTCTCTTAAGTCGCAGCTAGTCAAAAGTCAAAATCAATAATCACCAGTGCAATAAATTATGAAATAATTCAAAGAGACCAAATGACCAAAACATCCCTAGGCTAAAAATGATAATTAAATCATCCTAATGACATGGTCAGGCTCTAGGTCAGGCAGTCTCTCAGGTTACACTAGCAAGACCTCAAAATCATAAGCCATGACTTAAACCAGTTTTTAAATAGTTTAAAAATTATTAAAAATCACCAAAAATCATAATGTGATTTAAATACAAATAAATAATAATAATAAATACAAAATTTCAAAAATACCCTCATCTGGAAAACTGGGTGTTACATAACTCCACCCCCGGTCGTGATCTTGCAGGTCCTAGGCAATGATTCAGATACTAGGCCGTGTCTAATAGCAAAAGATACTGATACGAAACTGCAAGAAGCCCCAAAATCAAACAGTACAAAAGCTGGAATGGAGTCGAGAAGAACCGAACCTGCAATCAGCTCTCCTATGGCCTCTGCATCCTCGACTGCCATGGCGAAGGCTCGCCCCTACTGGCCTCCCCTGGCCTGCTGCTGGTGCTGTACGAACCGCTGCTGCTGAGTCGGCAACGATCCCTTCTGCGGTCCCTCTGGAGCCTTGGCTCCGGCTCCCTGAGCTGCCATGCCCGCAAAGGGGGAACAGTCCCTCAATTGATGCTCTGACAATCCACACAAGAGGTACTTCCCCAGTCTCTTCCTGCACTCTGTCCATCCGTACCTCAGCTTCTTGCAGAAGGTGCAACTGACAGTCTGCTGCCTCGGGGCCTGCTGCTGCTGCCTCGGCTACTGATGTTGCACAGGCTGATGCCTCGGCTGCTGAAACTACTGCGGCTGGAACCTCTGCTGCTGGTGGTGCTGTTGGTACTGCTACTGAAAGTGCGGCCTCTTGGACGGTCCTCCGCTACCACCCGCTCCCTGGATGTCTCGCCCCCTCTTGAGCCTAAGCTCAAGATCATCCTCCGCGGCTAATGCATCCACTAGGATCTCCACAAAGGTAGAGCTGCGAGCACTCTTGGTATAGGACTTGACCTCCTTTACCAATCCCTTCCTGAATCTTCGGGCCTTCGTCGCCTCGGATAGTCCCTCCACAAATCTGTCCAGACGGCAGAACTCTCCTGCGTACTCCTCCACAGACTGGCTCCCCTGGACTAGGGCCTCGAACTGAGTCTCTAGGGCTCCTAGCGCTGCAATCGAA
Source organism: Iris pallida (assembly GCA_029216955.1). Taxonomy (NCBI): domain Eukaryota; kingdom Viridiplantae; phylum Streptophyta; class Magnoliopsida; order Asparagales; family Iridaceae; genus Iris; species Iris pallida. The sequence goes on from JANAVB010028397.1 coordinate 8,298,141, forward strand.
AAGAATTTCTCCTTGAACAACTTCTTGAATGCTGTCCAAGTCTGTCCCGAAGTAACCATCCGCGGGTCGATCTGGTACTATGTGCGGGCCAGATCCTACATCATGCTGGTCGCTGCATCAATCTGAATCCTCGTCGGAATCTCAGCTAATCTGAATATCTCCTCCATGTGCTCTATCCACTCGTCGGCATACAGGATCCCCTTTGTCCCTCGGATGTTCCTTGGGTGCTTCTTCTGAAAATCCTGAATGCCTTTCTCCCTCGGAGGGTGCGGCTGCTGGACTGCTACTGGCTGAGCTACAACTCTCTCCACCGTAGTCATAGCCAGATCAATGCCCCGACTAAACTCTGCTGTCTGCCTCTGCTGCTGCTGCTGCTGGCCCTCCATGAACTACCGAAAGAATGCGAACAGCTGAGCTGCGTCAACTATCCCCGAAGGTGGCTGCTGCTGCTGAAGCACCTCCAGAATCACCGGACTTGGCCCATGTGCCACTGGTGGAGGGGCTCCTCCGAAAGCAGCTGAAATGCCTACCCCAGCTGGCATGACTGGGGCTGCGGTACCAGGGGCTGGCTGCTGAGTATGAGAGGTGGCAGACCTCTCATCGGCGTCCCCCTGGCGATGTGATCTCGTCTCAACCATCCTGGAGACACAGATCAAAAGAAACAATTGCTGAGAATGAGTCAAAATAGCAAAGGAGGACAGTTAAATTCAAAGGAAGACAATAAGCAGCAAAATTTAGATATACGGAATCTGATAAGGAGTTTTTCTAATGTGATTGAGTACCTTCAAAAATATTCTAATTCTACTGCAGGCTGCAGTGATACTCTAGTTCGAATACCACTGCATTTCAAATCTAGACCTGCATGGGCCACCACTAAAAATGTGTCACGACCCGTACCCAGTGTAAGGGCACGAGACGTGGGTACATCCAGCCTACGCCTCAGTGTCGACGGTAGAACGCTGTCCTAGGTCACATACATCTAACAATTTATAAGGTACCTGTACAGTTTATACACTCCGAATGGAGGTGACATAAATAAGTACAACTCAATCACAGCTAAGGAAGATTGTACTGAAAGATAGGATAGATAAAACTCAGAATCCACAGAGTATAATACAAGACAAAGATAGCTGAAACTAAGATAACATCTCCAAATCCAGAGTACAACTCCAATATATACAATGTATCATAACATAAAGTAATAGAACTAGCCTAGTCTACAAGGGTAATATCCTCAGCAAGTGCTGGGTCCTCCTGAGAGTCCAGCTCAAGTGTGTCATCTAAGCCTGGTCCATAATAAGTGGGACACTGCTCCTCAAAGTCATCTATAAAATTTCAACAGGTCCAGTCAGGACTGGAGCGAGCACAGTACATCTCATGCAGTTTATATCATGACAGGAATATAATGCAGGCAATAGAGTAAGATACATAAAACACTGAAGAGAATACATGAGTAAAAAGAGAAGACTATAATAAAATATCTACTATAAGTAAGGAGCTACAGTGATCTAGTGATTTAGAGTATAAGCTAGACATGTGAACGGCTTGATAATAAACATGAGAGGTCGCACATGCCTACACTACTTTGGAAATTGCCTACATGACTATTTATACTCCCTCGTACCCCAATCAATACACAAAGATCCGTTCCAGTTATGTTATTGCACATGATATTCACATGGGAGCCCATAATGGGTGCACATGAATATAAACATGGGAGCTCCGTGATCATGAGAGTACATGAATCATGAGAGTGCACATGTAAGGTGAAAGCACAAGAGTACATAATGAAATTGAAACGTACATGACATGATGTATCTGATGCTCCCGAGGGGGATAACATCGTATGAAAAGATCTATATAGTACTAATACGTGTTTCCATCATGTCAGCATCAAGTAAAATAATCTAGAGCAAGAAAATACTCTTAGCAAGTATAAAACGGTCAGAGAATGTGCTCGCCTGATATCTTGAGTGTCTGAAGAGAATATACTGTCCAAGGATTGGTGTCTGCCTCCTATCAGAACAGTACAAGTCACTACATGTCTTAAATAATGAAATAGACTGCTATAATGCATCTACATGATGTTTGGGATCAACCTAGGCTAAAGTCAACCTTTGGTCAACTCTAGTCAACCCTAGCAGTCAAACTAGGTCAACTATAGTCTAGTTAGGTCAACCAAGGTCTAACAGGGTTAACCTAGGTCAAACTAGTCTAGGTTGGTCAAACCTAGGCTTAACAAGTCAATCTAGGTCAACTAACTACATACCACACAAGTCTCACTAGCCTAGTGATACACAAGTGTATCACACCCCATGCCATAGGCTACTCTACCTAGGCCATGGGCCAACACAAATAGGCTACATTAGGCTATATATCTATATATTTCACTCATATACCATTATCTATATACACCATATACATGGCAATGCAATATTGGCATTACACTACATATTATCTATATAGGCAGATGCCATATCCTATTCACATTACCAAATCACATGCACGTTTCACATATTTATTACATTACACATAGGCTAGATAATATATATATATATATATATATATATATATATATATATATATATATATATATATATATATATATATATATATACATGTGTGTGTGTGTGTGTGTGTGTGTGTGTGTGTGTGTGTGTGTACATAGGCATAGAGGGGTAGATATGTAAATAGGCAATGTGTGTGTGTGTACATGTAGTAGAGTGTGTGTGTGTGTCAATTGCATATGTGTGTGTGTATGTGACAGGACATAAAGAGGTGGTGTGAGCTAATGTGTATGTTAGGTACTAATGAATGTGTGTGACAGGTTTTAGGTTTTGTGTGTGTGTTTATGAGTGCTTGTGTGTGTAGTGTAGGTGACAGGATGTGAGGAACCTGTGTGTGTGAGTGAACTGTGAGCTATGTGTGTGTGTGTACAGGAAGTGAAAAACAGTGTATATAATGTGTGTGTGAGTCTTGTGTATGTGTGTGTGCTAAAGTGGACTGTGACAGTGATTTGGGATAGGGTGTGTGTTAGTGAATGATAGGAAAATGTGTGTTAGAGGGCAAAGGGAAATGTATTCGCAGGTTTTTTCAAACCCATTGACAGTTTAGTTATTCAAATCGATTCCATAAACTACTGCCAACACCAAACTAATCTCATAACCCATAGCCTAATACCTAACAGTGAACTAATCAATCATTAGAGAATCAAAACAGGATGCCATTAAAACTCAGGAATAATATCAACTTGACAGTTAAAAGAAATTTAACCAAAATCAACTTGACAGTTCATACCCAAAACTTGATTCCCACATCCTATCTGGCAACACTAAACTCAAACCAATATCCCATTAGTCCATTACATATGCAGGTGATCTAATTAAATCATTTATGCAACACAAAACAGAAATGAAATCAAACTCAGGAAAAATATTACATCTCAGCCAATATGCAACAGTCGGGTATCAGCCAACATAGGGATTCAATGATTCGACCCCAAAATCCAACATAAAACTCACTAACAATGGTTGGTAATCAATGCTCAGTGTGTGCTCGTGTCCCTGGATGATAATCGTGTCCTGAAATTGGACACAGCAGTGTCCAAAACCCAAGGAACCCCAAACAAACCAAACTGGACTGAACAGTTAGTCCAGTCTAGCCATAGAACCTCGAGTATCATCTTCGAATCTAGACAAAACCCAACGAAACATGGGGATCCTTAGGTCAGTCCTAGCCCCTAGGTTCGAGCCAAATCTCAAGTCCAAAGACTTCGTGTCGTATCCTGTTGGACACTCGAGTAGCAGGGCAAAAACGTGGGCTGCCAGTGCAGTGTGTGCACAGCGTGTCCAACATGCCATCACGACACAACAAGACACGAAAACAATCTCAGTCAATAATAAATCAATAAGCCATATAAAAATCATAATTTCCATTAAAAAATATTTTGAAAACAGCAAGAATCAACCCATTGAGACATAGGTCGAACACCTTTTTAGCCTACTGATACGTGTCCGATACGGACACGTATCCGACACAGGTTGGGTTCAGATCCTACCCGAAGCTAGAGGGGACCTAGTTCAATGCATCTATGATGATAGATCAATAGTTTAAATAGGGTTTGAGAGATTACCAATGGGTTTCTCCTCTAGCTCAAAAACTCACTGAACAGTCCTCTTCTACTGTAGCCCGAGCACAAATAGATCCCCAAAACAGTCCTCTACCTCCATGGACAACAAGAGGGTGATGGTTAGGTTACAATGCAAGAAGTTTGGTTGAAAAAGGATGAGAAATGGAGAAGTTAAGAATGAATGAAGTTGGAGCTCACCTTGTTCTTGAGAAATAAAAAAATGAATAAAGGAGGCAAGGGTTTTTGGGAGGGATTAAATAGGAGGAATCCCAAGGATAGCTGCCCTAAAATCTAGGGTTAGGGTTGATCCAAGGGTTCTCCATCAATCCAGACAAATATATGGCTAGATGAAACCTAGGTAGCCTATCACTAGTCTTAACTAAATCAATATGACTAATGACTAGCCAAAATCACAAATCATGACTAGCCATGACTAACCATGACCAATCCCAAATCTAACTTAGTCTAACCATGACTAACTAGGACTAATCTAGGTTAGGTCAATCTAGGTTAGGGCTAACACAACATAAGGCAATTGATTAATTAATATTTAAATCACACCATCCTATTAATTATATTAAATTCCAATAAAATATATTTTAAATTCAAATAATTCAAAAATGACAAAAATAACCCCAAACTAGAAATATGGTAGTGACAAGTCTACCGTATAATACGATCCGCAAGAACACGCGGTCTCCAACAAAAAATTCTTGCGGCCTACGATACTGGTCTGCCCAATGACGATGCCGACCTTGCGCAACTCTAAGTCGCTCCCTAATTCCCTTAATCACTTCGACTGTCTGGATAATCATTTCTGGGCCTAGCATCTTCCTCTCCCCGATATCATCCCATGCTAGTGGCGACATACACTTCTTACCATATAGTGCTTCAAATGGCACCATCTGGATACTGGCTTGATAACTGTTATTGTACGAGAACTCGACTAAGTGTAGGTGGCGCTCCCAAGATCCTCCAAAATCTAGGGTGTAAGCTCGCAACATATCTTCTAAAGTCTGAATTGTTCATTCTGATTGCCCGTCCGTCTGTGGATGGTAAGTCGTACTAAATCTTAATTTAGTACCCAAACTATGATGTAAGCACTTCCAAAAATGTGATGTAAAACAGGTATCTCTGTCTGATACAATACTGACAGGAACTCCATGCTGCCTGACTATCTGTTGGATATACAACTCTGCCAACTTTTTTATAGATTGCCCTACTCTGAAAGGAAGAAAATGTGCCACCTTCGTAAGCCAATCTACTATCACCCAAATAACATCTTTACCACTTGGTGATCTCGGTAAATCGGTCACAAAGTCCTTGGTAATATGCTCCCACTTCCATTCTGGGATAGAAAGCGGTTGCAATAATCCAGCTGGTCTTTGCTGTTCTGCCTTCACTTGCTGACGTATCAAGCAACGGGAAACGAATCTAGCTATCTCCCTCTTCATTTCGTTCCACCAGAAGTGCTACTTGATATCTTGATACATCTTGGTCCCTCCAGGATGTATAGAATACTGAGAACTGTGAGCTTCCGTCATAACCTCCTGTCTGATATCTCCACTAGGCACACATAGACGTGATCCAAACCTAAGTGTACCATCTTCATAGATTTGTATCTCCTTCCTGAGTCTTGACTCACATTCTGTCCTAAGCTTCTGAATCCTTAGGTCCTGTGCCTGAGCTGCCTTGATCCTATCGACTAAATCAGATTGAACTTGTAGACTTGCCAGAATTCCTACATCACTAATAAGTATAACCTCGATGTCCTTCTCCTAAAAATCTTCTAAGATATGTTTCTGTGTTGTCAACATAAATGCGTCGCCTCTCCTGCTAAGAGCATCTGCTACCACATTAGCCTTGCCTGGATGATACTGAAGCTCTACGTCGTAATCCTTGATCAACTCCAACCATCTTCTCTGCCTCATGTTCAGTTCCTTCTGAGTAAAGATGTACTTCAGACTTTTGTGGTCCGTGTACATGTCTACTCGATCACTATATAAGTAATGCCTCCATAGCTTCAAAGCGAATACTACTGCCGCCAACTCCAAGTCGAGAGTTGGATAATTCTTCTCGTGGTCCCGAAGTTGCCTAGATGCATACGCTATCACCCTCCCATGTTGCTTGAGGACGCACCCAAGTCCTTTACCTGCCGTATCACAATATACAGTAAAACTACCGGGTCCAATTGGCAATGTAAGAATAGGCGCTGATATCAACTTCTGCTTCAGATTCTCAAATGATGCCTGACATTCTGCCGACCAGACGAATGGCACGTCCTTCCGTGTCAAGCGGGTCATGGGTGCTGAAAGTCTTGCAAAGTCTGATACGAATCTTCTGTAATATCCTGCCAATCCCAAGAAACTTTGCACATCTGCTACGGTCTTGGGTACTAGCCAACTCTCCACTGCTTCTACTTTCTTGGGATCCACTGCTACTCCAGCTCCTGATATGATATGTCGCAAAAGTGAAATATGATCCGTCCAAAACTCACACTTGCTGAGCTTGGCATACAACTGGTTCTCTCTCAGAACCTGTAACACTTTTCTGAGGTAATCTTCATGCTCTTCTTCACTAGCAGAGTATACGAGAATGTCGTCGAGAAACACAACGTTAAACTGATCTAAGTATGGCATAAAGATGCGGTTCATCAAGTCCATAAATATTGCTGGAGCATTGGTCAAACCAAACGGCATTACCAAGAATTCATAATGCCCATACTTCGACCTGAATGTTGTCTTGGGAATATCCTCCTTCCGAAATCTCACTTGATGATACCCTGAACGAAGATCTATCTTGGAGAAAACTCTAGCTCTGCTCAATTGATCAAACAAATCGTCGATCCTGGGTAGTGGGTACTTGTTCTTTACTGTCGCCGCATTAAGCTTCCTGTAGTCAATGCACAATCTGGATGATCTATCCTTCTTCCCCACAAGTACCACTGGTGCTGCCCATGGTGATATGCTAGCTTGGATGAACTTCTTCTCTTTCAGTTCCTCTATGTGCTGATATACCTTAGCCTGCTCTGAATCCGCCATCCTGTAAACTCGATCTGATATCGGTTTAGTCCCAGGTGCCAATTCTATACTGAACTCAATATCTCTAACCGGTGGTAGACCTGGAAGTTCTTCAGAAAATACGTCTAAAAATTCTTCAACTACCTTCGGAACCTGGACTTCTTCCATTGCCGTTACTACTCCCTGATCTTGTTGAGTTGCCTTTGATCTGACTAAGGTGAACCTCTTCATGCCTGGAATGTCAAAAGATACACTCCCTCTACGACAATCTATTGTCGTATGACTGTCTTTCAGCCAGTCCATACCTAAGATAATGTCGAAATTTCTAACAGGAAATTCTATCAACCGGGCGGGTAAGGAATGCCCGCAAACTACAACGCTACACGCTAGAATAACTCTACTAACTCCTACGAGCCCATTACCAGTGAGTATATTCAACCTCCCTGGCAATGCCTCGAACTCCATTCCTAGCCGTATCGTAAATTGTGCAGATATAAATGAGTATGATGCTCCCGAATCAAACAATGCTACTACGGGATATGAGGCGACGAGAATGTTACCTGCCACAACATCTCCCGATGCCAATGCATCTTCCAAGGATAGAGTGAATGCCTCCCTCGACCTCCTTGCTGGTTTCCATGCTGCGGCCTAGCTTGGTGCTGCTGCTGGCCCCTGCATTGGTGATGCTGGGGTGGTCTATGCTGGTGTTGCAGCATCGGCGGTCCCTTCTGCCAAAATATCTAAACCTACGACATGAACGGGCGGTGTGACAACGGTCTTACTGCCACCGCTAGTCCTCGATACTGGCCTACCCCTGGTGCTGGCAGAGCAGTAAATTGTTGTACGGGTCCTCCTGACCTCGAATTCATGGGACAGGTGATAACCCGATGATCTGGATTTTCACATATCGAACACTGCCCGTTCAATGGCCGACACACATCCCTAGTGTGCCCTACCTTTCCACAATAAGTACAGCCCGCTGAGGGTTGCTGGTTCTTTCTCTGTTGCTGTTGCTGCTGCCTTGGTGCTGGCCCTCGCATTGCCACATCGTGAATGCGAACGCCAAGGGACGGTACTGTTGTTCGGGGCGCTACTCCCCCTCCTCCTTCAATCTGACTATGGAATCTCTTCTGACCTCCAGTCCTTGCCGTGATCCTCTGAATGGTGATCTCATGCCTTCGGGTTGCCGTCAATACTTCGTCAAAAGTCTGATAATTGTGCCCCTCAATTAATTGTAAGAGCTCAAGATGAAACCCTTGCTGAAATCTCATAGCCCTCTGGTTCTCCGTTGCTACCATCTCTGGGACGAACCTACTCAATCTGCAGAACTCCGCTGCATAAGCATCTACCGTCTTGTCGGCCTGCTTGAGGTTGATAAACTTCTATTGTAGCTCAAACTGCGCCACAACTCCATAGTACTTCGTCTTGAACCTTGCGGTAAAATCATCCCAAGCAACAGGACGTCTGATGCCTACTATCTCTGATTCCCACCAATCACGTACGAGATCCTGAAGTAACAACTTCACTTGATCCACACGTTCTTCCGCCGACACCTTAGCTGCTGTCAAAATAGCCTCAATGTCCTTAAGCCATGCATCTGCTGTGATGGCATCATCCATGCCCTCAAAACGATGTGGGTTGTACTTGCAAAACTTGGTTGATGCTCCTGAATCAGTTCTCGCCTCTCTTTCCAAAGTCGTCTGCAATCCTTGGTTGAGTAGTACATTCTGCTCTTGCAACTGAGCGTGCATGCGCTGCTGGGCCAACATCTGGTGTTGCTGAGTAGCCATTATTCCTCTCATGATCTTCAGAAGGGCTGGTGTGTCCACTTCCACAGGGGTAGGTAGAACTATTAGCGGCGTTGGAACCTCCGGATACTGCGGTCCAACTGCTGGTTCCACTATCACTTCTTCTTGGATAGTCTCTTGAGGTAGTACTGGCCCTTGTTGCTGACCAACCTGGTCATGTTGTCCATACTGCCCTTGTTGTTGTTGTCCAGCTCTGACAGATGCGGACGAGGTTCCCCTAAGAAAAGGGACAAGAGAACAATCAAACGATCGGACAGGAAAGATCAATGAAGTCAAAAGATACCAGAATATCAAGCTAGGGTTGAGAACAACGAATCATGAGATCAAGGGGGAACATGTGTGATTAAGGCATCCTATAAATTAAAACACCCCACAAGTCTAAAATCAGACCTGCATGGGCCACCACTGAAATCTTGTCACGCCCCAGAACCAGAATACTGGAGAGCGGGGGAATGACTCAGCCAGCTGCGTATTACGGGTAGATAAATACCGTATAATACGACCAATGCTGTCTAAAAGACGAGGGGGTGCATACTACATGAAAGTCTCACTATGGTCACTTCACATCTATTGTCTTAATCATTCAAACAAGAAACAGTAATAGAGAACATATAAGATAAGGCAGTAAGGCGTCCCAAACGCTTAGTCAAAATGTTCTTGATATCTGGCTTTGCAAAACATAGCCAGATGATGTAGCAAAGTATACACAATTGTTTATCAGCTACAGCCTGACTTAGTTACAATTCTATAAAAGTAAGTACAAGACGATCCGACTAACATGTCGGTGCCAAACGGCAAGTATAAAGTAAGTAACAAAACGAGCGAGAAAGTAGGAAACCCACTCGAGTCCTCCTGCGATCATTCATCTAGTATTGACCATCTTGGAAGTGGAAGTAAGCTGAATCCTCGGGGACCGGCTCCAAATCTGGCCATGCAAAACCAGAGAGATTAGACCCCTAATAGCAAGTACCACAAGGGAGCACGACATGAGAATTAAAACTAGTGATGAAAGTTAAGGATATAATACATAGGTCTCTGCTTGCTACTGGGATTCACACAACATCACGACACTTCAAACCAACTTCCCAACCAAACAAGGACAGAAGTTGACTTGTCGTGCCCTGACATTCTGATCATCTCAGTTAGTAAATAGAGTAGGTACAGTACACAAACAAATCAATTTAAACGGCCATGCAACTACTACGGCTTGCTACTGTGAGTTCCAAGTTACCTTGGAATTATGCAATAAGGATTCTTCAGTTCTTACTATGTGCAAGCAAGGCTAGTCTATCCAGTCAATCAATTGCGCCAATCATGAATTAGACGAGTCCCAGCGGGACGCCCGTCATCAATATACAATAATATAATAAATAATATAAGTAGATACCGCTCCCTGCCCGTGTGGCAGATCTGCAATATCTGTGGGAACCAGCCGGCCTGTCAGGCACTAATAGTCCCAAAGAGGGCTGCCATGTAAGAACTCGGAAATCCATTCTCTTCATGAAATCTTTATTTTATTTAACTTAATAGCCTCTATGTTAAGTGAAATTCCATGCCGTGGATCATGGTCATTCGAAATGAGTACTTTCGTACAAGCACGACATACACAACTCTACAACGGTACCCGTGCGGTTTGGTTGTAGGTCTTACATAGCGTAATGCAACAATCAAAACTATCTACGGGATAATCATGCCTTGACCATAAAGTACACATGCTGCTTCTGTAAAATAAATAAATAAATAAATAAATTAAAGCCTGCACGTGCCTGTATGCCAATGTTCGGGATCAACCAGTCGATTACAATAGTTCATAGTTAATATGAACGTGTCTCGTTCATTCAATTCAATAAGACGACTAGCCAGTCTCTTAGTTCCAACTAGGAACGCATGATCAATTACTAATAACAATCAATGTCAATTCGTAACAAGGCATGAAAGTCAACTATTAATTAGTATGGTTGAGTTTACAACTCTCAGGGTTAATTCCAGTCATTCGGGGTATCTATAAATCAATTCACGATATATGGTACATTCCACGTAACAATCTATATTAAAAAATATTAACATATCATGATTATATCAAGTTCATGCCAAAAGGCGTAAGGATGTAAGAGAAGAATTATCATACCAACATAAAATGAATAAAGTATAGGACAATGGGAACACCAAGGTTGGATTACGCCAAGGCTAGTTTGTACCATGATTAGTCTACGCCAAAGTTTTGCGCTAAGGCAAAATATGCACGTAAAACAGGGCATGCGTAAAAGGTAACGTCACGCGCAAAACTCGTGCGCGTAAGGGTCAAAGTATACGTTGGGATGAATACGCGTAAAGGAAGTACGCTTAAAATAAAGGAACAAGTTGCGCGTAAAAACTTGTTTTACGCCGAGCCAAGAAGTACGCGTAAAAAGATTAGAGTTTTACGCAGGAAACACTGTGCGTGTAAAACATTGCATGCGTAAAGGATCGAGCCACGCGTAAAAGTTGCTCGTGTAAAGGGTCAAGTTTTACGCCTGAAATGCTGTACGCGTAAAAAGAATACGCCAAGTCAAGTGGACTTGCGTAAAACAGTTTTACGCTGACACGAGTGATCGTGGGCGTAAAGCTCGGCACCACGCGGACACGTATAACATGAGCGTAAAACTCAATATTACGCTAACACGTAACAACGTGGGCGTATAACTCAATATTACGCTAACACGTAACAACGTGGGCGTAAAACTCAATATTATGCTAACACGTAACAACGTCGGCGTAAAATTCCTTCTGAACTCCAATTCCCATGGAACCTTCGTTCCAAGCCAGAAACGGGGTTTCCATGGGTCAGAATGGCGTATAACACAACCTCAACAATCTGGAATGAACAAAACTTGGAAATAAGGAAGTTTGACAGATCAAAACCACTGAAATTCGAAAAAATAGTAATTTCTATATCTACTAAAAATAAGACTTCAAAATAAAAAAATGCCAAGTTCTAAAATCTGTTAGGATCACGAGAGGGAGATAAATGAACCATAAGAATATGGGTTCTCATGTGGAGCAAGATGTACTTGCCTATAGGTTTTGGTAGGTGGAGAGAGTTATGAGGAAGACGAAGAGAAATGAGAAGAAGTAATGAAGAGAGAGAAAGGGGATGGGGCTTAAATAGGGGTGTTGGGTTCGGTTCATGATGGACCATCATAAACCCGAAAATAAACCAACCTAGTCCGAACCTAAAGCAAGCTAAAGCAGAGAATAAAAGCAGAAAGTAAAATACAGAAAATTAATTATCGTAAAATTAAAGGAATTTAAATACAAAATAATACATGATAAATATTAAATAAATACATTCGAGAAGTACACGTATTAGAATACGTATTCTGGGAACGGGAAGTGACAGTCAGCTTTGGCATCAAATTTGCCTAAGTTGTCTTTGGTGTTAAGGATAAGACATCGACAACCGAAAACTCTAAAATATGAAACGTTTGGAGTTCTTCCAAACCAAAGCTCATAGGGTATTTTTTTGTAATAGGACGAATGAGCACCCTATTTAAAATATGGCACGCTGTACTGACAGCTTCAGCCCAAAAATATTTCGGAAGAGAGAATTTATTTAACATGACTCTAGCCATATCGCCAAGAGTCCTATTCTTCCGTTCCACAACACCATTTTATTGAGGAGTTCTCGGACAAGAAAACTTGTGATTAAAATCATTTAAATCACAAAACTTTTCAAAATCAGTATTTTCGAATTCGCCTCCATGATCACTTCAGATTCGAGTAATCATGTAGCCTTTTTCGTTTTGAACCTTTTTAGCAAAAATTTTGAAAACAGAAATGGCATCACTTTTGTTTGTAAGAAAGAAAACCCAAGTAAATCTAGAAAAGTTATTTACTATAACAAAAGCGTAAAGTTTTTCACCAAGACTGGCTACTCTACTAGGACCAAATAAATCCATATGAAGTAATTACAAGGGTCTAGTAGTACTTACAGAGTTTATAGACTGAAATGAGGACTTGGTTGCCTTATTCAATTCACATTCGGCACATACCGTGTCCTTTTTGAATGTGAAGTCGGGCATGCCTCTAACTAGCTTCTTAGTCGATAGCTTGGATATAGTATCCATATTGGCATGACCAAGACACTGGTGCCACAATAATCTCTCATCCTTGTGAGCATAAAGGCATCTTCCTGCACTGTTAGTATCTCTAGATAGATAGAAAATGTAAATGTTATCCTCTCTTATCCCTTCAAAAGCGATGTCTCCTGTTGACCTATCATAAATATAGCATTTATTTTGTCCAAAGTTAATATCATATCCATGATCAGCAAGATGACTTATGCTGAGCAGGTTATGCTTTAACTCGGTCACTAGGTAGACATCCTTTATTACAGAAGAAGGAGGGTGACCAATAGTACCATTACCTATAATATACCCTTTTAAGTTGTTGCCGAAGGATACATATCCTTCTCTCTTCATCGATAGTGATACGAAAAGATTTGCGTCTCCCATCATATGTCACGAGCATCCACTATCGAGAATCCACTTACTCTTAGTTGAGGAGGGAAGGTCTACCTACATCGAGAGTAGATGTGACCTTTGGTACCCAAGTTCTTGAGGGTCCTGAAAAGTTATTTTTTGGCAGCCATGCATATATATTCATGTCTACTAATCTTCTAACTCTATATTGTGGTGAGATGTGTCCATGCAATCCACAATAGGTACAAGTAGCATTCCTATTTATGTTAGGATCATGTTGATGATGTCTATGTGTAGCATGATAGGAGTGGTGTGGAGCATCATAATAATGACTATATGAAGTAGTAGGATGATGATTGTATCTATATACAGTGTGGTGGCAATTTTGTTTATATGCAACATAGTAATGATTGTATCTATGTGTAGCATGGTGATTATGTGTCATTTTAGAATGATGAGAAAAATATCTACGTGCACGTGGTTCGTGTGCTTTATGGAAGTGGGTGTACATGTAAGCATATTTGCGTGCTGCAGGTGAATGACGTGTTTGACTAGTTTAAGTAGTGTTGTGCTTTGTGTGTGACTCATGTGATTGGGTTTGAGGTTGAGCAACCTGTTTTTCCAATCTAGTCTCTAATTTCTTAGAGACAGCCTGCAGTTCACTAATCTTAGTATTCAAACCACAAATCTTAGTAATAGAGATCTTGTGTATATTCTTTTCTTCAGCAAGCTCAGAGTTGAGTGCTGTGATCTCTTGTGTTTGTATTTCAATACGTTCTTCGACATCATGTAGGCTTAATTTAAGCTTAGACACCTCATTCGTGACTTCCGTGGGTGAAGTGTCTTTAATATTATCTAGCAATGAAGAGAGTCTTTGAATCTCGACTTCATAACTTTTGATCTTCTCCTTGGCATGTTTATATTTACCAATGACTTTCTTGTGGTCATTGAGTAAATCATTGAATGCATCGCCAAGTTCATTAAAAGTGAAATCATCGAGAGTTTCGCTAGTTACCTTGTTGGATGTTGCCATTAGGCATACGTTGGCAGTGTCTTAAGGAGAGTCCTTTTCTTCTTCGGAGTCACTAGCTTCGCTTTCATGCCGAATGCTTGTGTTGGCATATTTTCTTGAGGAAGCCTTCTTGTATGGTTTCTCATATCGGTTGCTCTTCTTCGCAAATGGACAGTCTTTTCGGACGTGTCTAGTCTTCTTGTAGTCGTAGCATGTTGGCTCTTCTTCGTCATCTTCTTGTGGTTCCTTCTTTCTTCGATTGAAGCGAAAGAATTTCTTGAATTTGCGAACAAGGAGAGCTTGATCAACACCTTTTGAGTTTTCGTCATCTGTCTCTTCAGGATCAGCCCTTCGACGGTGAGCTTTAAGGGCAATCTCCTTTGCCTTAGGAGCAGGCTCTTCGAAGTCTTTGAGGTCAAGCTCATGAGTCATCAGCTTTCCCATCAAAGTCTCTATGGACATTGTAGTGAGATCATTTCCTTCTATGAATGCTGTCACCTTAGGGTTCCAAATCTTTGGTAGCCCTCTAAGTATCTTACGGATCTTCTCGTGATTTGTATATTATTTGCCAAGAGAAGACAAGGGGTTGATGATGTCGAGGAATCTTGTAATCATTTGTGTGATCGTCTCATTTAGCTTCATCTTGAATGCCTCATATTCTTGAGTGAGACGACTTATTTTTGACTCCTTGACTTGGGTGGTTCCTTCATGCGTCACTTCTAGGAATCACCATACTTCGTGAGAGGTGGTGCATGTTGAGACCCTGTTAAACTCATTTCTGTCTATTGTACAAAATAAAGCATTAATAGCTCTCGCGTCTAGACTTGCCTGTTTCTTCTCCTCGTCAGAATATTTGTCATGGGGCTTCTCAACGAGATCACCATTGACAACTATCCTGGCGGGCTTTTTTTAACCATCGGTGACAATGGTCCACAAGTCGAAGTCTAGCAACTTGAGATAAAAACTCATCCTTGTTTTCCAATAGGTGTATTTTCTTCCATCAAATAGGGGAGGCCTATGAGTGGACTGCCCTTCACTGTGATTGGACAACATGGGTTGAGTGGTTACCATAGATCAGCTCTTAGGATGTTAGTCCTTGATAAGAGAACAGAGCTCTGATTCCAATTGAAGAACAGGTAGGCAACTCTAGAGGGGGGTGAATAGAGTTTACAACAAAAATGATCAATTAAAAATTTAAACTCTCTTCACCAACTAAATAATCAGAGTAAAAGAAATACGGAAATCAATAGTAGAGAGCAAGCACAACACAACAAGATTTTTAACCTGGTTTTCCTTGTGGAGGACTAGTCCAGGCCTGAGAACTCTAGCTCAGGATTGATATCTACTATTTATGAAATAGGGTTACAACTACGTGCCTCTTCACAGAAGAGCACGCCAAACTTCTTTCAATGATCGCTTTGGCGAAACTTAGACTTTTCCAAGTGACTTACAACTTCTTGCACTTCAAACTTTTAGCTGGATCGTACCGAGCAACTTGGACGGTTAGGAAGTTTGAATGCCAAGTGGATGGGAAGGTAAGGCTCTTGAATATATAGGCTATGTAAGAGAAGAAGAAGAGAAGAGTGGATGGTTTCAAATGAGAGAAAGGCCTATTTATAGGGTTCGGGGTAGGCAGAATTCGGCCAAAATTCGGTATGAATAATTCAAATTTTTGGCCGTTGGACAACTAGCAGTGATCAAGACCTAAAAATCAGCATCCTGAATTTTAGGGGACCGAGTTCGGCCCGAACTCTGTGGAAGGCAGAGTTCGGCCCGAACTCTGTCTTCTATGGACAAAATATTCTTTGTGGGCTTTTGGATGAATGGGTTGATTGGGATTTGGGCTAAGTAAACCTATAAAGCTATGTCTAGCCCAAAGTTGCTCAGTATGACCCAACGTACATCATCCTATACTCAAGAATAATAAAAAATACAGACTCCAGTGTACACAAAATAGTAAAACTCCAAGCAGCTGTGATCTAGAACCAATGAGCTGAGTAGATTGATTTCGAGCTCGATGTGTCAAATTGGACTATAACAAATATTGTTTTGTTAATTTTCAAGATTAGGTTGACTGTGATACTGTTTGGGTCAACATATACCACTTATGGTTATAGTGTCTAGAATTTACCGCACTCATGAGCTGATACACTTCACATATACCACTTTTTACTGCAGTCCAAAACCCTTTTCTTAAAACCTGTTGTACACAGGTACTCCAAAGCCCCTCCCCTCTATCCATACTATTTCTGGCAGGCAAGGCACTGCTTGTTGCCTGCTGCTGCCCAATGGAGGCAGCAAGATGTATGCTACCACTGCTCACTCTTCCTTCCTCATGCTATCAGCTAATAGCTCCTGCCAAGGGCAACAACACACTCACATGTGCAAGAGACTTCACAACTTCCCTCTATCTAACACTCATACTTGAGCCACTCACCATTTTACTCTCTATTACCTGTCACACAACACACTCTCATGCACTCACTATCACCCCAATTACACAATCTCACATAGGGGACACTTCACTCAACTGTCCTGCCTCTTAGTCTTGTGTTACACACCACACATACATGCATACATGTAGAAACACACACACTACATATTGTCCTATTCTTCCTCTCTTATCACATAGGTACACACACACTCATGGCTCTCACATACACATAAACACATATATCACTCACACATGTACATGGTACACATACATAGACCCCTCTATATCTAACATACTCCCAACAAACATATAGTCCTCTATATTTATATACACACTGACACAGTCACTCACTCCATATTCAACTCATGTACAAAACACACATGAACTCACATATGCCCTCACCTCTCTCACTCACATATGTGTGTCACTTACACACACACAAGCTTTCCCAATTGCACTATACCCTACTGCAGGCAGCACCTCCTTCTCCCCTCTAGTACAGGTGCTCTACACCAGAATCCCTACCTGGCTTGCGGGGAACCCCCAGCACCTGCTCACTCCTGTGCACACTTGTGCACAGGTAGAGCCTCACTCCCTCACTCATTTCCTGTGCAAAAGGTTGCATTTTTTTCTCTGTCAACACCTATCTCTGCTTATTTAAGGCACTAAAGCCCCCTGGAATGTGCACACTTATGTTCAAAAACCTGCTGCCTACACAAGGTTCGCTCTACCTACACTATACATATACACACTACACACTCTCATTTACACATGCATGCATACCCACTCAAGGACACACACACCTGTACACTCCACTGTCACACTACAGTCCCTACACACAACTCTCATATGCTTACACACATATACACACATAAACACACTATCTAAACCCACACACCCTAGAACATGTTAAGAAAACACAAACAAAGCATAAATAAAAATAAATACAAAATAGGGTTTAGGGTTTCGGACCTTGAAGAGGTTGGTCACGGAGAGGATCTCGGAGAAGGGGGGATGTCGAAGGGGGGCACCGGATGGGGGGACGCCGGAGGGGGGGTCGCCTGAGAGGGGCACGACGGAGGAGGAGAAGAGGGAGGGTGTACAGGATTTCGAAGGAGGAGAAGAGGAGGGGACAGAGTGGGGGAGCACGCCGGAGGGAGGTGGTCACCGGAGGTGGGGGCTCGACGGAGGAAGAGAAGAGGGGGAGGGGGCCGGAGTGGGGAAGGGCGCCGGAGGGGGCCGCCGGAGGGGGGTCGCCGGAGGGGGCCGTAGTCGGGGCGAGGGGGGTGATCGCCGGTCGGGGGGGAGAGAGGGGAGGAGAGAGAAGGATTTTGAGAGTGAGAGAGAGATTAGGAAATTTTTAAAATTTAAGCAACTTTCGAATTTTCACAGCAAATTAGCAACGAAAATTTTCCGTCGCTACGCCGTCGCTACATGGAAATATAACTAAGTAGTTGCTCATTAGTCGCTACCTTTATGAAAAAAATTTAGAATAAAAATTATCCTTCCGTTTCGACATTTACAGCAGCTTAGCGACGTATATATCTGTCGGTAATCAGTCGGTTGACATATTCCGTCGCTAAATGGTCGCTGATCCGTCGCTAAACTTATAAAAAATTTAAGTGAAAAAATCCGTCGCTCGTAAGTCGCTTGTCGGTCGCTAATTGGCGACTGATTACGCCGTCGCTAATTTTCAGTCGCTATTTGCCAGTATTTTGGTAGTGTTGATTTAGTACATATTTATGTGAGCTCGGCCATAGCCGCTTACCAGCACATGTTGCGTACTAACCCATGTTGTGGGCATAATTTCTGATAGCAAAAATAATGGAGGATTTTGAGAGGCGTTGGAAGCTTGTCCAATCCAGTGGATCATTGTTCGATCGTCTCTATGTTTTCATTTTCAATTCAGTAGTTTCATTTGAAGGAGTTTTGGTCTTTTATTTTAAAATAAAGGGATATTATGTATGGGCATTGTGGCTATTTTGAAAAGAGATATGTAAGGCACCTATGGCATTTTTCCACAAGCAAAATTACTTTGTATTTTCCAACAAGTTATCAATAAAGAAGTTCTTTATGTTTCAAATCTCTGTGTTAAAATTTTGGTTCTCTGCAATTGTAGTTCTTCTTATATTATTTTTTATTCTAGTTTGTGTTGTGCACGATATGGCCTTGTACAATCGCAACTTAGGCTTGCACGACATCACGTCCAAGTGAGGACGATCGGTTCCACAGTGATCAAAGCGAGGATGAACGATCCTGCGGGATCGGGGCGTGACAAAACCTTTCTCCTCCTCTAGCTCGTAGTCCATTGTTTAATATGTCAATCTTGTCCATAGAGGATCAACATAGTGGACCTGGTCATAGCGACTCGTGACTATACAAAGAAGCAACAATGGAAGAATCTATACTAATAGAGTTGTTCCATGTTAGCTCCTCTTTCACTTTGCTTTGTATTATCTTTGGCTAATCTATCTTCTTCTCCTTTTAAGTTAAGGTTAGTCATTAATAACCGTCTCTCCTGAACTACAAGCAACAAAAAAATTTGATTTTGATTTTGTTTGGTCTAAAATTCGAATACATATCCACCCCTCCTCTACTCTAGCTCGTCCGTTGGTTAATCTGTCAATCTTGTCCATTGTGGATCAACAAATAAATCAATTAGCTACAAATGTTTGTTTTGGAAGTTTTTCAACAAATACCACTTTTGTGGTGTAGTGTCTCGTGTAATATCCAGCTCCACACGGTACATTATGATGAGTCGTTGACTCAAAGAGTTGCGATGACCCGATGAAGTATCGATGCAAATCGATGCAAGAGTTACGTTGTTACGAAAGAAGCTTTGAGTCGATTCGAATTTATGAATCGAAACGATGCAAGGCATAAGTCCGATTCGAAGAGATATTAATTTTAGTTGACTTCGTGTGTAGGCTACGCTTTTACGCTGAATTATAAGATGTCGGCATTTTTGTCTTATTCATAATAGTGTCTACAAAACCAAAAGCTTGCCTCGTAACGGACTGAGGCATAGACACGATAGGTCGAATCAGTCGAGTAGTTCAACGAAATGGCTAATTCAGAAGAGTTAACCGTGCAACCAAGTTATGGAATCGAGCTGTATCAGCTCGACAAAACGACAAGGCGAATCGAGCCGCATCTTAGTGTGTGTCGAACATTAAGATAGAACATTAAACAATTAAAGCGACGTGCATCAAGTACACGAGTCACGATAGAAGATTGATGCTAGAATATTGAAAGAAAATATTGAGATGTGCACCAAGTGTACGACTCGGAAGAACAGTGAACACTAAGGCTTAGAACATGGAAATACGGTATCGAGGCGTGCATCTAATGCGCGACTCGAAGAAAAAAAGATATATGTGTCAAGGTGTACGTATGTGCACGGGACTCATAAAAGATGGTTTTGTGGCGAACAGAACAGTTGTGGCACAAATGTTATGATGGAACTGTCGGACGTGGCATAGTGCGTTCGAAATGTTTATGACCTTCGGGGCGATCAGTGATGAACTTTGATTCAGTCGAGGCATTGTGCCAATAGAGCAGAAATAGGTGAGCTTGTTTGGTTGTATGAAATCATGCGCATATTACACGGTCAATGGACTTGGATGGATAGCCCGTGCACGGGCGTGCTTCCCATGAACGTAGAATCGTCGGGGTGCCACGAGCGTTCGACCGCGGAGGGAATTAAGGGGTATTGGTGGTCACTTCATTCAGACGGGTTGCACCCTCCTATTGATGTCATAAGCCATAATACTAGTAAGTTTGGGATCCTTTGGATATTGGGCTAGCAACCCGTGCCAAAGCAATCGCCGACATACACTTTACGATACCAGTCCACTACGACGTGGAACTTCGTGACCTTTATATAGAGAGGAACGGTACGCTAAGACTAGCATTGGGTGCAGGCGCAGAGCCTGCCACCCTTATGCTTATGTTAAGTTTGCTTGGTTGGCTGCGTGATTTGTATGATTTGTTATACAAATTTTTAACGATTACTAGCTAGGATAAACGAGACGAAGATGGGCACGATCACCATATTTATATTCATATTATGTCTAACTGTATCTGTTGTAGGGACACGATATAAGATACAATTACGATTCAGTTGCTATCGATAACTGCTTAAATATTGCCATAAAACTGATCCTAAGGCTAAATAGAAAGATCACTGAATAAAGATGCATGCTTCACTATATTTACTTAGTGTTAGAATAGTCGAGTAGGTCTTGATCAGTACAGCGAGGACAAAAGCACTAATCCTCTACTAGTTTGCTCGCAGGTTCAGGATATGTTCGACTCAGGGCGGGATTTGGCTTGGATGTGTCGAGGCATGGAGTCCTTAGCGTTTCGAGTCGAGCTACCGCATTGACGTTCGGACTTGCAGCATGGAGATATTCGACCGAAGACTACTTGTTAGCTATAAAGAGGCATAATATATGGAACAATGTAATCCTTTGTGAGCTAAAGAGATCATGAGCGTTGTAGCCAGTTGGTATATTCAGTTAGGATTTTCAACGCCTTTGTAATCTTCAGTTCAGTATTAATAAAAGAGATTCTTATTGTATACTCTGTTTCCTTCTGCTGCTTATGTTATCAATTTGAGATAAACTTATGTGAACCTATTATCTTGCCTTGCACGAGCGCAACTCCAGGCTCATGCGGCATCGCGCCCTAGCGAAGACGATAATTCGGGTGAAATCTAGCGAGGAGAAGCAATTTTTTGGGTCAGTACGTGACATCTCGTGCCTTGGTGTGGTTCATATTATGATTTTTGTTGGTCTTGCGGTTCGTTAGTGGAGCTCAGCTTTGACACGGTGCAAGTCAAACTATTATTTTAGAGATTTTGGATATGTTTTTCACTTGGTGTTAGCTTGGAATGTTGCACGTTGGCTTACTGGCTTGAATAACCTAATCATATTTTGGTTTGAGCAAAAATTGTTTGACATTTATAATCAAAAATAATATGTTAGTATTAATCTTCGAAAACCTTCTAACAAATTAGTTGTGGTCCCAATCCATTCTCTTCGATCTGTTGCATTCATATTGATTATTGAGAGAAAGAGAGAGGATGACAAAAAGAAGTCTATTGAAATATCGTTGATGCAATTTCAAGATAACGCTTATAAAGCGATGCCTAATTGTTATAAATAATTTATTTATCTCGGCATTGCTTCAATCGGAGAGTGACTTTGACCCTTCTTTTCTTTATCAATAGTCCTTAACAAAAATAACTCATTTTTATTTCTTTGATATGTTCCTACGATCGATGATTCCCTAATAAGAGAGAAAAGATAAAATAAGCCAATTGTGTATTATTACTGTTAATGGTTGAAATGTTAGAAATGCAAACTGTTGGTGCACTTATGCTCAAAGATGAAATAGTAAACTCTTTAACATGTAAATTTAGTGATATTGTATTATGAGCTTTCAAGTGGAAAAGTTTTATGGAAATGGTTTGGAGGACCAATGAATCGATAGTAATATTTTGGGATCGATGGGTTGCCAGTTTTAATAACTATGAAATAGGAGTATGACTTACGGGAGGTGGCTCGATAAATCTGAAGTATGAATATAGATTGTATTGCATTCTGCTCATTTTTCATTATCATGCATAATATGTTTTATAACTAGAGCATACACATTTGCATGATCCTGGACAATTTGTGCACAAAGATTGACTTTCCTTGAAGGTATCTGAGACTTCGTGACTATGCGACCAAGGAGAAATTTAATTGGAACTTAATAAAGGCACGAACAATTACAATATCTTCAGTGTGGCTAGCTACATGCACTAGAAAGATGCATTGTAGTACCCTTTAATAGGTCATATTGGCGTGTTCACCAGTGATGTTCAGATAGTTCAGGTTGCATTGCGACTAATGGATTTTTTTAGAATAATGCATTCTAATCCTTATTTTATAGGAAAGAACAATCGGTTGCGGGACATTTATGTTATGCCTCTATTTATGAATTGTTAACTGAAGCTTAGGGTAACAATGAGTCCATTTAATTAGTATTGTATAGTTCATAATATTACTGTGTTCGTTTAGATGAGTTGAGTTGATATCGTTCACCAATGCATTTCATAATATATTAACCCTCGCCTCTGCAGGTGCGGAGAATCACTGGAATTTTCTGAGAAGTTCAAAGCTCTTTGGCAAGTTGAAGATCTTCTTTTGAAGATGTTATCCCTTTTTAATACATGAAAAAATGTGTGGAACATTGTTCATTGTATAAGTTCCGTAAATTGTAAGCCAGGTTTGACTTATGTTAGTAGGCAATTGAAAGTATTTATATTTTCGCAGCAAGCTTATCAATAAAAATATTATTTTTGTTTATCCGATTTGATTTCAATTGCCTGTTTATTTTTTGCTGCAACAATCTTATTTTAACGATAATTGATCGATTGTGCATATTCTTGTCTTGTACAAGTACAGTTTAGACTTGTACGACATCACGTCCCGTGACGAATTTTTTGATTCTACAAAATCAAAACGTGACAGATCTTACCATAAATTCCTCACCTATTTACCAACTAGAACCTTTTGACTAGTATTTATAGTTGATTTGAAGATGCAATTGGTATTCTTTTATAACAAAATGGGCCAAAATAAGTATAATTATGTTCAGACTCCTAACAGGTTTTTGGTTGCGTATTTAAACCGTCACTCATCCCTCTCATAGTGACTAATTAAATAATCCCAAAGAAAAGGCTTTAATACACAATTTCAAAGAAAATTCGAACTAGTTTGACCATCTTTGAGTGCAATACCACATGGTTGTTCTTGCATTATGGGAAAATATAGAGCAATATTATGCCTACAACCCCCTACAACCACAGGGTTACAACCAGCCACATGGCCAGCCTCTATTAGAGAAGATAGGGGAGTGGTGGGGCCGGGTGGGACCATATTAGCAGGGGGAGAGTGGGTAGTAGGAAAATTGTAAAGAGTTAGTAGTAAACTTAGCATTATTGAAAAATATATGCATTGGTACATTGATGCTCCGTTAAATTATTACGGATAAGGATGACTTTCTTACATAAGTCATAGGAAAGGTTTTACTTTTATTGTAATATGCATGTGCATCGCACGTGCGTAAAAAATATTAAAAAATATAGATAAGAATTTATTATAAAAAATATAATTCCTAGGATTTGAACTCAAACAATAAAAAAACCTCCTATCTTAACCACTTGATTTAAACTAATTTTTTTATAAATATATCATATTAGATAGTTAAATGGTTGGTTAAGTTTTTATAAATAATTAGTGGAGTATTTAGGTTTTATTTAGTTATCTTTTTATTAATTTTTTAGTTTATTTAAATGATGGTATACTTACGACTTAGACGGCTCATTTGAGTCGTTTCTAAGCCGCATTATAATAGTAGAGATGTGGGCTTTGAACTTCCAAATCATGTTACTAAATAATGGATAGCGTCCAGACATTGACCCCTTGGTCATTTGGCTGCTAAGGCCATCTCCAATGGGAGTTTCTCACCCTTATATTTCTATGATAGAACTTTTTTTTGGAAAATAATTCTCCCCACAGTAATTTATATTCCAATTTTAATCTAATATGGCACTGATTTAGGATAGAGAATTTCTATGAGAAATTCTCTCTCATAGAAACTAATATTGGTGTCCATGTTGGTGATTTTGCCTTTAGACTATGAAACATAGTCCTACATCGGCTACACCAAATGATAAGTATCTCAATATAATGCTTTGCTTGTGTTGAGGTATGTACATGAGTTATGATGGGACACAAGTGGATGCCATGTGAGAGTATTTTTCTAGAATAAAAAATGATTAATTCCAACAAGAAGGCAAGTTAATTTTTGTCGTTCGAACTCGGACTCGGACACGGTCTCCAGGATGTCTCGTACATGCACGGGCGTGCTCGGAGGGGAGGTAGGCATGGACTGGCACACGACTATGCTGATTGTGGGATGATCGAAAATATTAAACTCTATTTTAGAGTATTGGTATTCTAGTCCCATTTCGGATAGGAGAAAAGGTGAAGTCTCACTCTATTCTCTAAAGAGCCTTCTGGCCACCTATGTGAGATACACCAAGTAGAATGAAAAGGAGGCAAGTTGAGCCAGGGTGCCCGTTCGAGTCTCAAAAAGTTGACTAACGAACGTTCCAGAAGTTCTTTCAAACTTGTTGGTTCCTGGGAGCAGATCGCACTAGGACGAATTTCGCTTTGAGCAACGGTGATCTTCATCACCCGAGTAAAGTTTTATCCTCTTCAGTTCCGTCTCACAAAGAGACAGAGTCTTTAACTCCGTCTCACAATGGGACATAGTCTTCAGCTCCATCTCACAAAGAGACAGAATCTTCAGCTCCATCTTATAAAGAGATAGTGTCTTTGTTCTTTAATCTAAGATTTGTTTCGAGGATACAATCTCAAAGCAAGATCAGTTCCAATGGAGAAAAATCGTGCAAATCTTTTCGACATAAGTTTTAACAAACTTGAGAAGTTTGACGGGGAGCATTACAACGTTTGGAAGAGAAAATTCAGCCTTAATCTTCAAAAGTGAGCGTAGACTACGTGTTGACAGATCCTAAGCCTTTGATTCCAGAAGAAGAAAATGCTCAAAGGGCCGCTGAGGCTACTGCTCTGCAATCCAAGTGGAGGAGAGAGAATAAATTTTGCAGGTTGCTTATCTTGAATTTAATGGAGGACTCTCTGGCAGAGTCGTATAACAAGTCGGTCCATGCTAAGGATGTCGGGAAGTCTGTGGAGAATCTCGATAAGGCGGATAAAAACATGAATTCCTCAAGCTATGTCAGAAACTGGCGGATAACGACATGCCCTTGGTCAATGCCTTCGTCGCCAGGGGTATTGTCGCCAAGCTCCCACCTGGGAGGAACAAATTCATCGCGGACATGCACCACAAGAAGATAGAGGAGGATCTTGAATACCTCTTGCTCTGGATTCAAGATTGGTGAGGCCAATCTAGTGCAAGCTGGAGACTTCAAGAGGAAGCAAAAGGCTTCTTATAACAAAAGGAAGGACTCTCACCAACTGAAGGTGAAGTAAGCTCTATTCAAGATAAAGCCTAAGGGCGATGGGGCTTGCTTCAACTGTGGCAATAAGGGCCACTTCAAGAAGGATTGCAGGGCCAAGCCCAAACTAAAATAGTAGTATGGCTAAACTTGGTTGTTTTGATTACTTAACTTGGTTGCTATTGTTGCTCTGGTTGAGTTATCTAGCGAGTTATCTGACTAGTGGTCGGACACTAGTACATCTGACCATGTGTGCTACCGAAGGAGCTGTTCACCGAGGACGAATCTTGTTATGACAAAGGTTTCGATGGCGAACATATTGTAGAAGCATAAAAATCTCTGGCGCATCAACTAGTCAACAGGCGCCAAAAATATCATAAAACAGTAAAAGAGTAGCAGCATCAATGGGCTTTTTAATTCATAAAAGTCTGTTACATGACTAAAGACTCTTTGTACATAGAAGACTCTTTTTTACGAATAAGAAATCAGAAAAGCCTAAAGCTACGCTTCATCCAGGCGCGTCTCAGCTAGGCGCATCTCTTCAGCGTCTCAGCTAGGCGTATCTCTTCAGCGTCTCAGTTAGGCGCATCTCTTCAGCATCTCAGTTAGGCGCATCTTCTCGGCATCTCAGTCAGGCGCATCTCTTCGGCGTCGTAGTCAGGCACATCTCTTCAGTATCTCAGTCAGGCGCATCATGAAGTCTCAGCATATGCGCTCTACTTCGACCCGATCAAGTGCTTCGGCTAATGAAGCAGTTATTGAGCATAACAAGGGTGGGCAACCAACCCCACTCTAGCAGGAGGAAGGGCTCTACAAAGCCCAAGGAAGATGGGAGCACCACAATTCCAATCTGGGGCTCTTCCAGCATAACGAAGATGGGACTCAAACGTCCCGATCTTTGGATGCAACAGGCACCTTCGGCCTGCATCGGGACCCTACGATCCCGACTTTTGGATGTAACAGTCAAATTCACGAGTGCGTACGAAGACGACTCGACGCATCTTCACCTTCGGGAGCGTCTTGTCAACATAATGTACTCGAGCGAAGAAGTTCATCTCCATGTGGGAAGACGGAAGAGAATGAGAAACAAACTCTCTCCTTGCTGCTATTTATAGGCTGGGCAAATCAAACCCATGCGCTAAGTGGCGGGCTCTCCGAATCCCGTACAATAAATTTGCATTCATGGTGATGAACCTATCCCTTCGAATTCAGCTAGGTCAAAACGGATATTTAAAGCACTCGAATAACTCAATAGTCGGACCAATGAAGATGCGCCATGCAACAGACGTGCCCATCAGTATCAAGCGCCTCACAAGGATGTGCCATACGCGTCCCTATGTGTCTAGTGGAACGCAGATCAATGTGTCCACTCAAAAGCTCATTACCCGTCAAGAGCATTAAATGCTGAAGTCTGAGACGACAGCAGCCATGCCTCGATGACAGAGCGGCAACAACTTTTACAGAAAATAAAGCGCCGCTGACGTCGGCGTCATCATTACTTTCCTCTGTCGGTTATAAGCCACGTGGTCGACCAACCACGCGCATGCGCCTCCGCAGCCATGCGCCCGAAGATTTGTATGCGCCTCAAAAGCCATGCGCCTCTGACTTACTTCTGATCATAGAAGTCAAGTCGATGCATGCGTCTCCCCGGCCATGTGACCAAAATATGCGCCTCAAAAGCCATGCGCCCAGACTGGTTCA
Organism: Iris pallida; assembly: GCA_029216955.1. Classification (NCBI taxonomy): domain Eukaryota; kingdom Viridiplantae; phylum Streptophyta; class Magnoliopsida; order Asparagales; family Iridaceae; genus Iris; species Iris pallida. The sequence goes on from JANAVB010028397.1 coordinate 8,325,739, forward strand.
TGACTCCTGAAGATTATGAGCCAAAGTCTCCTCATGTGCCGGATCCCAGGCGCAGCTCATCAGATCCTTCTCCACCAAATGCTAGATCTTTGAACCAAAGGCATGCGCCACGTGTCCTTTGACTCGATTCAGTCTATGAAGGGGTGCTAACCACCCAAGATCTCAGCAACCGAAGAATCCTCCCCACTGTCACGTGTCAGCCCATGATTCCAGCAAGAAGGATTCATCCCACAAATCAAGGTGCATCATCCATGCACCCTCCGCAGCAACCACCACATGGCGTTCCCACACGTAGGCGCATCCTACATATGCAAGCATGAGCAGCCCTAACCTGCTGCCTATAAAAAGAGAGATCATTCTTTCTTCCAGAGGAGAGACACGCACATAGCGAGATCATCAGAGTCACAGGAGACGTACGTCCGCTCACAGAGATTGGAAGAGACACTCAACGTCTTCTTCTCCTCTGCAAGCTCCGGCATCCAGAGCAACCCAGACCTTCAGAGAACCTAAAATCATCGTCAGATCGTCAACAGAGTCAACGCATTACCACTCGCTCCATCGACACAGGACCCAGATAATAACAAAAGTGTACTCCTAGGACTACATCTGAATCCTATATTGTAACACTGCTCTATTTGTGATTAAAATTTTAATTCAAAGATTTTAATGGCAAACACATATATCTAGCAGGAGATCTGAAGATCAAGACAGTATATATGGACCAGCAATAACGATACTGGAATGCGTGTTGCACGTACCAGAGATTTTTGAAGATATGATCTCAGAAAATCTATTATCTGACACTGACTTGAAGATAGACATTCATACTAGCCAGATGGCAATTTTTTGGCGTGGAACATGCTTCGGGAAGATGTTCAATACTGAAGGGATGTTCGAATTACTTCTGGTGATGGCAATGAAGTTACTATATTGAATGGACTGGGAGTTGTTCTATGATAGAAGCAGACTCAAGATGTCCTATCTAGGCCTTATCTCCAGAATATGGGGGTAAGGAGGCAGAGGGATTTGAGGTCTGTACAGAGACAAGACTGTTAGGAAGCTGCTCGGGTGATTGAACTAAAGTACGTATCACTTGGAGTTAGTACACTCAGATATCTGTAACTTTTATCAATTCTCCACGAAGGCCGATTCGAAGTGTTTCTCAAAGTGCACGCTCGCATGTCTTCATAAGTCGAAGGATGGAGCAGTCAAGAAGTTCAGGGACTCCATGGTTGAAGCTGAACATTAAACCGGTCTACAACGACTCAGAAGTGATCATGGCAGAGAGTATTATTTCTTGGATTTGCATTATTCTTCTATGAACATCGAATTGGCTATAAAACGACTGCTCTGTATATATATACTCAGGATTGATCGAGGCGGAGAGTATCATTTTTTGGATTCGCATCATTCTGTTATGAACATGGAATTGGCTATGAAACGACTGCTTTGTAGTATCTATAATCCATGGACTGTCAAAAAGGAAGATCAGGACACTGTCAAAGACGATGATATCTATACTACAGATCTTCTAATATGCTTCTGGGGATAATTTACATGTACGGCTATGTTTATTGCTGAATAAAGTACCGTTCGTATATCTGACTATGACTCTCATCAACACTGGTTAAAGTTTAAACCTAACTTGAATATCATTCAAGTGTGGGGGTGTCTTGTGTACATGAAGCTTCCGGATATCAAGATTCAGAAGTCAGGGACAAATACCAAGAAGACAGTATTTCTAGAATTAGTTGTTGTAAGCTATGTCGGAGATCAGTTGATGTTGTATCAGTCATATCATTGAGTCTCGCGAGGCAGAATTCTTTGAAGACGAAATTGCTAGGGACACGAACATTATTGTCGCGGATGTTCCGAAGAATATTGTTGCTAGCGAAGGAGCAAGTACTTTCAAAGAAGTATTAGTCCAGAATGTGGTTGTCATTGATGAGACAACACTTGAACCAGTATTTGTCACAACCCGCACCTGCTTTTCGGATGCGAGTGTGTGCGCAAGTCCAACCTACGTCATGGTATCGAAGGTAGAATGTTGTCTAGCCACAATGCTCAAATCACATAAAATAATAACTTTATTTGCTCATTCACAATTACTAAAATTAAATTACAATATTCAAGGTTTATATTTAATCAATTACAATGCCTCACAAAAATAAAATAAAACAACTAATCTATCTGTCTAGTCTTCTAGGGTTGACCTTCGCATATATCCTTGTCTCCCCAATGCTACGAGTAGTCGCGACTAACCTAAAATTTTTGGTTTCCAGTCAGAAATGGAACGAGTACATTCTAATGGCAGTTCCAATAATTAATTAAATTTGTAAAACAATAAATAATATTAAAATACATGAAGGAGGATAAAAAGGAGAATTATGGTATAAAATATGCGAGTAAAAGCAGGAGAGCATGGTAACAAAGACAAGGAAGTAACAGTAATACACGACTGAAACAGAAACAATAATATATAACAAGACTGTATCTAACTAGTAAGTTGAAATTCCACTTTCGATATATAAACAAATAAGGGGTAAATCTGGTACCCCGCACATGAAGTGTGCGACTGCTATCAAACACGAATAAATAAATAGGATGTTTCTGGTTGTATTTACATGTCTACTAATGTATTTTTTTCGTCCGACTAGTACTAATGAATCCAAACAGATCATGAACACGAAATGAGTGACGAACATAGTAATCATGAAATATGACATGAAAGGAATCCATACATACTACATCGTGTAACCATCGTGTCGAGAATCAACAGAAGATCAATGTAAGACAATACTAAATACACGAATCATAAAAGTTATCAAATTTAAAACTATCATAAAATGTTCTCACCTGGAGTCCTTTGTTGGTAAAACTGATAATACCATCACATTCAGAATAGACCCGTTGGCTAGGGGTAGCACGCAAAACCAATAACATCCAATCACTAAGTGAGCTACACGAGACAATCTCCCGCAATTGTCTCCGGATGCTGAGATAAATATTACGACCATTTTGGTATAAAAGATATGTCTAAAAATGCCTATCCAAAATTCTAATTCTGGACAAAGGAACAAAATTGTAATTTTGGAATAAAACGACATCTGATTTCGGATCCGCTTTGCACCGAAAAGTGTGCCTGTATCTATGGTCTCTAAAATCATCAAACTATATCTCTATGGGTCTGGTTTGACAATACGAACCCAACCGTATGTCCAAAGTTGGATTTCGTTGGCTGTGCATAAATTCGCCCATTGGATCAGATCGCAGGCCCGCCAAATTAGTGTTCTGATCGACTTTCTCAGAATCTGACCAAACTTGGCTCATAGGACCAGAAAAATGACATGGTCCTGTTGGCACAAGTTTTGTCTCGATATGAAGAACGTGCATGATGTTGTTGGCTAATTTATTAAGGTACCGATACGGGGTATCTCGACCGATACGTCTTGATTTCGTCGCGCACACACAACGAAATTGAGTTCCGTCGAATCCCACACGTCGATAACATCCATATGTGTCTTTTAATGTTCATGGGTTGCGACCGGATTGTCCGATTTTTCGGAGCGCACGGCTTATCGGAAAAAAATTATTAAATTTTTGTAATTTGAAAACTGGTTTTTTCTAAACTTTACAAACGAATTACGTTATGTTCAGTGGATCAAAAAGAAATATACAAGAAGGGTTTTGCAGTGCTATATGTGATCTAGAATTTTTATTTAAAAAGTTTTGACAAAAAGCTGTAACCCCTCTTCCCAAAATTTTGAAATATCTTTTTATTATTATTTGAATTAAATGGTAATTTTTGGAATTTTATAAATATTTAATTAATTAATTATTGTTATAGAAAGTCTTAGTCATGGTTATGTTTTGGAGTGCAAGATGACTAGAAATCATGGCACGGATAGTGCAATGGCGTACATTGACTAAGTATTAGCCATGGTAGGGAAGGCCGAGCCATAGGTGTGTCCCAACAAGGAAAACAAGTTAAAGTTGTGATAATTTAATTAGTTATATATTAATATTATAACTTTTAGAAAATTCTGTTGTACCAAACTACTCCAGACTGGACCCAAATCAAGCCCAAGCCAATGTAGATATGGATTACGTCCAAAGATGTCCTCTGGATAATTATGGGTGTAATTTAATTAGTGTATTTATTTTAGAGGATAAATAAGTAATTTTTATATAAATGAGTATTATATATAATATATATGTATTTCGTATAAAATTGATATTCTGTTTTGAGTATATGGTAAAATTTTCTTAGAAAATGTCCTTTTTAGATTTTTGGGAATTTTTAGAATATATATAAACTTGTATGTGTATATGTGTATACATAGTACGTATATATATATATATATATATATATATATATATATATATATATAAAAATATATATATATATATAAAAATATATATATATATATATATATATATATATTTTATATATATATATATATATAAAAATATATATATATATATAAAATATATATATATATATATATATATATATATATATATATATATATATATATATATATATATATATATATATATATATATATATATATAAAAGAAATCCTATTGTTCCTATATATATATATAAAAAAAAATATATATATATATATATATATAAAAGAAATCCTATTGTTCCTAACTCCCAGTACCTGACCCCACCCCTAAACCATACAACCCCACAGTAAGTAATCCCCAACCCGAGAAGCCTGCATACATATATACCTATCGAGAGAGAGAGAGAGAGAGAAAGAGAGAAGAAGAAGAAGAAGAAGAGTGAACCCTAACTTAAACCCTCATCGACCACACGTACGTACCCCAGCCACACGCGTGCGAGTGCCAGCGCCGCCGTAGGCTGTCGGCCGTCCACGATGCCAGCCACGCAAGCAGCAGTGGTAACGGCAAGGACAGCAACAACGAGGCTTCTTCTTGGTATGTTTTTACCCTGGTCGTTCAATAAAATTCGTTTCAGTAAACTTCTACGTGTAGCCTAGTTGACCCTCTTCGACACCTTTCAAAGGTAGTTGGTTATAACCTAGTAGATCAATCAGAAATTCGAATCTAAGATCGTTAAAAATTTGACCAAAAATCGAGCCTGGCACTAGTTCAAACTCACAGCTTGGCAGACATTTTCTGAACTGAAAATTAGGGGATTTCAAAAAATAATTTAAGACAGTCATGGATAACCTATAAGGCTTCACAACACATTTTGCAGGAGTCGACATCATCGACTATGCGTCGAGCAATCGATTCGCTAAAACTGCCAAAAACTGTTTTAAAAAATTGAAGAAACTTAGGAAAATTTCTCGATACGGCGTGCGTTCCGAAAAATCGGGCGACCAGGTCGCAACCCATGAGCATCGAAATACGCATATGGATGTTATCGACGTGTGGGATTCGATGGAACTCAATTTCGTTGTGTGTGCGTAACGAAATCGAGGCGTATCAGTCGAGATACCCCGTATCGACCCCTTCGTAAACTAGCCCATAACTTTGTGCACGTTGGTCAGCTCAAGACAAAACTTATGCCAACAGTACCACATTATTTTTTTTGTCCTGTATGCCAAGTTTGGTTCAATTTTGAGAAGGTAGACCAGAACGTTATTTTGGCGGGCCCGCGACCCGATCCAACTGGCAAATTTCTGTACGGTCCGTCGGAATCCAACTTTGAACATATGGTTTGGGTTCGTATCATCAAAATAGAGCCCTAGACATATAGTTTGATGACTTTAGAGACCGTAGGTACTGACACAATTTTCGGTGCAAAGCGGATCCAATGACGGACATTATTTTTATCCAAAATTATGATTTTGCCCATGTGTCCAGAATTGGACTTTTGGGTAGGAATTCTTAGACATTCTTTTATACCAAACACATTGATGATGTTTGTTTCAGCATCCAGAGACTGTTGCGCGAGTTGGCTTTTGTGGCTCACTAAGTGGTTGGTATTATCGGTTTCACCAGCAAATGACCAAGGCTAGTACATTTCTGGTAGTTTTCATAATTGATCATCTCTATGATTCATGTATATAGTAGTATTTTATATTGATATTCTATTGATTCTCGATACGACGGGTACACGATATGGTAGTTATAGATTCTTTACATGTTGTTCGTGACTAATATTTTATCGTGTTCGTGACCTATTTGGATCCATGAGTAGGCAAGGAAAATACATTAGTAGACAAGTAAATATACCCAAAAATATCCTATTTGTCTGATCTTGTCTGATAGAAGTCACAAACTTCACGTACGGGGTGCCGGATTTACCTTTAGCCGTTTACATGTCGAAAGTGTATTTCAACTCACTAGTTAGATACAGTCTTGTTACATATTATTGTTTTTGTTTCAGTCGTTTGTTATAGTTACTTCATTGTGCTTAATGTTTGCCATCGAAAATATGACAAGGTTTTTTGATTAAAACTTTGGTATTTCAATTACAAACAGAATAATATACAATATAGGACTTAGACGTAGTCCTAGGAGTACACTTTTTTTATCTGGGAACTGTGTCGATGGAGCGAGTGGTAATGTGTTGACTCCGTTGACGATTTGACGACGATCTTTAACTCTCTGAACGTCTGGGTTGCTTTGGATGCCGGAGCGTTACGAGGAGAAGCGGACGTTAAGTGTCTCTTCTGGCCTTTGTCTGTGGATGTGCTTTTCTCTGTGTGTGTATGTCCATCCTTATCTGTGTGTATGGTGAAGGAATGATCCATCTATTTATAGATAGCAGGCTGGCTGCTCATGCGTGTATATGTCGGATGCGCCTGGACGTTGGAACGCCACTTGGATGATGCTGGCGGGGGTGCATGGTTGATGCGCCCTGGATTGAAGCTAATTCTGCTGGACTGCTATGCTAGGCTGCTATGCAGCTGGCACATGGCAGTCACGGAGATTTGGTTGTTGATGAGATCTTGGGTGGTTAGCACCCATTCTTTGAATAGAACTGAGTCAAAGGATGCATGGTGTATGCCCGTGGCTCAAAGATCGCGAATGATCTGTCGGGGTGCGCCTAGGATCGTGCGCATGGAGGCGACTTAGTCTATGAGTTTTAGGCATCATAGACGAGTCTGGGCACATGGCTTTTGAGGCGCATGCATAGCTTCACATCGCGGTATGCCTAGAATCAGGCACAGGGGAGGCGACTTGGTCTCATGATCTTTAGGAACCATGAGCAAGTTCAGGCACATGGCTTTTGAGGCACATGTAGAGCTTTGTCTTCTGTTGCTTGGGGTCAGAAGTAAGCCGGGGGGTGCATGACCACTGGGGCGCATGCAGTCTTCTGGGCGCATGGCCACGAGGTGCATACGAATGATCGGTCTACCACATTACCGACCCTTGGTATAATGATGGTACAGACATTAGCAGTGCTTTATTTTCTGCACAGATGATTGGATGATTCTTGGTTGCCGCCTTTGTCATTCAGCATTAAATGTTTGATGGAGATGGTTGCGTTGGTTAGTACCAATCTGGGCACATAGCTATGGCCCGTTGGACGCATCCATGGGGAGCGCATGATATCGAGACGCATATGCCAATGAGTCGCATCCTCTTTGGCCCGCTTATTGAGTTCTTCGAGGCGTAAATGGCTACTTTGACTTAACCGAATACGAGGCGACGGATGTGTAGAAGCATGGAAAATATTGCTTTTAGTCCCACATCGGAAAGGAGAAAAAGAAAGGGCTCACTCCATTCTATAAATATAGCCCCCTTTCCTCCTTCGAAAAGGGCACCAACTTCTCTTTCCTCCTTCCAAACTTGGACTCTTCCTATTACGCACCTTCGGGTGCTAAGTAGAAAAAGTCTAGGGCAGCACGGGCTCATCGGGCTCAGTCAGCTGTCCCAACCTCTGACCATCAAGAGCGTCCTGCTAAACGGGCCTCTGATAGAAAGTTGTACAGAGCCGCCTGTGTCCAGCCCCCGGCGGCAAACGGACAGAGTGGTTCTCAAGAGTCTTCCAACAAAGATCGAGGGCAAGTGTTTCTATTAGCCCCCACATCCGGGAGCAAACATGATACCTACGCACTCGTGTGTTCGGGATACCCGGGCCCACAAAGCAAGTGCACGGGCAGATCGAGACATTCCTCATGTGAGTCATGAGACGTCCTTCATGTGGCTCGGTCATGAGACATTCCTCATGCGGCTCGGTCATGAGACGTCCTTTATGCGGCTCGGTCATAAGACATTCCTCATGCGGCTTGGTCATGAGACGTCCTTCATGCGGCTCGGTCATGAGACATTCCTCATGCGGCTCGGTCATGGGACGTCCTTCATGCGGCTCGGTTATGAGACATTCTTCATGCGGTACAGAACCCAGGAAGCTTCATGCGGCTCAAAATCAGACGAACTTCATGCGGCTCAAGAGTATCATGCGGCTCAAAAGTCACCAACATGGACATGCGGCTCAAACACATAGGCGACTCGAGTAAACTCCATGCGGCCCACAGAGAGAGGCCATGTGGCCTTCAATATAGCTGTGCCCAAAGTACTGGACGCATTTAATGCTCTGACGGCTGACAGACCTGATAGATGACAACCCTGACATAAAGAAATCATGATGACTGACACAAAAGTACTATCTTCCTAGGGAACTGGAGAAAATCTTCACAGCTTCGAGGCAAGTTTATACGGCCAGATTAGACGAGTTCATGCGGCCAGTGTAGAAAAACCTATGCGGTTCAGTCATGAAGGTCCCCCATGCGGCTCGGCCATGAAGAAATCCATGCGACTCGGCCATGAAGACTCTCATACAGCTCGGCTATGAAGACCCCCATGCGGCTCAGTCATGAACATATTCATACGGCTCGGTCATGACAACCTTCATGCGGTTCGAGTATAGAGACTATTCATGCGGCTCGGTCATGAAATCTTTCATACGGCTCGGTCATGACGACCTTCATGCGGCCTAAATATGAACGCTCCTCATGCGGCTCAACAATGATAACAGGACACGTGTCCCAAAGACAATCAAATTTTGGGTCAGATCCCAATAATTTGGGACACGTGGCAAGAGAATGAATTAAATTGATTCATTTAGATTTGCAGATATCAGCAAATCATCATAATGGGGATTTATTGCAATCAACATTAATTGCTGACATGATTTGCCATAATCCTCATTAATGGCCCAGATCCTTCACGCTTAAAGCGAATGGTCCAGATTGATTAAGCATCAGGCCGCCGCCACTTTGAGAATGGGTAATCATCCGAACCCTAATGATGCCCCCACTATTATAAATAGCAAGGTACAATTCCCTTGTAAAAAGATATACCGTCAGAGAGAGAGACGCTCATACAGAGAGACCCCCCCAATAATCAGAGAGAAAATACACAGAGAGAAAGAGAAGCCAGAAGAGTAGTAGAGGGAGAGCAAGAAGAGCATTTCTTCATCAACACCAACCATCTCTTCACTGGAGCCAAGGCTGCATACCGATCGTCCAAGGAGTAAGGCAGGGCTGCCGTCGCCTTTCCGAGTCTCTATCGTCACCCCCCAGAATCTAAAATAAATAATTGTACTTAGACTGCAGTACCTAGGTTTTTGTCCCTAGGCTTTTTTTGTACAAGCGAGTTTGTAACGTGAAGTAAAAGTCCGGTCCTCCGATAATTGTTCTGCTCTTTTATATTTCATGGCAGACACGATGGCGACTCTGCTGGGGACTAACTTCTCCACGGCTGAGGAGTTGGTGACGCAATCGGATGCAGCCAAACTTGGCTCCACACAACAGAAGATGGTCGTCCGCTTCAACCAACAGGCATTCGAAGAGATGCTCTCTGAAGGCAGCGCTGGCCCGGTCCAGAAGCGCACCCGCACCGCGAAGGCTCGCAAAGAGTGGAGGCCAAAATTATTTGCTCCTCCTTAAGCCCTCGATGGGATACCCTCTGTTGCTCAAAACGGCGAGAAGGACTCTCCTGCGGCCCCACTTCAGACCGTAGACAACTCTGCTGTCCCCAAGTCCGGCAGAAGAAAACACTATGATGCTGGACTTGCAGAAGGATATTAGCCGCAGGGAGAAAGCCCATGCGGCTACATCCGCCAACCGTATGAAGAAAACTCATGCGGCCACATCTGTCAGCCGCATAACTTATGCGGCTACAGTTGCCAACCGCATGAATGAGATTCATGCGGCTATCAAAGTCAATCGTTTACAGAAAATCCATGCGGCCACAGATGCCAACCGCATGCGGCCAGCCTGTACGGTCGAGACTCCTAGCCGCACAAGAACTCATCCGACGGCAGAAGACAACCGCATGCAGACAGCCAGCACGGTTTCCAATCCCAGACGCATAGCATCCGCTCCATGCTCCTCTCGATCAGTTTTCGACCGTCTCTCGTACGGTTCGAACCCTGATGATTCTCTGGATGATAAGCCAGACTCTGTGGTATTCAACTTGGACTCTTCTTATTATGCACCCACAAGTGCTAAGAAGAAGAAGTCTAGGGCAGTACGGGCTCATCAAGCCCAGACAGCTGTCCCAACCTCCGACTATCGGGGCGTCCCGCTGATTATCATGCGGGCCTCTGATGGAAAGTTGTATAGGACCACTCGAGTCCAGTCCCCAGCGGCAAACGGACAAAGTGGTTCCTCTGACCTGCGTGAGGCTATCCTCCACAAACGTAAGAAAAGAGAAGGGGCCTCGGCGTGCAAAGAATCCTCACATGGATGTCACTGCACCCAGATCATCGTCAACTGCTGCTGCAACAACACGGCAGTGACGGAAGACCGGCCGTCCGTCCTCCAAAGATTACAGCATCCGAATTCGGAAGACGAGGCACCTCATGTTGTCTCCTGCAATTCTACGCAGAAAGTCCCCGCCGAGGGGAGAGGGAAGAAGACAAGCATCTCCAGTCCGAAAATATCAACCACTACAGCTAAAAAATTGTCGGCTAAACGGTTGTCCTCCACCGGAGTATTTCAACACACCCGTTCGAAGACAAAATCTGCTGCAATGGGAGATTCATCGTCCACGTCGCTGGGGGTCGTAGGAACTGGGGGTAGTACTCCTTCGAACGTCCACAACAATCCGATGTTTCAAGGAGATGAGCCCGGAGAAACGACCCTCCCGTCAGGTGCAATAAATATTGATGTCCCCGAGGACATCCATGACTCTCAAGATGAAGCAAGCTCTGAGGCTGGGGGTACTGTTCCTTCCGAGTCTGAACCAGAAGAGAATATTCCCACATATCCCGATGACTTCTCGGTACATGGGTATGACTCGGAGGATACATCCTCCACCGTCCCTTCTATTTCTCATCATACAAGGACGGTGTTCATGACAGACAGCAATCAAAGTGGTTCCAGTGATCGCCAGTACATCGACAATCTCGAAGCTATATTACTTGCCTTGGTCAAGTCTGTAGACGAGATTAAAGCAGCCCTTCCAACTCTGCAAGGAGGGACGTCTGGCCAAACAAGCGCAGGTCTTGCGGTCAATGCGGACTCGAATTCGGCAGCACCGAACCTGGGCACCAATCCTCCAGAAATAACAGCCCCTACCGCGACAGATGAGGCCCGAGAAGTAAGAAGAGAGGTTCAGGAGCTCCGAGCCATGTTTCATGCTCGGGAAAACGCTCAAGACCTCAGAATTCGGCAACCATACCCTGCTGAATGGAGGGATGTTCCATTCCCACCAAGATATAAGCCGTTCAATATCAACCCGTATGATGGCAGGACCTCAGCAAGTCGGTATATCACTTACTTCGAGGTCACCACCGACCATCTTCCCTATGATGATGCTATCCTCACGCGATTATTCATTGGGGCATTGGAAGGAGTCGCCTTCGACTGGTATCGCAATCTGCCGGACAACTGCATCCACTCCTTCGCCGGCTTCAAGCGCATGTTCTTGGAGAGATTCTACGAAGTAGGGCAGGATGTCACCATGTCCACCCTCATGGACGTCGTCCAAGGGGAGAAGGAGTTGACAAGGAACTACATCGAGCGGTTCCGCCAAACCGCCATGAAGCTGCCCTCCGGAAATCCAGATTCCTCTTTAATTGAAATTTGCCAAAAGAGACTGCTTCCAACGATCAGTCTCTGGATGGGCGAAAGTCAATTCAAAGATTGGAAGACGTTCATCATCAGCACCACGAGCGCCGAAGAACGATTGAAGAAGGCCCGCCAACTGGGATTGCACATCTCGAAAGGAGAAAATAAGGGCAAGCGTTCCAACAACGATAATCGGGGTAGCCCCTCCAACAATCGGGACAGCAAGGGAAAGCAGGCTATGGTGGCCGATACAGCACAAAAGCCTGAGCCGAAGACAGCAGACAAACAATGGCCGCAAATTACTTACTCCTTCGAAGACGGTCACGTCAAGCCCATCTTGGACATGCTCATACAAGGGGACAGAATTCAGCTTCCTCCACCAAGACGAGAACCGCGGCCGGCAGAGATGGAGAATCCAAAGTACTGCCATTATCATCGCTATGTCCATCATACTACACACGATTGCTACCAGCTGAAACGGTACATACAAAACCTCATCGATTCGAACGCTCTGGCCATCGATTTCGAAGAAGTAACCGTGGCGGCCAATATGGTGTCCGTACAATTTGGCAGCTTTTCTCCAACGGAGACTCAAGACGGGGTGGTCCCCGTCCCTCTAGCGATAATGGAGATTACCAATCTTCCACCTCCCCGAGATCAGGCTGTCGGTCTAGTACCCCTCACCACATCACGAGGGGAGGTCATGTGGATCCATCCAGACTTGGTATCAGAAGTGACTCGGCCCACACCATCTTCCACCGACAAAAAGAAAAGTGGAAAAGTTACGACCTGCCACACAATCTCGACAAACAACGAGGAAGCTATAGCCGTCGTCACGCGGTCCGGAGCGCAATCCCAACCTGTGGTTGACAATCCAGCTGAAAATCATCAACCCACTACAACTGATGCTCCGGGACCGGCTCAGCCTTCGACGACCGACAAGCCTACGCCAAGGGAGACTCGCTTCGACAAATCCCTCCGAAAAGAGGCGGCCCAAGGGCTATAGAGGCCCTACAACTTTGACATCTTAGCACAATTGGCTAACACACCGGCCAAGTTATCACTGTACGAACTCCTAAGGCTCTCCAAGGATGTTCGTATTGCATTAAGCGAAGCACTCCAAAATGCCGATGTCTATCTGGCTCAATCCAACCTCACCGGGGAGGACTCATCCGTGGATCTCCAAGACAGTGCCTGCACGGGAGCAATGCCCAACATCGTCTTCACTCTGCAGGACATGCTCATCAAAACCAACCTACACGATCGCCCGCTATACTACACGGGATACATCGGCGACGTGAAGGTGGATCGGATGCACATAGATCCTGGCTCTTCCATAAGCATCATCCCGAAGGGTCTGCTACATCATCTCCGTATCCCAATGCATCGCCTGACGCCTACAAGCACTGCCATTAGCGGTTTCAATTCGGGCAGGAGCTACCCTATTGGAAAGATTCGTCTGAAGTATCAAATTGGCGACCTCCAATCCGAAGTCACCTGCTACGTCATAGATGCAGACACTTCTTACAACATCCTCTTGGGGCGCCCATGGATACACGATTATATGATCGTGCCTTCCATGCTACACCAGTACTTCAAATATGTCGACAAACACGGCTTCGTGAAGACGGAATTTGCTGACATCGATCCCTTCAAAGGGGTCGAATCTTACTACTCGGACTCCTGCCTATACGAAAAGTCGAAGAGGCACCTTGGTGAAGGAAATGAACAAGCTAGTACCGAGACGGCCACAGGATCAGAAGAGCCTCTGACGATCCACCTCCAAGCTCGTAAACCGGGAAGGTCCGCACCCCTTACTGCCACTCTGCGGAAGGACGTGATCAGCCTCTCGGCACAAGAAGAGCAGATGATAATCCGGCTGCCAAGGTCTGGCCAATTACCAAGACCCACAACGGAGCCACTGACAATCAGGCTGCCGAGAGCCGGCCAGCCGCAAACGGAGAAGCCCAATCCCTCCGACAAGCCGATGACGATACGCCTTCCCAAGAAGGGTCGTCACCCCGATACAAAGTCTGGGGCTTCTAGCGAGCCAACAACTCCCCGCCCAGCATCAACTACCAAACTGGAGGTCGCTAGTTTGCCAACAACTCCCCGTTCGACTCCACCAACAGAACCTCTGATGATCAAGTTGCCCAAATCATCCTCTCAGTCTGCATTTACACAGGGGGTGGCTGAAGAAGAGTTAGAGCTGGCCAAGTATGTGGCTGCTCACACTGAGACTTGCTCATGTTGTCCATCAACGGCAACTTCCTGAAGAAGTATTACATCCGAAACGATATCCAAAAAAAAAAGAAAAAAAAACCCTGATGATTGAGTTATGTACCCCCCGGTACCGCTGAACTCACATTCTGCCTACAAATTTCCTAGATTGGTGAGTTATGTACCCCCCCGGTACCGCTGAACTCACATCCACTCCAGATTATCTAGTCATGTACCTGCTGGTACCACTGAACTCACATCCACATTCTCTCCAGATCACCGAGCCATGTACCTGCTGGTACCGCTGAACTCATATCCACAATATTCCAAATTTTCGAGTCATGTACCCTCTCATACCGCTGAACTCACCTCCTCCTTCCACAAAAATCCCAAACTACCAAGTCATGTACCCGCTGGTACCTCTGAACTTACACTTTGATCACAAAATTTATGGATTGTCGAGTTATGTACCCGCTGGTACCCCTGAACTTACATCCCTGTCACTCTTTTAGGGAGAACGTTATGTATAAACATACCCCTGAACTTTCTTCCTAAAAGAGATCCTTCCTCATGATCCACTACCCGCACTCCCAGTGCACAAAAAGGGTAACGGATCCACAAATTCCCAAAATGACCATGTCGCTGCTACCTCTGAGTCGTCTCAATTTCGCCAAAAACAAATCACCCCTCTACATAAGAACTTCTATGTCCTCATTACCTCTGAGTCGTTCTATGTACCCCTCTTCATTGAGCCCACTCCTGTCATGTCCTCATTACCTCTGAGTGGGAAGGCTCCGTCGAAGAAAACTTCATACTTGCCATGTCCTCATTACCTCTGAGTAAGTATGTCGATTCCCTTTCAACCTATTATTTGTACCCATAACCGGAGTACGCCAAAGATAATAGGTCCACAAATATCCTCCGCTGAGTTTCCTCCTGCCATGTCCTCATTACCTCTGAGTGGAAAGATTCCGCGGTGAAACAAAAACCCTCATGCTTGCCATGTCCTCATTACCTCTGAGTAAGTATGTTGGTTCCTTTTCATCCTATTATCCGTATCCTAAGCCAGGGTACGCCAAGGATAATAGGCCCACAAATGTCCTCTGTTGACCACAAACATCCTCTGTTGACCACAAATGTCCTCTGTTGACCACAAACGTCCTCTGTTGACCACAAATGTCCTCTGTTGACCAAAAATGTCCTCTGATGACCACAAATGTCCTCAGTCGACTACAGATGCTGTACTGGGTCTCCAGTACACGCCCATCCCTTCCCTATCATGCCTAGGAGCCCAGTTGCTCCCTGGCATTCTCTCAAATACCAAAAACTTCTATAGCTGTCTTATCACAAAGTTGTTCTAGGTATTCCTCTCCGAAACTTGTTACTCGTACCTAAAACCAAGGTACGTCCAGGGTAACAGGTCCACAAATAATCCCCCAGCAGGTCCAATTCTATAAACACCACAAGTACAGGAAAGAGAAGATAAGTTGAAACATGCTCATTTATTCAAAATTCAAAGTACTACATCATCTGGGATCATATCCCTTGACAAAAAGAAAAGAAAAAACAGTGAAAGAAAACAAAAAACTGTTCACTGCTCCATGGCATTCTTTCGCCCGATACCAAGAACCTCCATATCCGCCTTACCGTAGAGTTGTCCTAGGTATCCCTATCAAACTTATTATCCGTACCTAAAACTAAGGTATGCCAAGGATAATAGGCCCACAAATGTCCTCTGCTGACCACAAATGTCGTACTAGGTCCCTTAGTACATCCATATCTTTCCTCATCATCACATGCTTTCGGAGCCCAGCTGTTCCATAGCATTCTTTCACCCAGTGCATAGAACTTCCACGTTGATAGCACCTCTGAGTTGTTCTATGTATCCTCATTCGAGTTCACTCCTACCATGTCCATATCACCTCTGAGTAGGAAAGCTCTACCATCAACCTTATATTTACTACGTCCATACCACCTCTGAGTAAATATGATGGTTCCCTCTCTCAACTTATTATCCGTACCTAAAACCAAGGTACGCCAAGGATGATAAGTCCACATAAAATCCCCAACGGAAGTACCCAAACCTATCACGTCCATGCTACCTCTGATTGGATTGCTACACCTAAACAAATCTACTTTCCATGCTTCTTATTCAAAGTATTCCAAATTTATAATTTGGAAACTTTGAAGGGGGTCCTGTAGAAGCATGGAAAATATTGCTTTTAGTCCCACATCGGAAAGGAGAAAAAGAAAGGGCTCACTCCATTCTATAAATATAGCCCCCTTTCCTCCTTCGAAAAGGGCACCAACTTCTCTTCCCTCCTTCCAAACTTGGACTCTTCCTATTACGCACCTTCGGGTGCTAAGTAGAAGAAGTCTAGGGCAGCACGGGCTCATCGGGCTCAGTCAGCTGTCCCAACCTCTGACAATCAAGAGCATCTCGCTAAACGGGCCTCTGATGGAAAGTTGTACAGAGCCGCCTGTGTCCAGCCCCCGGCGGCAAACGGACAGAGTGGTTCTCAAGAGTCTCCCAACAAAGATCGAGGGCAAGTGTTTCTATTAGCCCCCACATCAGGGAGCAAACATGATACCTACACACTCGTGTGTTCGGGATACCCGGGCCCACAAAGCAAGTGCACGGGCAGATCGAAATATTTCTCATGCGAGTCATGAGACGTCCTTCATGCGGCTCGGTCATGAGACATTCCTCATGCGGCTCGGTCATGAGACGTCCTTTTTGCGGCTCGGTCATGAGACATTCCTCATGTGGCTCGGTCATGAGACGTTCTTCATGCGGCTCGGTCATGAGACATTCCTCATGCGGCTCGGTCATAGGACGTCCTTCAGGCGGCTCGATTATAAGATATTCTTCATGCGGCACAGAACCCAGGAAGCTTCATGCGGCTCAAAATCAGACGAGCTTCATGCGGCTCAAGAGTATCATGCGGCTCAAAAGTCACCAACATGGACATGCGGCTCAAACACATAGGCGACTCGAGTAAACTCCATACGGCCCACAGAGAGAGGCCACGTGGCCTTTAAAATACCTGTGCCCAAAGTACTGGACGCATTTAATGCTCTGACGGCTGACAGACCTGACAGATGACAACCCTGACATAAAGAAATCATGATGACTGACACAAAAGCACTATCTTCCTAGGGAACTGGAGAAAATCTTCACAGCTTCGAGGCAAGTTTATACGGCCAGATTAGACGAGTTCATGCGGCCAGTGTAGAAAAACCTATGCGGTTCAGTCATGAAGGTCCCCCATGCGGCTCGGCCATGAAGAAATCCATGCGGCTCGGCCATGAAGACTCTCATACAGCTCGGCCATGAAGACCCCCATGCGGCTCAGTCATGAACATATTCATACGGCTCGGTCATGACAACCTTCATGCGGTTCGAGTATAGAGACTATTCATGCGGCTCGGTCATGAAATCTTTCATGCGGCTCGATCATGACGACCTTCATGCGACCTAAATATGAATGCTCCTCATGCGGCTCAACAATGATGACAGGACACGTGTCCCAAAGACAATCAAATTTTGGGTCAGATCCCAATAATTTGGGACACGTGGCAAGAGAACTAATTAAATTGATTCATTTAGTTTTGTGGATATCAGCAAATCATCATAATGGGGATTTATTACAATCAACATTAATTGCTGACATGATTTGGCATAATCCTCATTAATGGCCCAGATCCTTCACGCTTAAAGCGAATGGTCCAGATTGATTAAGCATCAGGCCGCCGCCACTTTGAGAATGGATAATCATCTGAACCCTAATGATGCCCCCACTATTATAAATAGCATGGTGCCATTCCCTCGTAAAAAGATATACGGTCAGAGAGAGATACGCTCATACAGAGAGACCTCTCCAATAATCAGAGAGAAAATACACAGAGAGAAAGAGAAGCCAGAAGAGTAGTAGAGGGAGAGCAAGAAGAGCATTTCTTCATCAACGCCAACCATCTCTTCACAGGAGCCAAGGCTGCATACCGATCGTCCAAGGAGTAAGGCAGGGCTGCCGTCGCCTTCCCGAGCCTCTATCGTCACCCTCCAGAATCTAAAATAAACAATTGTACTTAGACTGCAGTACCTAGGTTTTCGTCCCTAGGCTTTCTTTGTACAAGCGAGTTTGTAACGTGAAGTAAAAGTCTGGTCCTCCGATAATTGTTCTGCTCTTTTATATTTCATGGCAGACAGGATGCATTTGCTATTTAATGCAAATTTATTGCATGGAATTTGGAACGTTGGCCATTTGGCACTCGGGTGTAAGCTGCCCGTGCTTATAAATAGCCGTATGAGGGAAATTTTAGCTTTTATTTTTATTTTGATGTAAAGATGAACTTGGCTGGAGCTTTGTCTTGGCGAACTGCCGAACTCGAGCTCTTCCCGAGGGTGAAGATGCGTTGCCCCAGTCTTTCCGTCGCTCTGAGCTTCTGTGGTAGTGTATGTTGTATCCAAATATCGAGATCGTCTAGTCCCGACACAGGTCGGTGGTGCCTGTTGCATCCAAAGATCGGGATGGCCGCGCTCCGTCTTTCGTTTTTCTGGCAGAGCCACAGATTGCCGAGTGTTCTTGTTGCTTTCGAAGACCGGGGCATCGTGCGGTATTCTTTGTCGAGCTAGAAAAGCTCCTCCTCCTGCTACATAAGGGCTGGTTGGTGCTGATGAGAGAGAGTGATCCGTTCTGACTATGCACGAAGATGTGCATATATTAAGATGCTGGAATGATGCACCTGGACGAGACATCAGGGTAATGCGCCTGACAGATGATACGCCTGGCAGGGTCGTATGGCAGTTGCTACGCCTGGCTGTAGCTTTAGGATCTTCTTTTTTGTAGAAGTTCTCCTTTGTAAAGCCTTTCTTTAGACATATAATAAACTTTCATTTGAAACAAAAGTCTTCTTTTGAATGTCTTTAAATTTGAGCTTTTCTTTGCTGTGCCAAGTATTTGTTTGAGCTTTCTGGCACATTTGAGTCGGTCGCATGGTTGGTTTGAGCGTATAGGAATTCTGGCCTATAGATGTGCCTGAAATTCTATGCTTCTACAAGACCCCCTTCAAAGTTTTCAAAACTTTCTGGGCAAGTTTTGGAATACCTTTATTAAGAAGCATAAGGATTAACGACTCTGGGCATATGCCCTTCGCCTAGGCCTATGGCTCTTTTTGGCGTATATTCGTTCTGCGCATCGCTGTGGAGAATGCTTGTCGCTAAGACGCATACTGCTGGGGTGCATACTTCTTCTGAAGAGGTAATGCCTCGATCTTAGGAAAGATTAATGATAATCTTTTAAAGATAAGCAGCCGTCGATTTCTCGAGACCCGAAGCGATTGATTGCTGATGTCATGCCTCATCGATTTACGCGCGAGGCCAAGCCTATAAATAGGCAGCTTGTGAGAAAAGAGAGTCTTCTACTTTTCTGAAAAAGCTTTCTTCTTCCTCAAAACTCTTTTCTTCCTTCTTTTCTTTGTTAGAGAGATAGCTCCCAAGACTCCCCGAGGCGGTGCTGCTAGCCGAGGAAGGGGCCGAGGCAAGAAACCCTTGGAGGTCGACACGGAGGAAGTCCCCGTCGTCAGGGCGACCCACGTCGACGTTCGGTCAGAAGTGCTTGGTGGGTATTCTCTTGCCTTGGTCTTTGTTGCATTGATGTTAGGGTGTCCCAACTGTGGATGAGCCACCTTATGTGGATGTGCTTAGGCTAACGCGCATGGACTTTTGTCCTGATGATGCACTGAAGCTCTTTCAGCTTACGCGCATGGACTTAAGTCCTGAAGATGCGTCGAAGCTTCACTTGCTGACGCGCATGGACTTAGGTCCTGATGATGCGTCGAAGCTTCACTTGCTGACACGCATGGACTTAGGTCCTGATAATGGGCCGAAGCTAAACTTGCTGACGCACATGGACTTAGGTCCTGATGATGCGCCGAAGCTTCACTTCAATTGCACCCGGACTTTTGATCATGTGTGTCTTTGTTGGGATTCCCTCTATGCGCATGGGTTTCATCCCAGTTGATACGCAAGAGATTCTAATACGACTTAGATACTTATTTTGAGCTTCTAAGTCTTTTTGTTAACTTCTCTTTGACTCTGTTGCAGTATCCATGCCGAAGCCGGAGGCTTTTGTGAAGGAAGAGATACCGCCTCCTCTCATCAAATAAGAGCCAGTGACCGTTAAGAAGGAGGTGTTACCAACGGTCGAGGTCAAAGAAGAACCGATGACCATCAAGAAAGAGATTTCTCCTAAGATTGAGGTTAAGGAGGAGCCACCATCCGAGAGTAGCAGCATCGGGACTGACCCTCTTGTCCCTGCAGAAGACCTCAACCAGATTGAGCCTTCATATACAAAGTGGCTGAGGGAGTGGTACATGCCTCAATGCAACTACGATCCCTGGTTGTGATGATTCGTAGGTTGCTTTGCAATCACCGTTTTCGGGAATATGAATAAATTCAATGTTCCTATTTTGTCTTAGTATTTCTGAGATCTGAAGAAACCTGAAGATATAGTTTATTTCTTTTTAATATCGATGTAATCTTTTGTTTTCTATTTAGCTGAAGGAAATGAAAGAACTTTCTGCTTTGTTCATTTCCTATGATTTTTGTGGACCCATTATCTATTGCGCACCTTGGTTTCTGGGTACAGATAATAAGTTACTCGCGGAGGAAACCGACACATTCACTCAGAGGTAATATGGACGTGGTGAATATGGGGTAATTTTTTTTGTAGACTTATCACCCTTGACGTACCTTGGTGTTAGGTACGGATAATAAGTTGAGAGAGATGACTGACATATTTTCTCAGAGGTAAGGTAGATATGGTAAATATGGGCTAAAATGGTAGAGTTTTTCTACTCAGAGGTAACATGGACATGGTAGGGGTAAACTCTGTAGGGTTTTATAGAACAACTCAGAGGTGATACGGATGTGGATGTTCTATGGTGCAACAATAGGAATTGTTGTTTGGATTGTTTACTCAGAGGTGATGTGGACGTGGTAAACATTACCTTAAGCATGATCTTATACGGTGCAGGATTCTACTTGATGAGGTATAGAGAGGCAACTCAGAGGTGATGTGGACATGGTTGTCCTTCTACTTGGAATAGAATACAATAAAACAACTGGGTTCCAGAAGCATATGATTTGTCAAAAGAAGGGGTGTGAACCTGGTTTGGTCAAGTTCACCAGTCCTCTCTCTGTGGAGAGGCAGTACGTTCTCGACAGAGGTCAAGAATAGTACTTCTTCAGGAACTTGCCGTTGATGGACATCATGAACAAGTCCCCATTAGCTTGAGCGAGACGATAAGCACCGTTTGAGTATACTGTCTCTATGATGAAGGGTCCTTCCCATTTGGGTTCAAACTTTTTCGGTGTTTTGTGAGTCATCACCATCGGTCTCCTGACTGCCAGAACCAGGTCGCCCACTTGAAAAGTCCTCAGTCAGACTCTTTTTTTGAAAGTCTGTGATATGCGAACTTGATAAAGTTCGATACGCTGTTGAGCCAAGAGGCATTTTTCGTCCAGCGCTTCCAACTCTTGCAGACGGCGATGTTGATTGTCCTCTTCCGTCAACTTTTTTATGATCGCCACTCGAAGTGAGGGGATTTGGATCTCCAGCAGTAGCACTACTTCACTTTCGTAAACCATGAAGAATGGTGTGTTGCCCGTCAGGGTCCGTACCGTTGTACGATAGGCCCAAAGGCATTCGCCGAGCTTCTCGTCCCAGTCGTACTTATTGGATGACACGACCTTTTTGAGTAGCTTGAATATTGTCTTATTAAAAGCTTCAGCTAATTCGTTTGTCGCTGAATTGTAAGCTGTTGATGCCACATTCTGAATACGATTCTTATCGCAGAATCTACTGAACGCATGGCTGATGTATTGCGGGCCATTGTCGTGGATAATCTTTCGAGCTTCGAGGTAACCCAAAATAGTAGATGACGTAATATTTGATGAAGCTGATCACTCTTGAGCTTTTCACCTTTGTGAGAGGTACTGTTTTCTTCCATTTAGAGAAATAGTCAGTAATTTCTAGGATAAAGTGATGTCCCCTTGACGAAGGAGGGGTGATTGGCCCCACTATATCCATGCCCCAGGCTTCAAATGGAAAAGAGGCAACCGTCGGGTATAGAGGCTCTGACGGTCTGTGGATGAAGTTGGCATGCAACTGACAGGCACGACACTTCTTTGCATACTCGACAGCGTCGGCCATCATGGTGGGCCAGTAATAGCCCATGTGTCGAAGTCGGTCCTGTAGCTTAGGACCTGGTTTATGAGCTTCGCACATTCCAGTAATAGCCCATGCGTCAATAATAATGCCCATGTAGCCAACCGAGAGTTTAGCGCTCCTGGTTGTGTCATGAGAATTCTGAGTAGATTGATTCGGGAGATGACATGGATCATTTATCCCGAGACATAGTGGCGAGTCTTCTGGATGGCGAACACCAAGGCTAGACACTCTTTTTTCACAGGGTTGTACCGGTGTTCGGCCCCAACCATTGTCCTGCTGAGATAGTAAATGGCCTGCTCATGGCCTGCTTCGTTGTTCTGGGCGAACAAAGCGCCAAGGGAATGGTCCGTTACTCGGACATAAAGCAAGAATGGTTTGCTTACGACGGGTGCCACTAGGACTAGAGGATTTGTCAGATAAGTTTGATGTCGTCGAAAGCTTTCTAACATTCTTCCGTCCAGACGTAAGAAATTTCCTTCTTCATAAGCTTGGTGAAGGGTTGACATTTTCCAGAAAGATTTGTGATAAACCTCCAGATGTAGGCAAGTCGTCCTTGTAGCCCTCAAAGTTCTCTGAGGTTCTTCAGAGGGTCCATGTCAAGAATGGCATTAGTTTTCTTGGGGTCGACATGAATGCCTTTTGCAGTGATGATGAAGCCCAAGAAATTTCTACTAGAGACCCCAAGAAAGGATTTAGCGGGGTTCATTTTAAGCTGATGCGCCCGCATAAGGTCGAAGACTGTCTTCAGGTCTCGTAGGTGATCACCCTTAAGACGGTTCTTGACGGCGATATCGTCAATATAGCACTCAACTGTCTCATGAAGGTGTTGACGGAAGATGGTGCTCATAGCTCGTTGGTATGTGGCACCAGTATTCTTCAAGCAAAAGGGCATTACTGTGTAGCAGTAAACCCCCGTTGGTGTTCTGAACGACGTGTGTTTCTCATCGTCTGGGAATATCTTGATCTGATTGTAGCCTGAGTAGCCATCCGTGAAGGACATACGCTCAAAGCTATATGTATTTTCGATTATTACGTCAAGTGATCGGGAGTGAGAACTCATCCTTTGGATATGCAGAGTTGAGATCCCGGAAATCTATGCAGACTTGGATCTTTCCATTCTTCTTGGTGACGGAAACAATGTTGGCTACCCATTCGGGGTGTTGCTCTTCACGAATGAACCCTCTGTCCAGAAGCTTGTCGATCTCTTTGTCAATGGCATCCATGATGTTAAGACGGAAGCGCTCTGTTGCTACTTAACGGGCTCAGCGTCAGGCAAGATGTTAAGCTCATGTATTATGACTTGTGGGTCGAGTCCTGGCATGTCTTCGTAGCTCCAAGCGAAGACGTCGATATATTCTTTGACCAGGTGGATCAAGGATTCTCAGTTCTCCCTACCAAACTTTTGCTGATGAAGATGGGTTTGGATGAAGATCCATCCCCAAGGTCGATCTGTTCGACTTCGTCTTCAGTAGGAGGTTCTCGCAATTCAAAGCAAGGCTCCCATTTTGTGCCTAGGCGTTGAGCCCAGGTTTCTTCTTCGAAGAACTCTCCTATTTGATCGTCGTCTTTATCTTCTGAAGGAAGTACGGATGTCATGTTGGCTGACAGCACCCTCATAAAGACTGAGCCAACGCTGGTATCGGAGTTTCAAGTTGAAGTTTCAGATAAGTGAGAATGTATGACATCCTTTGCTTCTGATTCTTCGGAAGTTGTTGGAGGAATGATATAGCCTACCCCCCATCGGGTACGGTGATAGTAGTCTTACGGCTTCCCTTTTGGCACCGGAAGTCGTAGAAGAAGGCGTCGACCTTTGCCGTAGTTGTAACACCCAGTTTTCCAGAAGAGGGTAATTTTGAAATTTTGTAATTATAATTATTATTTAATGATATTTATTTTATATTATGATTTTTAGTGATTTTTAATTATTTTTAAACTATTTAAATTCATGACTTGTGATTTTTGGTGTTTTGTTAGTGAAACAGTAGAGACTGCCTACCCTAGAGCCTAGCCATGTGATTAGGGTATTTTTGACATTTTTAGGGTTATTTGAATTTATTAGAATTTATTTGAATTTATGGGAATTTTTAGAATTTATTTTGGAATTGTTTGAATGAGAGTTGACTAGGTTGACTTTGACTAGCAATGACCATGGTAGACCAACCTAGGAGCTAACCCTAGTTGAGTTTGGATTTGGTTAGGTTATGCAACCCTAGTTAGACTAGAGTTGACCCATGGTATGGTTATTTGACTTAAGTTAGATTATTAAGTCATAAGCCATGACTTGTGGTTGCTCCTTACTTAAAAGCCCATAGGCCCACACCATTAGCCAAACCCTAACCCTAACAAGTCTTGGCCAGCCACATAACCCTTATTGGGAATCCCTCCCTATAAGTATCCTCTTAGAAATTAGGGCTAGCCTCTTAGGAAGAACAAGCTTTAGAAAGAGGTAATGTCCCAACTTCAAAAATCCCTAGTAATTCCATTTTAGCTCCTTTTTCTCCCAAACAAATTGCAATAGGTTTTAATTTTAGTGTTCTTGCTGTTGTTATATTTTATTCTCAATTTACTATCAATTTGAAGGAGTTTGGTGGCTTTTGGGAATCCTCATTCAAGGAGTTTTTGTGTTGGAGAACACCATAGGTAAAATCCTAATCCACCCGTTAAAATTATGTTTTAATTACATGGATGCCTAGCCCTAAGTGTCCTGACCTTGTAGGAATAGGATTTGGTGGAATTTGTGTCCTGTACGTGTCCGTATCGGACACGTATCAGTGACAGCCATAGGTGTTTGACGAAATGTCTCAATGGACATTTCGTTCTGATTTTGCAAAAATTTTTGAATAGGAACGTGTATTTTTGTGTCGCTTATCCATTTCTTTAGCTCTGATCTTGATTCGTGTTTGTGTCGTGTCGTTTTGGACACGCGTGCACACGTTTTGGACACGCGCGCGCGCTGCTACAGTTCTCCCCTGCTGTTCGGGCCTCCTACAGGACACAACACTGGATGGTTCGACACAAAATTTTATGGACACTAGGGGGCATGCACTGATATCATGCCCCCAAAATTTCACTAGGTTTCGTGGTCGGGTTGGAGAGAAATCAGTCGTGCACTGATTTCTCACTGTTCTACGCACAGTTTTAATTAGCCAACGATACGGCCTTTTATCTTTGGACACGACACGCGAGGACACAAATCAGGGCGACACACACCTAGGTCTACCTTAGGCGCACACACTGACATGTGCATGTGGGCCAGTTCGCGTCGTGTCGAGTACACGACACGCGTGCACCTGTGCACGACGCACTGTCTGTGTATGTGTCTCAGTACACTATTTTAGGCAAATTCATTTTGGACACGGTTGTGTCCTCATGGTGGACACTTGACACTTCCAGAGACACCTTCACACGTAGCATTTATATTACCAACCATTAAATTATTATTTTAAATTAATTTTGTACATCAATTCTCGAATGTATGTTGAAATTGGGGTCAAATTGATGTAGTTTGGATTCAAAATCTGGGAATTCAATTTGGGACTGTTTTGAACTGCAAACTGAGATTGGTATCACTATTTTGCTGAGATTTAGGGACTATTTAAATGGTTATATGTGTTAATATGAGTTTGTGAACTGTTTGTTTAATACTTAAATCTGAGTTTGATTGGGGGGGAACTGTTTAAACTGAACTGAGTTGGGTTCTCAGTTTCCTCACATATCTCACTGATTTTTACACTGTTATACACCCTCTCTTGATACATACCATATGACACTCACTCACATGTCTCCTCTACACACACACACTTGAACACTCTATATCTCACTGATTTTACAATCACTCACACACACACCCCTAGGTAATACCCTCTCACCCACACACTCATGTTTCATGACACACATACACTAGTATATATATATGACACCCTCTTGACACTCTAGCTTAATATACACACAAGTCCTACACACTAATCACACCCTCATGTATCATCACACATTTACACACTCTCACTATTTGATACCCTTGACACACACATTCATTTCTCATGATATTGTATATGTGTGGTATACTATAGATACCTATATGCCTTGTGTGTACCATATCATATATTAATAGATGTGTAGGTATGGTATTCATATAGTTAGCCTATATGTAATTTGTGTATTATTTTAGATATAGAATAGCTTTGTGTAGGTGTGTTATAGGTTGGTTTAGACTTGGTTTAGCCTATGGCCTAGTCTCTTAGCCTATGGCCTATAGTTGTACCTGCTTGTCAGTGTTAGCCTAGTATAGACTAGTTTGACTTAGTTTGACCATAGTTGACCTAGTTTGACTTCTAGAGTTGATCAGAGTTGACCAAGAGTTGACTTTAGCCTAGATTGACCTAGAATCATGTAGAATGCATAGTAGGACTTCATTATATCATTTTAGACTTGTTGTGACCTGTACTGTTCTGATTATGAGCCAGACACCTCTCCTCGGACAGTACATTTCATCCGGATACTCAGATACAGGCGAGTACATTCTCTGATCATTTCATATCCTGTTTAGAATTATTTTTCTGCTTTAAATTACTTTACTTGATACTGTCATGTTGGTCACACGGACTGGTACTATATGGATCTTTTCATGAGATGTTATCCCCCTCGGGAGCATCGGATACTGCATGTTTTGTGCATTTCACGAATCATCACATATCTCTATGCTTCCTCTGATTCATGAATCGCTTGTGACACATGTACTCTCATGTTCACAGAGCCATCATGAATCATGTATCACTTATTTTATGAGCCATGTGAAGTTTCACGAATCTTAACATAACTTGAACAGATCTTTGTGTATTGATTGGAGATGGGGGAGTAGAAATAGACATGTGAATATTATCCAGGTAGCTGTAGTCATGAATCACTCTCTTAGCTGTAGTCATGAATCTCCTATGCCATTCACATGTTTATATTTTACTCTGACTCACTAGTCACTATTAGTTCTCTATGTATAGTAGATATTTCTATTACAGTTCTCTCTCTGTTTACATACTGTATTTCTTCAGTTCATGTATCTTACTTTACTGCATGATTATATTTTATAACCTGCTATAATCTGTTGAGATGTACTGTACTCGCTCCTGTCCTGACTGGACCTGTTGAAAATATTACAGAGGATGAGGAGGAGGCCCTATGTACCACCTATTATGGAACAGGATTAGACGACACCTGTGACCTGGTTCCTCTGGAGGACCCAGCTACAGTACAGGATGTTACTCCCTTAGTCTAAGCTTTAGTTTTCTTTCAGCATTGTTATTTGACTTTTAGTTGTTCTTCTGAGATGTTGTATATATTAGAGATTTGTATTGAGCTGGATGTTCTTGAGTTGTTATCTGAGACACTTAGATTTTTCTCCTCTTAATTGTATTACATTGTGCTTTTGATCTCTCTATCTACCTTTACTATTTTGTATCTACCTTAGATGTGATTGAGACTGTTCTGTTATGTCACCCCATTCGGGGAGTAACAACTGCTTAGTATTATATTGCTAGATGTATGTTGACCTAGGACAACGTTCTACCGCCGACACTGTGACGTAGGCTGGGCATTGTTACGTTCTCGTACCCTCACAGTGGGTGCGGGTCGTGACAGTAGTTCAGACCTTGGCTGCTCTTCAAGTTGTAACCCATATTTTGGATGAGATACTTGGCTCGATCGTTGTACCGGTAGATTTGTATTCTGCCGGTGTTGGGCTCTGGCTCTGTCGGTGGGAGGTCTTGGTGATGCTTGACTTTGCTAAAGATAATGGGCTTCTCGTCCTTGTTCCGAGGTAGGACTATGTAATAGACTCCTTGGTACAGGACGACTCGATTTGTATGACTCACAGTCGTTATTTGTGTTTACAACGAATGTAGAGCATTATCTAGAGTGTATATAGTATTCCAATGTGGAAGACAAGAATAATTGAAAGTTACTCTATTATTGATAAAATATAGGATCTTGTCCCTAGGGATTACGTCATCGAGGGATGGGGCATCGACTTTAGCCATATGTACTCTCCAAGCACTTTATCAGTGAGAACTGGAGCCACCTTGGGAGGTTCAAAAGAGTTTTTGGGAGCTTGGCCCGTGCTGGCTCCTAGGACTGTGCTGAGAAGGACGTCGAGGTCTTCTCTTGTGGCCTGACGGGTGCTGACAACTGAGGAGGCTTGTCTTTGTGCCGCACCTTGAGGGGAGCCTCGGTTGGTGTGCCGGGAGCTGGAGCCTTTCGTCGTAGCTTGGCTACGAGGGGAGCCACCACTTGAGGGGGCTTGCCTTTGAGGCATATCTTCAATGGAGCTCCATTGGGTGTAGTACCCGGAGAAGCTGGCGCCTTCCCGTGGAGTTTGACTTCCATAGGGGCCGGTGTTTGAGGCGGTCTTCCTTTGAGTCGCACTTTTAAGGGAGCATTGATTATCATGTCCACCTCTGAGTCAGCTTCAACCTCAGCTTCTGCCTCATCGTCAGCATCATTGGCTTCATCTTCGAGATGAATTGATTTGTACAGATCGGCGTCGATAAAGAAGGCTTAAATCCCTCTGAAGGGATCGACATCAGCAAATTCTGTTCGGATGATGTCGCTGGTGGATACATATTTCATACATTGATGGAGGGTGGATGGCACCACCATGTATTCATGTATCCATGGTCGTCCCAACAGGATGTTGTAGTTGATGTCTGCATCCACAACATAGCAAGTCACCTCGGTCTGGAGATCGCCGATGTGACACTTCAAGCGGATCTTCCCTAGCGGCTCACTTTTACTGGCATTGAAGCCATTGATGGTAGTGTTAGATGTTGTCAGGCGATGCATCAGGATCCCCAACGTCTGAAGTAGAGTTCGAGGGATGATGCTGAGAGAAGACCCATGGTCAATTTTTATTCGATCCACCTTGATGGCACCGACATACCCTATGTAATACAGGGGTCTGTTGTGCCTGTTGTTCTAGGCAGCATATCCTGTTGAGTGAATATGATATTGGGGATGATCTCCTCCATATTATGGCAGTACGGACAAACTATAGGATCGTCGTCAGGCTGGTTAACCTGATTGATGAAAGACTCGGTGTCCTTCAGGGCTTCGCAGAGAGCCTCCCGAGTATCTTTGGATAGGCGGAGGAGCTCGAATAGGGAAAGTCGTGCTGGAGTACTGGCCAGTTGTGCCAGTATGTCAAAGTTATGGGGCTTGGCTAACCCCGGAGTGTTGTCTTTTCAAATAGGCCTGTCGAAGCGGGCCTCATTCTGCTTTTATTTGTCAGCTACAGGAGGTTGGGATGAACCTTCTTCTTAGACAGCTGTAGTGATCATAGGAGGCGTCACTTCAGACTGAGCCTTCTCTGTATGGGCGTTCTGCTGTGAACGCATTTGCACGGGCTGTGCTCCTTCAAGGGAGGAAGTCACCATTCGGCAAGACCTGGTCTTTTTACCTTCATTTTTGAAGGTAGAGGGTACCCCCGGTTGACACAGCTCTGAAACGAGATCAGGGTGAACCCACGTGATCTCTCTCTTAGATGTTGTGAGCGGTGTGAGCCCACCCATATTGTCACGGGTTGGAGGAAGGTTGACTACTTCCATTGTCGCCTTTGGGATGGGGACGACGCCATCTTGAGTCATGGTAGGCAGTAAGGTGCCGAACTGGCGCGATATCATATTGGCTGAGACTGTCTTCTCCTCATAATCGACTGAGATGACGTTCGCATTGATCATGCGTTGTATGTAGTCTTTGAGGATGTAGCAGTCTTTAGTTGGATATCCGATGAACCGATGGTAGTGAAAATACCTTAGGTCGCCGACTCTGCCTACTTCATCAGGACGCTTGGGATCAAGAAATTTGATTTTATCGCCCTGCTTCAGCATCTCGAAAAACTATAAGGTATCCTCATCCTGGAAGGAGTAGACCATCTTCGGTCGTGGTACAGTAGGAGGCCTCTAGGCAGGACCTTGCATGTTGTTAGACGCATTTATAGTCAACGCCTGCTTCCCTTTCGCTTTGCGACTGCTACTGCTGGTCGTAGGCCGTTTCCCTTTATTATCGAATGTGGGGAATCTAACCCCCAGAAGGTGAGCATTACGTGCCTTCTTCTCAGCCGCTTCGGCTTCAATGATCAGCGAACTCCAATTGGACGGGGGAGTAGAGTTGAGCCAGAGCTTGATCGCGGGAATCATGTTCATTCTGCAGGAGTCGATGAGTGCATGTTCCGGCATGCCTGGAGGCAACCTTAGGCATGCTTGTTTGAAACGTTCGATGAATTCTCGAACAATCTCCTTCTCAGTCTGTCGTACTTCTATTAGAGATGACATGGTCAAGTCTCTCCCTCCGTCGTCGAACCGATCAAGGAAGAGGCGAGTCAAATCATCAATGGATGATATGAAGTTGTCAGGAAGACTACAGTACCAGTCGTAGGCGATTTCCTTCAGAGCCCCGACAGACAGGCTCGTAAGCAAGGTGTCTTCTTTTGGGAGATGTCCTGTCTGAGACTGAAAGTAGGTCAAGTACCGACGAGGAGAGTCCTTCCTGTCGTATGGCGTCAGTGTATTTGGTTTATACTTGGGAGGATAAACCACTTTGTTCCACTCAAGAGGGTAGGGTTGAGGAAGCCCCAACTTCTGACGTTCTTTCTGCATGTTTTGGGCCTCGAAGCGTTCACACAGGTCCCTGATCATCTCAGCCAAGTCTTCTGTCGAGCTGGGAGTAGGTGAAGGCGGTACGGCCTGAAGTTGGATATTGGAGGGTACTGATGCTCGCGGTGCAGTATGATGCTCCGCCCTTGAAGATACCCGTTGAGGGGGTATAGTTGAATCTCCGTTGGCCCCTGGATCGAGGATGGTGGAGACAGGTGCCTTTGCCAGAGTTGTTCGAATGTCGAATACTGCCTGGTTCATGATCTGCATAGAGGCAGAGAGAGTTTTGAGACTCCCCTCAAGGGTATCTATGCGCTGCACGATGTCCAGCGTTGGAGCGTCTGATTCTCCTTCATCCCACCCCCTGCCATGTAAGCTGTCATGACATGGATGGAAGTGGATGGATCGATCGAGGCTTCACTTTCGTCCTCGCTTTCCTGTGGAGGGGCTTCTTCTTCTGAGGCCTCGTATTGGCTACCTCCAGCTACGTCAGGGTTGGTTTGTCGAAGTGCTTCTTCATCTTCGAGGGGAGGTTTGTCAGAGGCTTGACTACACCCGGCTGTTGCTTCTACCAGGGCCTTGATCCTTGTTCGGGTGCGTTCGTATACCCATGGAGATGGGACCACTGTTTTGCTCTTCCTCAGCTGAGTCTTGGATGCAGAGGCTGAGGAATTGATGGTTGTCTTTCTCACGGATGAGTGGGAAATGGAGACAACATAACAGGAAGCGATCTTGGGCTCCGCCTCATCTTCAATTGGCACTTTTTTTTCGAGGCGACGTCGAATAGGTGTCGTAGATTGTAGTCACTGAAACACAGACTGCCTCTGTGGTAGAGCTGCTGTTTTATGACAACAGCAACTGATAGTGACCATAGCACAGGTGTGCCCTGCGATGGACACATTGTACTTATTGGTCGGCTCTCCTGATCTGCGTTTGTGACTGATCACATTACACAAATTATGTTGGAAGAGTTTCACTTTAACACCCTCCTCAGGCACATGGCAAAGCTAAGCACCGGGGTGTTCATGTGAATGTTGTTCCCCCTGATCTGGTTCTTGCGCATGAGATACGCCCAGATCAGTGATAAAGTAACAACATTTATGGCAACTTGAGTCCACTTCATGCACGTCGTCCAGGTGGGCGCATGGACTCAATATCGTAGTTGTCCAGCCAGACTTGGTTCGAAATGCGGTAGACGCGTCCAAGCGGGACAAGGACTTTGAGAGTCGACCCGTTTCTGGCACAGATGCGCCGGATTCAACTATTTATAGCTTACCATCAGCAGCGTGCATGATTTTAAGTACATGCTTCTGGTTTACTGTTGGCGTAGCACATTCGTGGCATATGGCCTGTAGTGCCTTGGATTTCTTTGTACTAGACCGGGAAGGCGCATAGTACTCAGAATCCAATTATGTTTCGCCATGATAGCGAGTGAGTTTGTTGAAGACAGACGTTCTCTCCTACGCACCAGAGCTCATGTGCTGGAGATTGGTTGCACCTCTGCTCTGTTGGCGTATCTTCTTCGGCTGGAAAGAAGACGGTTGGGGAATGCGGTTAACTTTGTGTTTCCCAGACAGACGTGTGGCACCAGTGGGTGCATCCTTGTTGCTGAGAGCATCAACAGGAAGGGCCAGTTGCATTGGCACATCCCCTACAGTGATAGTGCCAGGCGCATCGGCCTTGCGTACCCAGACTTGGTGAGTCTTCTTCGGCTTTGGCAGCCGCTTCGAAGGACTCGTGCTGCCATCAGAGATGAACTCCTCATACGCCTGTTGATTGAGGCGCACAACAAGTATTTTATTGGAGGAGACGAGTTTGATGTCGTCAGATTGCGACACAACTTTTTCGTTGGAGGAGAAAGAAGTCCCCAGCAGAGTCGCCAGCTTGCTTGCCATCGAAAATGTGACAAGGTTTTGTTGATTAAAACTTTGGCATTTCAATTACAAACAGAATCGTATACAATATAGGACTTAGACGTAGTCCTAGGAGTATACTTTTATTTTTATCTAAGAACTGTGTCGGTAGAGCGAGTGGTAATGTGTTGATTCCGTTGACGATCTGATGATGATCTTGAACTCTTTGAAGGTCTGGATTGCTCTTGATGTTGGAGCGTTGCAAGGAGAAGCGGACTTTAAGTATCTCTTCTGGCCTCTGTCTGTGGATGTGCTTTTCTCTGTGTGTGTATGTCCATCCTTGTCTTTGTGTTTGGTGAAGGAATAATCTTTTATTTATAAATAGCAGGCTAGCTACTCTTGTGCGCATATGTCGGATGCGCTTGGACGTGGGAACGCCACATGGCTGATGCTGGCGGGGGCGCATCGTTGATGCGTCCTGGATTGAAGCTAATTCTGCTGGACTACTGGGCTAGGCTATTTTGGGGCTGGTACATGGCAATCGCAGAAATTTAGTTATTGCTGAGATCTTGGGTTGTTGGCACCCATTCTTTGAATAGAACTGAGTCAAGGGACGCGTGGCGTATGCCCTTGGCTCAAAGATCTCGAGTGATCTGTCGGGGTGCGCCTAAGATCGAGCGCATGGAGTGGACTTAGTCTATGAGTTTTAGGCATCATAGACGAGTCTCGGCACATGGCCTTTGAGGCGCATGCAGAGCTTCACATCAGGGTGCGCCTAGAATCATACCCAGGGGAGGCGACTTGGTCTCATGATCTTTAGGAGCCATGAGCAAGTCCAAGCGCATGGCTTTTGAGGTGCATGCAGAGCTTTGTCTTCTGTTGCTTGGGGTCAGAAGTAAGTCGGGGGGCGCAGGACCACTGGGGCACACGCAGTCTTCTAGGCGCATGGCCACGAGGCATATACGAATGATCGGTCTACCACATTGCCGACCCTAGCTGTAATGATGGAGCTAACATCAGCGGCACTTCATTTTTTGCACAACTGATTGGACGGCTCTTGGTTTCTGCCTTTGTCATTCTGCATTAAATGTTTGATGGAGAGGGTTGCATTGGTTAGTGCCAATCTGGGCACATAGCTATGGCCCACTGGGCGCATCCATGGGGAGCGCATAATATCGACGGTGGATATGCCAATGTGTCGCATCCTCTTTGGCCCACTTGTTGAGTTCTTCGAGGCGTAAATGGTTGCATTGACTTAGCCGAATACGAGGCGACGGATGCATTTGCTATTTAATGCAAATTCATTGCATGGAATTTGGAACGTTGGCCATTTAGCACTCGGGTGTAAGCTGCCCGTGCTTATAAATAGCCGCATGAGGGAAAGCGTTGCTTTCATTCTTCGTTTCGATGTAAAGATAAACTTGGCCAGAGCTCTGCCTTGGTGAACTGTCGAACTCGGGCTCTTCCGATGGTGAAGATACACTGCCCCAGCCTTCCCATTGCTCTGAGCTTCTGTGATAATGTCTGTTGTATCCAAATATCGGGATCGTCGAATCCCGACATAGGCTGATGGTGCCTGTTGCATCCAATGATCGGGGCAGCCGCACACCGTCTTTCGTTATGCTGGAAGAGCCACAGGTTATCGAGTGTGTCTGTTGCTTCCGAGGATCGGGGCATCGTGTCGCGATCTTTGTCGAGTTAGGAGAGCTCCTCCTCCTCCTGCTACACAAGGGCTGATTGGTGCTGATGAGAGAGAGAGAGTGATTCACTCTGACTATGCACGGAGATGTGCATATGTTGAGATGCTGGAATGATGCACCTAGACGAGACATCATGGTGATGCGCCTGACAGATGATGAGCCTGGCAGGGTGCGTATGGCAGTTGCTGTGCCTGGCTGTAGCTTTAGGATCTTCCTTTTTGTAGAAGTTCTCCTTTGTAAAGCCTTTCTTTAGACATATAATAAACTTTCATTTGAAATAAAAGTCTTCTTTTGAATGTCTTTAAATTTGTGCTTTTCTTTGTTGTGCCAAGTATCTGTTTGAGCTTTGTGGCGTATTTGATTTGGTCGCATGGTTGGTTTGAGCGCATAGGAATTCCGGCCGATCTATGTGCCTGAAATTCCATGCTTCTACATTCATTACCATGCTATCTTGTTTTTGCTTATATGTTTCCTTCTATGATTCTCTATTTATCCACTCATCTTGTACTTCAATATTATTTAGTATTTTATAGATTTTGTCAAATTATTGGAACTTCTGTTTAAATGTACTCATTCTATTCCTGACTGGAAACCTATTTTTTAGGTAAGCCGCGACTACTCTTAGCATTGGGGAGACATGGGTATATGCTGAGGTCAACCTCGAAGACTAGGTAGATAGATTAGTTGTTTCAATTTATTTGTGAGACTTATGAATTTTTCAAATGTAAATTTTGTAAATGTTGTAAATAATGTAGCAATGTGAATGAGCAATAAAGTTAATATTTATGTGATTTTGGGAATTTTTGCTAGACAGCATTCTACGGCCAACAATGCGTTGTAGGCTAGCTTGGACACGCACTCGTATCCTGAAAAGCAGGTGTGGGTCGTGACAAAAGCTCTTGGATTGATCGATATTTTCCTCCAAATATGGGTAATTGGGACAGTTTCTAGTCGTCCAAAAACTAATTTTTTTTTTCGATTTTGGAACTCGTTTTTCTTCGCACACAAAGCGACATAATCTAAACTAATTGAAGGAAGATGGAGATGGTTAGGTTGTCTACGTTTCAGAGAAATTGGTTCGCGAAACGGCGAACCGAGGACAAAGAAAACCGTACGCAAAGTTATGCAAACTCTGTCTGCTACTGTCGCTGAATCACTGCTATTTCACAGCCGCTGCTAGTGCGGCAGTGGGCCGTCCACTGCGGCGGTGGCGCACGGATAGTCTGGGGCGGCGCACAGGTCTGGGGCAGGGCGCAGGTCGTCCATGAGGGTTAGGGTTTAAGAATCGGGTTGTGTTTGCCTTTGTTCGTGTATATATAGGAACTTTGCAGCTTAGGGTCGGGTGAGAGCAGCTTCCTCAACTCGCGAGAACTTCAAGTTCTCGCGAGATGATCTTTTGTTCTTTTCTTTTTCTTTTTTCTATTCCTTTCTAAATAAAATCTAAATAAAATTTTAATAATCTTAAATAATACCTAAATAAAATTTCAATATTTCTTTATATATAATAATCTCCATAAAATCTAAATAAAATTTCAATATTATCTTTTTCTACTGTAGAATCTATTTATAGACACATGTACATATATATGTAAATTTATTTGACAATAAAATAAAAATAACCAATAATAATAAATAATTTTATTTAATAACAACAACAACATTAATAATAATAATAATCATAATAACAACTAAAAATAAACCAATAGTAGATATCGTAGTTTTTGGTGAACATATCATGCACATTCTTTATTTGGCTCCAGTGAATCGTACAAATATTCTAAAACGCCAGTTAATATTAATAATACATATATTATACGTATAACAATATTTTAGAAAAATAGTTGTCAATCCCCAAAAAATAAATTACGAAATATGTGCATCTACATAAAATATGTCTACATAGGCGTCTTTGGGCATATAACATCTCTACATGGGCTTGG
This sequence comes from Iris pallida, assembly GCA_029216955.1. NCBI lineage: Eukaryota > Viridiplantae > Streptophyta > Magnoliopsida > Asparagales > Iridaceae > Iris > Iris pallida. The sequence goes on from JANAVB010028397.1 coordinate 8,362,333, forward strand.
GCTCAGTTGGGTCCAATCTAACTTATTTATAACAACCGGGTCTCCTAAAAAGTCAATAATCTTAAATATAAATAATTAAGTCATTTATAGGGGCCAAGTCACAACTTGGTCTTGTTTTTCTAGTTAGGACACTGCTACGGCTAGGCCTCGCCTAGTATAGCTAATACACTAGTCAAGGCACACGACTATACTTTTCGTGCCAAAGTTCTTGGTCATCTTGCTCTCCAAAACTTAACCATGACTAAGGCATTCTATAATAATAATTACTTTAGAAAAATATTTATGAATTGCATAAATCCCTATTCAAGTCAAATAAAAAATAAAAATATATATATCAAGATTTCGGAAAGATGGGTTACAAATCTACCCACCTTAGAAATAAATTCGTCCTCGAATTTAAATAGAATAGACAAGAATATAATAGGAAGCATTTGAACAAAAAGGTAACAAGTTAGAATTAAAATTATTAGCTTCTATCAAAATAGTTTAAAGCATATTATTATAACTCAATTTTTTTTAAAGAATTAGTCATCCTATTAATTTGAATATAACGATATCATCCATATAATTTCAAATACATATATTATATATATATATATATATATATATATATATATATATATATATATATATATATATATATATATAATCAAAAATCTTATTTAAACAGAAATGGGAAACTTTTACAACTATTTTAGGAACCAAAAATTGAACAACATATTTTATAATTCTAAAATTCAAGAACATATGTTTTTAGAAAAATTAAATAGCATTTTCAAACTATGAATTTTAATTAGTTTTTGAAATACAAAAATAATAGCAAAATAATCTTTAATTGTTTCAAGAGAAAGTATTTCTAATCATGATGTTCAAACAAAATAAATAGTTAGAAAAATAAAGATTTGCAAATCGGGAAGTGGGTTTACAAATCTACACATCGTAGAAAAAATTTGTCCTTGAAATTTCAAAGGACCCGATTATGTACGACTAAGAATATAATGAAGAAATAAAATTTCAATGAATAAGAACGACAATTGATATAATCAAGAGAATGATATGATTCCTGACCAAATTAGTCACGCGTAATCACGGATAAAATCAAAATAATAAACAAAAGAAAAATATGATTTGGCACGATCAAATATATTATGATTGAGTCACGATTAAATTTTGTCAAAGGATGATCAAAGAAATCGGTTTAACATGAACAACTGCTTAGGCATGATCCAAAATATGACCAAATTTTATGGTCAAATGATCTAGTCAAGATAAGATCCAAGCATGCTTAAGGATAGAAGAAAAATATGATTAGCTAAAAAGTCATTAGACACAATTAACCACTTAGCTAAAATTATGTAAGCATGATCAACGATCAAAAGTTCGATAAAGTCTAACAGGATTAAATTACTTTGATACAAGTAGGATGTAGTTATGATCGAGACTAACCATGCAAGTCATCCAAGCATGATTAAAATTTAGCACGCGTATGAATATGATTAAACTAAACGTGATCATGGATGGAATAAATCTAAACAATAGCAATAATAGAGTTGGAAATATAGGCACGACTATGACTATAGCCAAATAGTTTAGTCATGATCAACGTCGTTTAGGAACGATCAAAATTCAAATTTGTTGGCACGATTATCTCGATTAGCTATTTAGGTAGGATTTTTTAGGCACGATTACAGAGTCAAAATCTAGAAAATATGCGAACTGACTCGATAGGAATATAATAAAAATAGTCTAGTTGCGATCAAAAGTTGTTAAGAATGATCCAAATCGAAATTATTTTTAGCAGGATCAATTATCTAGGCATGGTCATAGAATCATAATCTAGGTATGATTATGAATCTAGTGAAAGAAATTAAAATCTACTAGTAGGTTTAATGAGAAGGAGCCAAATGACGACTCGAGATCAGAAGATATAAAAGAAAGATAAGAAGGAAAGAGCTACAAGCTTTATTTATAATACGATAATGGAAAATAAGATATCAAATCAGTTTTGGAGTGAGAGTGAATGTTTTACGGATCATGAAAAAATCAATAGTCATATGCCCATAAAAGATATAGCCTCTATGGTATTCGAAACCCGTATGCATATCTGAAGTCCTTTCACCGAGAATCCATGCCTCGCTAGTGTACATCTAGATACAGTAGACCATTGGTTTCACGACTTAAATATGATATTGTATTGAATATTATGTTAGCTCTACCAATATTAACATACAACTCAAAGGTCAAAATAGGACAACTAGGACATAGTTTTTAATAATATTTGATAACTTACACTTACTCAAAATTACTTCAACTTAGGGATCATGTCACGTCAGTGTGCTGCTGGCTGCAATGAACCCGCAGTCTTCCTAACTCAAATAAGTGGCGACAGTGTGCTGCTGTCTTACCATCGTAAGTCATCAAAATTGTCACGCCTCAGAACCAGAATACCGGAGAGGGGGAGAATGGCTCAACCAGCTACGTATTACGTGTAGATGAATACCGTATAATACGATCAATGTTGTCTAAAAGACGAGGGGGTGCATACTACAGGAAAGTCTCACTAGGGTTACTCAACACCTATTGTCCCAATCATTCAATAAAAAGTAGTAAATAGAGAACATGTAAGAATAAGCAGTACGACGTCCCAAACGCTCAGTCAAAATGTTCTTTAGATCTGGCTTTACAAAATATAGCCAGATGATATAACAAGGTTTACACAATCGTTATCAGCTGCAGTCTGACTTAGTTACAATTATGTAAAAGTAAGTGCAAGACAGTCCGACTAACATGTCGGTACAAAAGGGAAAAATGTAAAGTAAGTAGCAAAACGAGCAGGGAAGCAATGAACCCACTCGTGTCCTTCTACGATTATCCCTCTAGTATTGACCATCTTGGAGGTGGAAGTAAGCTTAGTCCTCGGGAGCTGGCTCTAAATCTGGCCATGCAAAACCAGAGAGGTTAGACCTCTAATAGCAAGTACAACAAAGGAGCACAACATGAAGAATTTGAACCAGTGGTAAGAGTTAAGAATATGATACATAAGTCTCCGCTTGCTATTGGGATTCACACAATATCACGACACTTTAAACCAACTTCCCAACCAAATAAGGACAGAAGTTGACCCGTTATGTCCTGACATTCTAATCATCTCAGTAGTTAACAGATTAGGTACAGTACACAAACAAATTAATTTAAACGGCAATACAACTACTATGGCTTGCTAACTGTAAGTTCCAAGTTGCCCTGGAAATATGCAATAAGGGATTCCTCAGTTCTTACAATGTACAAGCAAGGCTAGTCTACCCAATAATCAATTATGCCAATCATGAATTAGACGTGTCCCATTGGGATACCCGTCATTAATATATATTAAAATATAAATAGATACCACTCCCTGTCTGTATGGCAGGTTTGTAGTATCTGTGGGAACCAGCCGGCATGTCGGGGCACTAATTGTCCCGAGATGGCTGCCATGTAAGAACTCGGGAATCCATTTTCTCCATGCAATCATTATTTTATTTAACTTAATAGTCCCTATGTTAATTGAAATCTCATGCCGTGGATCATGGTCATTCAGAATGAGTACTTTCGTACAGAGTATGATATGCATAACTCTACAACGATGCCCGTGCGGTTCGGTTGTAGGTCTTACATAGCATAATACAGCAATCAAACCTAGCTACGGAATAATCATGCCTTGACTGTAAGGTACACATGCTACTTTTGTAGAAAATAAGTTGAAGTCTGCACGTGTCCATATTCCAATGTTCGGGATCGGCTTGCCGATTACAATGGTTCATGGTTAATATGAACGTGTCTCATTCAATTTCAATAAGACGACTAGCTAGTCTCTTAGTTACAACTAGGAACGCATGATTAATCATTAGTCGAGGAAACAATCAATGTCAATTTGTGATAAAGCATGAAAGTCAAACTAGTATTTAGTATGGTCGAGTCTATAACTCTCATGGTTAAGTTCCAGTCTGTCACGCCCGAATAAAGGTGAATCTAGGATAATGGATGCCAGGGCCATACTGCGCTGGGCAAGGGGATAAGATACGCTAGTGCTAGGAAGCCTTCGGACAGGGGAGTACGCCAAAGGAAATATGCCAAGCCAGAGGAGTACGCATAAAGGAAATATGCCAAAGGAAGTACGCCAAAGGGAGTACGCCAAAAGAAATACGCCAAGCCAGAGGAGTACACATAAAGGAAATACGCCAAGCCAGAGGAGTACACATAAAGGAAATATGCCAAGCCAGAGGAGTACACGTAAAGAAAATATGCGTAAAAGAAATATGCGTAAAAGAAATATGCATAAAGGAAATACGCGTAAAAGAAATATGCGTAAAAGAAATACGCGTGAAACTTGTTTTACGCCAAGGAAGAGTAGACTTTGTTTTACGCGTGAAACAGTCTTAACTTGCGTAAATCAGATTTCACGCTGACACGAATAAACGTGGGCGTAGAGTTTGATACTACGCTGGCATGAATAAATGTGGGCGTAGAGTTTGATACTACGCTGGCACCAATAAACGTAGGCGTAAGGAACCTCCAGAACTCCAAATTCTATGAAACCCTCAATCTAAGCCAAAAATGGGATTTCCATAGATCAAAACGGGGTATAACACAAATTTCAACAACCTGGAACGATCAAAACTTGAAAATAAGGAAGATTGATAGATCAAAACTACCAAAATCCAAAAATGGCAAATTTCTAGATCTACAAAAATAAAACTTCAAAATGTAAAATGTCAAGTTCTAAACTATCTTAAAATTACGAGAGGAAGATAAATGAACCCTAAAAATGGGTTCTCATGTGGAAGCAAGGTGCACTTGCCTATGGGTTTTCTTAGGTTAGAGGAGAGGTCAACGGAGAAGAAGAAGAGTAAATGAGAATAAGTGAAGAGAGAGAAAGTAGTTGGGCTCATGATGAACCACCCTAAACCAAAACGAACCAACCCAAGCCGAACCCAAGTCAAAATAAACCCAAAATAAACAAAGAGCAAAACAAAAGCAGAAAATAAAATACAGAAAAATAATTAGCATGAAATTAATGGAATTAAATACAGAACAAATGTATGATAAATATTAAATAAATACATTAAAGCAGTACACGTATTAAAATACTCATTCTGGAAACGGGAAGTGACATCTCTACCATCCTTAGAAAAATTCTGTCATCAAAATTTTAAATCCAAGCAGGATAGAAACATCAGAGCTAAACTAATCTAAGTACAAGCAATTTTAGCGAGCAAGCAGTCATCTTACAATATCAATAGCAAGTAATATATCTATGTTTATCAATCGATGACATCCAGCAATTTCTACTCATAGGGTGATAAGCATGAGGAGTCAAGACAATCAAGGTACACGGAAAAAAATATACCTTGTGAGTCAAATAGGTGCGGATACCGTGATCGGATATCATCCTCACATTCCCACGTTGACTCTCCTAAGGAGTGATGACCCCAAGCAACACGGACAAGGCCAATTGTTCGGGTCTTGAGTATCTTCTTCCTTCAGTCCAAAATGGACACCGGTTGTTCCTCGTAAGACAGGTTGGTACCAATAACCAGCTCAGAATGATCGATGATATGGCTTGGGTCTGATACATACCTACGCAACTGAGATACATGAAACACATCATGTACCTCTCGTAACGAAGGTGGAAGGGACAAACGATAAGCAACATCGCCTACCCTATCGAGGATAGCAAATGGGCCTATGTATCGCGGACTCAACTTTTCGCGAACGCCAAATCTAATGATCCCACGAGTAGGTGAGATCCGCAAGAACACGTGGTACCCAACAGAAAATTCTAGCAGCCTACGATGCTGGTCTGCCTAATGACGATGTCGATCTTGCGTAACTTGAAGTCGCTTCCTAATCTCCTTAACCACTTCAACCGTCTGAACAATCATCTCTGGGCCTAACATCTTCCTCTCTTCGATATCATCCCATGCCAGTGGCGACCTACACTTCTTACAGTATAGTGCTTCGAACGTCGCCATCTGGATACTGGCTTGATGACTGTTGTTGTACGAAAATTCGACTAAGTGCAGGTGACTCTCCCAAGATCCTCCAAAATCTAGGGTGCAAGCTCGTAACATATCTTCTAAAGTCTGAATTATTTTTTCTGATTGTCCGTCCGTCTGTGGATAGTAAGCCGTACTAAATATTAACTTGGTACCCAGACTATGATGTAAACTCTTCCAAAAATATGACGTAAAACAGGTATCTCTATCTGATACAATACTGACAGAGACCCCATGTTGCCTGACTATCTACTGCATATACAACTCTGTCAACTTTTCTGTAGATTGCCCTACTCTAAAAGGAAGAAAATGTACTACCTTCGTAAGCCGATCCACTATCACCCAAATAGCATCCTTACCACTTGGTGATCTCGGTAAATCGGTCACAAAGTTCATTGTGATATGCTCCCACTTCCATTCCGGGATAGGAAGCGGTTGTAATAATCCAGCTGACCTCTGTTGTTCTACCTTCACTTGCTGACATATTAAGCAACGAGAAACGAATCTAGCTATCTCCCTCTTCATTCCGTTCTACCAGAAGTACTGCTTGATATCTTTGTACATTTTGGTCCCTCCGGGGTGTATAGAATACTGAGAACTGTGTGCTTCTGTGACAACCTCCTGTTTGATATCTCCACTTGGCACACATAAACGTGATCCAAATCTAAGTGTACCATCTTCGTAAATTTTTATCTCCTTTCTGAGTCCTGACTCACATTCTGTCCTAAGCTTCTGATTCCTTGGGTCCCATGCCCGAGCTGCCTTGATCATGTCTACCAAGTCGGATTTAACTCGTAGACTTGCCAGAATTCCTATATCACTAGGAAGTATAACCTCGATGCCCATCTCTTGAAGATATTCTATAATGTGTTTTTGTGATGTCAACATAAATGCGCCGCCTCTCCTGCTAAGAGCGTCTGCTACCATATTAGCCTTGTCTGGATGATACTGAAGCTCTACGTCGTAATCTTTGATCAACTCTAACCATCTTCTCTGTCTCATGTTCAGTTCCTTCTGAGTAAAGATGTACTTCAGACTCTTGTGGTCTGTGTATATGTCCACTCGATCACCGTACAAGTAATGCCTCCATAGCTTCAAAGCAAATACTACAGCTGCCAACTCCAAGTCATGAGTCAGATAATTCTTCTTGTGGTCTCGAAGTTGCCTAGATGTATACGCTATCACCGTTCCATGTTGCATTAGGACACACCCAAGTCCCTTTCCTGACGTATCACAATATACAGTAAAACCTTCGGGTCCAACCGGTAATGTAAGAATAGGTGTCATGATCAACTTCTACTTCAAATTCTCAAATGACGCCTGGCATTCTGCCGACCAAATGAATGGCACATCCTTCCGTTTCAAGCGGGTCATGGGTACTGAGAGTCTTGTAAAGTCTGATACGAACCTTCGACAATATCCTGCCAATCCCAAGGAACTTTGCACATCTGCGACGCTCTTAGGTATTGGCCAACTCTCTATTGCTTATACTTTCTTGGGATCTACTGCTACTCCAGCCCCTGATATGATGTGCCCCAAGAATGAAATGCGATCCGTCCAAAACTCACACTTACTGAGCTTGGCGTACAACTTGTTCTCTCTCAGAACCTATACCACTTTCTTGAGGTGATCTTCATGCTCCTCATCACTAGCTGAGTATACGAGAATGTCGTCAAGGAACACAACGACAAATTGATCTAAGTACGGCATAAAGATGCGGTTCATTAAATCCATAAATATTGCTTGAGCATTGGTCAAACCAAACGGCATTACTAAGAATTCATAATGCCCGTACTTTGACCTGAATATCATCTTGGGAATATCCTCTTTCCGAACTCTCACTTGATGATACCCCGATCGAAGATCTATCTTGGAGAAAACCCTTGCTCTGCTCAATTGATCAAACAAGTCGTCGATCCTTGGTAGTGGGTACTTGTTCTTTACTGTTGCCGCGTTGAGCTTTCTGTAGTCAATGTACAATCTTGATGACCCATCCTTCTTCCCTACAAGTACTACTGGTGCTGCCCATGGTGATTCGCTAACTCGAATGAACTTCTTCTCATTTATTTCCTCTATGTGCTGATACACCTTGGCCTGCTCTGAATCCGCCATTCTGTAAACTCAATCTGATATTGATTTAGTTCCAGGTGCCAACTCTATACTGAACTCAATATCCCTAACCGGTGGTAGACCTGGAAGTTCTTCGAGAAATACATCAAGAAACTCTTCAACTACCTTTGGGACTTGAACTTCTTCCATTGCCGTCACTACTCTTTATTTATGTTGGTATGTCTCTGATCTGACTAAGGTAAACTACTTCATGCCTAGAATATTAAAAGATACACTCCCTCTACGGCAATCTATTATCGCATGACTGTCTTTCAGCCAGTCCATGCCTAAGATAATGTCGAAATTACCAACAGAAAATTCTATCAACCTGGCGGGTAAGGAACGCCCGCAAACTACAACTCTACACGCTAGAATAACTCTACTAACTCCTACGAGCCCATTACCAGTGAGTATATTTAACCTCCCTGGCAATGCCTCGAATTCTATTCCTAGTCGTGTCGCAAATTGTGCAGATATAAATGAGTGTGATGCTCCCGAATCAAACAATACTACTGCGGGATATGAGGCGACGAGAATGTTACCTGCCACAACATCTTCCGATGCCAATGCCTCTTCCAAGGACAGATTGAATGCCTGCCTTCGGCCTCCTTGTTGGTTCCCATGCTGCGGCCTAGCCTGGTGTTGCTGCTGGCCCCTGCCTTGGTGATGCCGGGTGGTCTTTGTTGTTGTTGCTGCATTGGCGGTCCCTGCTGCCGAAACATCTGAGCCAGTGACATCAACGGGCATTGTGCCAGCGGTCTCACTGCTACCGCTGGTCCTAGATACTGACCTTCCCCTGGTGCTAGCAGCACAGAAAATTGTTGCACTGGTCCTCCTGACCTCGAATTCATGGGACAGGTGGAAATCCGATGATCTGGACTTCCACATATCAAACACTGTGCGTTCAATATCCGACATACACCTCTAGTGTGCCCTGCCTTTCCACAATAGGTGCAGCCCGCTGGGGGTTGTAGGTTCTTTCTCTACTGCTGCTGATGTTGTTTTGTTGGTGGTGCTGCCCTCATATCGCCACATCGTGAATTCGAACGCCAGGAGATGGTGTTGTTATTCGGGGTGCTACTCCCCCTCCTCCTTCAATCTGATTGTAAGATCTCTTCTGACCTCCAGTCCTTGATGTGATCCTCTGGATTGTGATCTCATGCCTCCGGGTTACCGTCAATACATCATCGAAAGTCTGGTAGTTGTTCCCCTCTATCAATTGTAAGAGTTCATGATAAAATCCTTGCTAAAATCTTATAGCCCTCTGGCTCCCCGTTGCTACCATCTCCGGGGAAAACCTACTCAATCTGCAGAACTCTGCTGCATAAGCAGCCACTATTTTGCCGGCCTGCTTGAGGTTGATAAACTTCTGCTGTAGCTCGAACTGTGCTACAACTCTATAGTACTTCGTCTTGAACCTCGCAATAAAATCATCCCAATCTATAGAACGTCTGATACCCACTTCTTCTGATTCCCACCTATCACGTGCGAGGTCCTAAAGTAACAGCTTCGCTTGATCCACATGTTCTTCCGTCGGTACCTTAGTCGCTGTCAGAATAGCCTCGATGTCCTTAAGCCATGAATCTACTGAAATGGCATCTTACGTGCCCTCGAAACGACGGGGGTTGTACTTGCAGAACCTGGTTGACGCCCCTGAGTCAGTCCTCACTCCCCTTTCCAAAGCCGTTTGCAATCCTTGGTTGAGCAATACATTCTACTCTTGTAGCTGAGTGTGCATGTGTTGCTGGGCCAACATCAGATGTTGCTGAGTAGCCATCATCCCTATTATGATTTTTAGAAGGGCTGGTGTGTCTTCAGCCATAGGGGTAGGCGAAACTATAGGTGGTATTGGAACCTCTGGATACTGCGGTCCAGCTGTTGGTTCCAATATTACCTCTTCTTGGATGTTCTCTTGAGGTAGTACTGGCCTTTGTTGCTGATCAACATGGTCATATTGTTTATGTTGTCACTGTTGTTGCTGTCCAGCTCTGACAGATGCGAACGAGGTGCCCCTAACAAAAGGAACAAGAGAGCAATCAAACGATCGGACAGAAAAGATTAATGAAGTCAAAGGATACTGGAATGTCAAGCTAGGGTCGAGAGTAACGAATCATGAGATCAAGGGAAAACATGGGTGATTGAGACATCCTATAAATTAAAATACCCCACAAGTCTGAAATCAGACCTGCATAGGCCACCACTAAAACCTTGTCACGCCCCAGAACTAGAATACCAGAGAGCGGGGGAATGACTCAGCCAGCTACGTATTACGGGTAGATGAATACCGTATAATACGATCAATGCTGTCTAAAAGATGAGGGGGTACATACTACAGGAAAGTCTCTCTAGGGTTACTCAACATCTATTGTCCCAATCATTCAATGAAAAGCAGTAAGTAGAGAACATGTAAGAATGAGCAGTATGGCGTCCCAAATGCTCAGTCAAAATGTTCTTGAGATATGGCTTTACAAAACATGGCCAGAGGAAATAACAAGGTATACACAATCGTTTTCAGCTGTAGTCTGACTTAGTTATAATTATATAAAAATAAGTACAAGACAGTCCGACTAACATGTCGGTGCCAAGCCGTAAAATGTAAAGTAAGTAGCAAAACGAGCAGGGAAGCAATGAACTCGTGTTCTCCTGCGATCATCCCTCTAGTATTGACCATTTTGGAGGTGGAAGTAAGCTGAGTCCTCGGAAGCTGGCTCTAAATCTGGCCATACAAAACCAGAGAGGTTAGACCTCTAATAGCAAGTACCACAAAGGAGCACGACATAAAGAATTTGAACCATTGGTAAGAGTTAAGAATATGATACATAAGTCTTCGCTTGCTACTGGGATTCACACAACATCACGACACTTCAAACCAACTTCCCAACCAAACAAGGATAGAAGTTGACCCGTCATGTCCTGACATTCTGATCATCTCAGTAGTTAACAGAGTAGGTACAGTACACAAATAAATCAATTTAAATGGTAATACAACTACTATGGCTTGCTAACTGTAAGTTCCAAGTTGCCCTGGAAATATGAAATAAGGGATTCCTCAGTTCTTACAATGTACAAGTAAGGCTAGTCTACCCAATAATTAATTGTGCCAATCATGAGTTAGACATGTCCCGACGGGATGTCCGTCATCAATATATATAAAAATAAAAATAGATACCACTCCCTGCCCATGTGGCAGGTTTGCAATATCTGTGGAAACCAGCCGGCATGTCGGGGCACTAACTGTCCCGAGATAGCTGTCATGTAAGAACTCGGGAATCTATTCTCTCCATGCAATCATTTTTTTATTTAACTTAATAGTCCCTATGTTAATTGAAATCTCATGCCGTGGATCATGGTCATTCAGAATAAGTACTTTCGTACAGAGTACGATATGCATAACTCTACAACGATGCTCGTGTGGTTAGGTTGTAGGCCTTACATAGCGTAATGCAACAATCAAACTAGCCACAGAATAATCATGCCTTGACTGTAAGGTACACATATTGCTTTTGTAGAAAATAAGTTGAAGTCTGCACGTGTCCATATGCCAATGTTCAGAATCGGCTAGTCGATTGCAACGGTTCATGGTTAATATGAACGTGTCTAATTCAATTTCAATAAGATGACTAGCCAGTCTCTTAGTTCCAATTAGAAAAGCATAATCAATCATTAGTCGAGGTAACAATCAATGTCAATTTATGACAAAGTATGAAAGTCAAACTAGTATTTAGTATGGTCGAGTCTATAACTCTCATGGTTAAGTTCCAGTCTGTCACGCCCCAATAAAGGTGAATCTAGGACAATGGATGCCAGGGCCATACTGCGCTGGGCAAGGGGGTAAGATACGCTAGTGCTAGGAAGCCTCCGGGCAGGGGAGTACGCCAAGGGAAATATGCCAAAGGAAATACGCCAAGCCAGAGGAGTACGCATAAAGAAAATACGCTAAAGGAAGTACGCCAAAGGGAGTACGCCAAAGGAAATACGCCAAGCCGAAGGAGTACACGTAAAGAAAATACGCCAAGCCAGAGGAGTACACGTAAAGGAAATATGTGTAAAAGAAATACGCGTAAAAAAATACGCATAAAGGAAATATGCGTAAAAGAAATACGCGTAAAAGAAATATGCGTTAAACTTGTTTGACGCCAAGGCAGAGTAGACTTTGTTTTATGCGTGAAACAGTCTTGACTTGCGTAAATCAGATTTCACACTGACACGAATAAACGTAGGCGTAGAGTTTGATACTATGCTGGCATAAATAAACGTGGGCGTAGAGTTTGATACTACGCTGGCACAAATAAATGTGGGCGTAAGGAACCACCAGAACTCCAAATTCCATAAAACACTCAATCTAAGCCAAAAATAGGATTTCCATAGGTCAAAATGGGGTATAACACAAATTTCAACAACCTGGAATGATCAAAACTTGAAAATAAGGAAGTTTGATAGATCAAAACCACCAAAATCCAAAAATGGCAAATTTTTTGATCTACAAAAATAAAACTTTAAAATGCAAAATGTCAAGTTCTGAACTATCTTAGAATCACGAGAGGAAGATAAATAAACCCTAAAAATGGGTTCTCATGTGGAAGCAAGGTGCACTTGCCTATGGGTTTTCTTAGGTTATAGGAGAGGTCAATGGAGAAGAAGAAGAGTAAATGAGAATAAGTGAAGAGAGAGAAAGTAGTTGGACTTTAAATGGAGATGGTGGTAGGTAGGGGGTTGGGTTCATGATGAACCACCCTAAACCAAAATGAACCAACCTAAGCCGAACCCAAGTCAAAATAAACCAAGAGCAAAACAAAAGCAGAAAATAAAATACAGAAAAATAATTAGCGTGAAATTAAAGGAATTAAATACAGAACAAATGCATGATAAATATTAAATAAATATATTCAAGCAGTACACGTATTAAAATACGTATTCTGGGAACGGGGAGTGACAAAAATTATTCCAACTATATCCCTAAGAATTTCAATAGATTTTTTAGAAATTCCAACAAGTTAATCATGGTAGAAAATGTGAGTATCTGTCCTTGAATGAAAATATCAGTTTTTGAAAATCAAATGATCGATTAGAAAGAAAACGATCCAAGGCAAGAGAAATGTAAATCATATATATCTTGAATTTCAGAAAGCAAACTCAAAATTAATATATGGATAATTGAATCATGTTAGGCACAAAAGTCAATGGATGGAAATAAAGTATAGACTCTTAGGAAAATAATTATTTATGGTCAATGATAAAGTGCTATGGATCCTATGATATGACGATGATATTTAGAGAGGGCATACAACAAAATTGTATAAATGATCAAGATTGGAGGTGAATCATAGGAAGTCCTAATTTACCCAGCGAATAGTCTAGCTACCTTGGATCCTATCATCATGTCTAATTAAAATAAAGTATCATCATTGGAGAATTCCTCAAATATCTAATTGGGTTTAGAATTCAATAAATTCTTACTTATATCATATGGCCTACGTAGCAATCTTAACTACCCAACAGTCCAATTGGATAAGGGTTTCCTTTTCCTAGCTATAGTCGTTCTCCTAAAATTAAATTAATCCTAATTATGAATGAGTACTTCCAAGTTTCTAGTCGCAGGCTCGCAGTAGTACGACTAATATGGTACTACCATGAGTTTGCATAATTTGCAAAAACTGACCTGAATGGGCCACCAAAAAACTTATAACAACTCATACCCGCTTTTCGGGTGCAAGTGCGTGCGCAAGTCCAGTCTAAGTCGCGGTATCGACGGTAGTACACTGTTTAGCCACAATGCTCAAATCACATAAAATAATAATTTTATTTTCTCATTCACAATAACTAAAACTAAATTACAATATTCAAGGTTTATATTTAATCAATTCAATGTCTCAACAAAATAAAATAAAATAAAATAACTAATCTACCTGTCTAGTCTTCTAGGTTTGACCTTCGATATACCCATGTCTCTGCAATGCTACGAGTAGTCGCGACTAACCTAAAAATTTTGATTTTCGGTCAGGAATGGAACGAGTACATTCTAATAGCAGTTCCAATAATTGACAAAATCTATAAAACAGTAAATAATACTGAAATACATGATGGAAGATTAAAACGAGAATTATGGTATAAAATATGTGAGTAAAAGCAGGAGAGCATAGTAACAAAGACAAAAAAGTAACAGTAATACACGACTGAACAGAAACAATAATATATGGCAAGACTGCATCTAACTAGTGAGTTGAAATACGACTTTCGATATGTAAACGGCTAAGGCATAAATTTGGTATCCCACACGTGAATTGTGCGGCTGCTAATGTAAATTCTGGGTGTATTTACATGTCTACTAATGTATTTCCCTGCTCGACTAGTACTAATAGATCCAATCGGGTCATGAACACGAAAATTAGTCATGAACACAGTAATCACGAAATATAACATGAAAGGAATCCATTTATACTACATCGTGCAACCATCGTCTCGAGAAGCAGCAGAAGATCAATTTAAGACAATACTAAATACACGAATCATAGAAGTTATCAAATAATAAAACTATCAAAAAATATACTCGCCTGATGTCCTTTGCTGGTGAAACTGACAGTTGGCTAGGGGTAGCACGCAAAACCAACAACATCCAATCACTCAGTGAGCTACAAGAGTCAAACTCCCGCAATTGTCTTCGGATGCTAGAAAAAATATTACTAATGTTTTTGGTATAAAAGATACAGCTAAAAAATCCTACCCGAAATTCTAATTCTCAAAACAGGGATAAAATCATAATTTCGAGTCAAGATGATGTCCGTCGTTGGACCCGCTTTACACCGAAAAATATGCTAGTACCTACTATCTCTAAAGTCATCAAACTATAAGTTTACAGGTTCGATTTGATGGTACAAACCCAACCTTATAACCATAGTTGGATTCCAATGGCTGCGGACAAATTCGCCCGTTGGATGGGGTCACGGGCCCGCCAAATTAGCGTTTCGGTCGACCTTCTCAGAATCGGACAAAACTTGGCTCACAGGACCAGAAAAATGATACGGTCCTGTTGGCGTAAGTTTTGTCTCGAGATGACGAGCGTGCATAAAGTTGTGGGATAGTTTGTAAAAGGGTCGATACGGGATATCTCGACCGATACGCCACGTTTTTATCGCGCACACACAACGAAATCGAGTTTCGTTGAATTCCATACATCGACAACATCCATATGCATCATTCGATGCTTATGGGTTGCGATCGCGTCGCACGGTTTATCGGGGCGCACGGCGTATCGGAAAAAATTACTAAATTTTTGTAATTTGAAAACTGGTTTTTTCTAAACTTTACAAATGAATTAAGTTCTGTTCTTGGATCAAAAAAATCTACAATAAGGATTTTGCTGTGCTATATGTGGTCTAGAATTTTTTTAAAAAAGTTTTGACAGAAAGCTCCTGGATTGATCGAGATTTTCCCCCAAACATGGGTGATTGGGACAGTTTCTAGTCGTCCAAAAATTAATTTTTTTCGATTTTGGAACTCATTTTTCTTCGCGCACAAAGTGACATAATCAAAACTAATTGAAGGAAGATGGTGATGGTTAGGTTGTCTACGTATCGGAGAAATTGGTTCGCAAAATGCCAAACTGAGGACGAAGAAAACCGCACACAAAGTTGTGCAAACTCTGTCCATTGCTGTCGCTGAATCACTGTTGTTTCGTAGCCACTGCTAGTACGGCGGTAGCGCACAGATAGGCTGCGACGGCACACAGGTCTGGGCTGGGCGCAGGTCGACCACGAGGGTTAGGGTTTAAGAGTTAGGTTGGGTTTTCCTTTGTTCGTGTATATATAGGAACTTTGCTGCTTAGGGTCGGGTGAGAGCAGCTTCCTCAACTCACGAGAACTTCAAGTTCTAGCGAGATAATCTCTTTTTTTCTTTTTCCTATTCCTTTGTGTGTATGATATATATATATATATATATATATATATATATATATATATATATATATATATATATATATATATATATATATATGTGTGTGTGTGTGTGTGTGTGTGTGTGTGTGTGTGTGTGTATAATAATCTCCATAAAATCTAAATAAAATTTTAATATTATATTTTTCTAGTGTAGAATCTATTTATAGACACATGTACATATATATATATATATATATATATATATATATATATATATATATATATATATATATATATATATATATATATATATATATATATATATATGTATATGTAAATTCATTTGACAATGAAATAAAAATAACCAATAATAATAAATAATTTCATTTAATAACAACAACAACATTAATAATAATAATAATCATAATAACAACTAAAATTAAACCAATAGTAGATATAGTAGTTTTTGGTGAACATATCATACTTATTTGGCTCCAAAGAATCATACAAATATTCTAAAATGCCAGTTAATATTAATAATACATATATTATACGTATAACAATATTTTAGAAAAATAGTTGACAATCCCAAAAATTTTTTACGAAATATGTGCATCTACATAAAATATGTTTACATGGGCGTCTTTGGGTACATAACATCTCTACATGGGCTTGGGCTCAGTTGGGTCCAATCTGACCAGTTTATAACAACCGGGTCTCCTAAAAAGTCAAATCTTAAATATAAATAATTAAGTCATTTATAGGGGTCAAGTCACAACTTGGCCTGATTTTTCTAATTATGACACTGCTACGGCTAGACGTCCCCTAGCATGGCTAATACACTAGTCAAAGCACACGACTACACTTTTCAGATGATGAACTTCCACAATTATTTTAACTCATCCAATAACGAAAGCATGTAGATATTTATTTCTTCTTTGGATTTTCGAAACAAAGTATGGTATGTGTCAAGAACTTATACGAAGTATTTATGCACATCCATAAAGGTAAATTTTAAGGCATATGAATCATCGACCAACAAAGTATTGAGATCTTAACTGTTTGAAAGGTGTGAATCCTTCAGAACATAGCACTAGTTTGACATTCTTAGGCTCCGTCATAAAATCTTGATGACATTGATCAAAATACTTTTATGCCTCTCTATTGAAACGGTGAGATAATTCTCCTTCCATCATTTTTCTACTTACTATATCACGTCATGTATTGGACTGTATTTATATAAATATACAACATTCACAACCTCTTCGTAACGGGAAAGAACTGCATGTACCTATGAGGATGTCGCTTTGCTTCTTTGTTTGAATTCTATTTTTGTCGAACTGGTTTGTATTTGTTAGCATGATAGAAAGTGTAATGTCCCACTTCGTGCGGTGCATTGTGCTGGCTTGTTGGCTCGAAGGACCTGGTTGGACTTGGATTCATGCAAAAGAATCATTCAGTGTCTTTATGATTGGAAGGAAGTCAATTCATCAACTAATTGGTGGTTTTGATCATTCTCTACCTTCACATTTAATAAAAAAATTAATATTATGCATTTGTTTCTATAATCCATGAGATCGTTAACGCTAAGTAAAAGAAAAAGATAAAAAAAAGAGTAATATTATTGTTGTTACCTTGCTATATAGCAACATGGAATATTGTACTACTATTACAGATATGGAATATTGTATTGCTATTATAGACAAGGATAGTGAATTGTTGTTGTAGATAAATATAGAATTATGGAAAATGTTTGGGACCGTTGAGTCAACAATGTAAGAGTTTTTGGATTGGAAAGCAGACAAGTGTGATAAATTCCTGGATTAAGAAGAAGTGTGGTAATCCCTAGATTGGGAAGAATAGAAGTGCGAGCGATGGCTCGAGAAATATGGTAATACAAGTGGCAATGTGTTGCATGGTTATTTCATGTTTTTTGTTATCATGCATGTTATGTTTAATAGCTAAGTTGCATAGGTATGCATGGTCATGGGTAACTTATGCACAAGGTTTTAGTTCTTTGAACGGTATCCGAGGCACCAGGAATGATTCGACCTAGGAGAATAGGGATAGTTGTGCTGACGTACTAGCATGAGTAATTTGAAAACTTTCAGTGAGGCTCTCTACCCGTGTTGAAAGGATCATCGTCTTACCAAGAATAGTCCAAAATGTTGTGTCACCTGTGATCGTCATATAGCTAGGCTGCATGCTAATGTCATTTATTGCAGGCCTAACATGTTCTTTGTAAGTATGACACGGACAATTGTATATTGTGAATGCTAACAATTGATGCAGTGACCCAATTATGACATATTTAAATATTATTTATAATATTTGTTGGGAAGGATTGTAGCTTTGGATAAGATTTTATTGTGTCAAGTGACACATTTATGTTTCTAAATTGATAACTGATCCTAGAGAAACTAGAAGAACCACTTAATAATTTTACTTATTCTCATATGATTACTGTGTTGGTTCAGATGAGTCGGGTAAAGGACGCTCACCAGTGCATTCCCTAACGTGGCGAGGGAGGTCGTTGGATGTCCTGAGACATTTGGAGGTCGGTTGGCAAATTAAAGTTGTTCGATTGAAAGATGTTATTTTCTTTGTTTATAAAGGACATAACATATGGAACTTTGTTTATTGTACTAGTTCACGAGTTATAAGTCTTGTAGCATTATTCATTGTAATAAAAACTAGGGTTTGTAGTCGAGTTATTCTTTTGGCTTAAGCGCTCTTGTAATTTCGCTACAAATTATCAATAAAGATAATAGTTTTTCATGTATCTTGTGTCTATCTTTTTTTTTTGACTTATTTTTGCTGCAACGACTTTGATTCTAAGATATTTTATCAAACGAAATGAGATGTTAGCATTAAATATACATGCATTCTAGAATTATGGTAATCGTAACTTACCCTATACGCATATGTTACGTATTTAAATTTGTGCTTATATAAAATTAACTAATTAGACCAAATAAGAAAGTTGTCCCAAATTTATCATAGGAAAAGGTTGATAATATCACCACTCATAATGTGGAGGTGGACCCCCCATGTACTCTTTATCAGTCAACTCTCCAAATAGCTGCAAAGAAGCTGGCTCCCCATTTGAAGAAGGAGATCCCTAGGCAAATCACCAGTTTTTTGTTCTACAGATCAGGAGGAGCATTATTAGACATTAGAAAATCCGAAATGCTAAGTCTATAGCCAAATATTTACAGCTTTCTTATAATTTTTCTCTTCCATGTCTTACACATGAATTTTATCGGATCCCACCTCCCGTCTCACCTTCTTCAACTACATGGGCTCCACCCGACTCCACCACTTCCGCCTCTCCCTCCCCCAACCCACCCTCCATTCGAAGTCCAACACATGGTGGTTGTAAAAAATTTTTAAGCATTTGGTTGTAGGCATAGGAAAGCTCGAAATCGGAAATGCCCCACTCATCTATGCCTAATGAATAGTTTTTATCACTCTCTAGAAGGATATAACTAACTAGACTATGATGCTTACAAAAATTACAAAGTGATCGTAGAATGAATATGATAGTTTCAGATGTTAATTATACTAAATTGAGGTAAATACCAATGAGTTTCCAGTCAAGTTTTTCAGAATTTGTATGCCCTGTCATCTCTTTAATTAGACCCCAATAAACAGAAATTCAGAGCTCCAAATCAAGTTTTTAAACATAATTATCAGGGCTCCATATCCAAAACCCAAACATCAAATTAAACCTAGTAACGATTGTCATAACCAAAATAGGTGAGTAAAGCCATGGCAGCAGGTTTAATCCTAGGTTCACAATGCTAGTCAGTTTTACCATAAATATATAGAACCTGCTATGTGTTTCTAAGTGGTATATCTACATTGTTTAATTTGAAGGATATATTTGCGGTCATCTTTGGAAATAAGATAAAATATCAAAGTTGTCTATTAAAGATTTGGAATATTTTAACAAATGTTCCCATTTAAATATAAAAATTAGCATATATCCTCAATATTTTAAACAACTAAAATATTCTCATTTTTTGTTAGCAACACTTTAAAAACTAAGACATATCTTACTATTTGAATTTTTTTGACTTACATCCCACTTTATTTACCACTATTAGGGGTTCACTCCATTGTTTTGCATTAATGTACAACACCCTCCACTATGGACGGAACCCGTCAAAAATATTTTTTTTGACCAAAATGTCCTTGTCTTCTAACTCTTTCATATTTCCTCTCACCCCCTCCACCCCCCACCCCCGCGGCCACCGCCCCCGCTCTTTCTCCCCCCCCCCCCCCCCCCCCCCCCCCGGCCTTCGCTCCCCTCCCTCTGCCACCGCCTCCTCCTCGCAAGCAGCGGCAACAGATGCAGCAGCAGCGACGACGGAGGCGGGGAGGGGGGGAGCGGGGGTGGTGGCGGTGGCCGCGGGGTTGGGGGGGGGGGGGGGGGGTGTTGGGGAGGGGAGGGGGGAGGAAAGATGAAGAAGAAAATGGGCGAAAAATTTTGTTCTAAATTTTTTTTGTCAAAACGGTTGGCCGTTAATTTCTGACGGATTTCGTCCAAAGTGTGGAGGGGAGGGAGGTTGTTGTACATTTTTGAAAAACAGTGTAGTGCACCGTGAAATAGGGTAAACAAAATGGAAGACAAGTCAAAAAATTTCTTACTATTTTAATGGAGATTTTTGCTAGACACCAACGGACAGAAATTAAAAGAGAATTTAATTCGGGTGTTAAAGAGCACATGGTTCATTGAACCTGGACGGAATTTGAATGGTGTACGTTATGGAATTTAAAAAATTGTAACGGTCAGAATTTTTGGAAATGAGCAAAAAATCTTTTAGGGTCTCGGCCCGAACCCGAAGAAGGATTCGAATCGGCATTCGGCGCCCGCAGATGTGGGCACGTACCCGCACCCGTTACCGAACCGGGCCGGACGGCGGCGGCGGCGCGCGCGTGTGGCCCATGGAGCTCCCACACACAACTTTTAATGAAGCAAAAGGAGTAAATGTGATATATGCATAGTGGAGTGCATCCCACTAGCCGATGTGGGACTATTGTATTGTAAGACTTGAGCTTTTGCTCACGTGGAGCAGCAGCTAACAGTTCTCACTATAGTGGAAAAGAGACATGAAAGTAAAATATTACTACAAGGACCAACATCTTGTCTCTTTAGCATTATTGTGTCTTTTGTCTAGTTGGATTGAAGAATGTATCCACAACATAAATGCTATAAACTTGGCATTGAACCTTGTTTCTTACCAATCAACTTATCATTCTCCCATCATTTACTATTGACCATTTCTTGGTTTCAGTACTCCAAGTGCTAAAGTTTTACTTATTCCTCTCCCTTGTGTTTCTTATTGGCAGCTCCAATGGAATTTTAAGCTCGAAGAGGATGTTTATGCATATTGTATAGTTAGGCTTCTATTCTGTTCGTCTATTATTGAATACGTATGAATGGACATTAGCAAGGAGAACCCCAATCAATCACGTCAAGTTCTGATTCTATTGAATCAACTAGCCCTGGTATTACAAGCCTAACAATCCTTCCCTCCCTAATTACACCCCCTTCTTCGCATTCTCTCAAGCACACACCACCATCTTGGTAGCCATGGCTATAATTGTACTAAATGTCTCCTAGGAGGCAAGGACAGTACGTCCAATGTTTGTGTCATGTCTATATCGTGACGTGTCGACCCATTAGTATATACCACATATGATTCGAGATGAAAAACTAGAACGAAAATGATACATGGTATAAGAGGAGAGAGGTGGGACCGGATAAGCCATGTTAGCAGAGAAATAGAGTAGGTTGTAAGAATATTGTAAAGGTTTGAAAATAAACTTAGCATTATTGCATGTTATAACCCTTGTCCGAGAAGACGCAAAGACTTGGGTCAAAATGGGTCCTACGAACTATCCGACCCATGAAGTTGAAGAACCCTAGCTAGCAAACTATAAATGTAGGCGAATTCTATAGGCATTCCACATTTTACTCCAGGACCAGGGACGGAGACACCTTATGGGTGGGGTGGGCCCCCTAAGAATTTTTTTTCATATATGGTTTTTTTTGTTTATTTTTTTTTTGTATGAATTTATCTATAGCAAGCCCACCCTAACTTAACCTAGTCCACCCCAATACAGAATCCTAACTCCGCTCCTATCCAGGACAGTCCTTAGTTCATGACAGTCCAACTTGGTATAATTTTTACTCAAGACAGTTCCAGTTTTATTTTGGACTGTCCAATCCCCTTTTAGGACTGTCCAGTACTACTTTATGTTAGTACTGCTAACTCCGTTGGCAGTCCAAATCCAAATATGTGAAATCTTCAAGTAAAATTTGAAATGATAACCTTGTAAATAAATTTTTTAAAAAATTAGACTAGCGTCGAGTAAACTTAATTTTGCCTAATGTACCTCGCAATAACTAAAGAGAGGGAAAGTTGTTGCAGAATGGCAACCCAAAATTCCCTGGCATGCATGTAGCCACTGGCCCACTGGTGGGAGAAGGCCTGTTGAGAGCGACAAGTCCGACTTTTTCTGGCTTTGCTTACATGGAGCACCCCACCACGCGTACTGCAGCGTGTGCGTGACTTCACTGGCTCGACCCGAGCCACTGCTCACTCGACACGTCCTCTCTTTTCGTGCATGGTACAATCTCCACTCGTTTATTATTGCAGCTGCAGCTGAGCTGTGCCCCCTCTTTAATAAGTCGATCACTTTCTATGCATGCGTAGAGTTTTCATTACGTACGTAATGTATGCAAACACCTCTCCTCTACAATGCTCTCCCAAGAGTCTGAAGTCTGAACGATACTGAGAACGATGCCCTTGCATATGTTCTGGAGCTCTAATAATTTATATAATTTATGATAGGTTGTTAGTGGAGTGAATTTTGCGATAGGTTGTTGATGGAGAATTAAAGTTTCAGACTGATTCCACTTTGCACTGCAATAAGACCAAAGTTGCACCATGTTGTTGTCCCAGACGATACGTTGTCCGCAGATGTGACCGCATGACACGTGATGATCTTTTATTAGACCTTTTATCTGAATTTTAAGGAGGTGAGGTTCGGTAAAAGAAGAGGGACCAACAGTTGACTGTCACGTGGACCTGCGGTCACATTCGTAGTCATAGACTGTGTGCAAAATATCACTTTCGGTAGAAATATATCAATGAAAGGAATAAGATTCTTGCTTGCATTCTCACTATTCTTTTTTTTTTTTAATTTATATAATAAAAGTTCGACAAACTTTAGTTGAATAACGGAGTAAGAGAGCATATAAATCTTTTTTTTATTTTGCTGACATTTTGTAGAGAATAATTCACAAAAGCATATGTTTTTGTGAGGCCCGCACAAATTGGAGACTTAGGCACATCCAATCCAAAAGTAAGCTGAGTTTGAAATAACTGAAAAAAAAATATTTTTCTTATAGTTTTAGTTTTATCAGGTGATATGTTATTGATTTCTTATAACAAAAAAGTTGTAATAGCCATAATAACTTAACGTACTAGTTCGATTCTCCCTCCGAAGGACGAACATTGGGCTTGCCACCCTTCGATTTTGCGACGGACATAATCCACCAATCCCTGGCATTCCGTCTCCATGGCATAATTGACTGATAATGGGACATCTAAATATTAGACAGGTAATACCCCCCGCGTTACTCCCAACTTGGCCGCCAGCTCCTCTTTACTGGCACAGTGTGTGTTGAAATATATTGTACTTTTTCCTTGTTCAGGGGTAGCCCTATCAGTCTGCCGAAGTCCTCTAGAATGTCTGCTAATACTCCAAAACTCGTCATAGAAGGGACAAGGAATAAAAGCAAATCGTCAGCATAGATCAAATGAGAAACATGTGGTCGTACCTGCTTAAATAGAGGGGTGAGTTGTTCCCAATGTACCGCAGCGTCCA
Source organism: Iris pallida (assembly GCA_029216955.1). Classification (NCBI taxonomy): domain Eukaryota; kingdom Viridiplantae; phylum Streptophyta; class Magnoliopsida; order Asparagales; family Iridaceae; genus Iris; species Iris pallida. Next base: position 8,386,250 of record JANAVB010028397.1, read on the forward strand.
GCAAACGTGTCAAATATTCCATAACCATCGTAAATAGGTACGGGAAGAGAGGGTCCCACTGTCTCAGGCCTCGATTGCTTCTGATAAAGCCATATGGTTGCCCCTTGATAATCACAGATAAAGTCGGGGACGTAATACACTCTCACACCCTGCTGACCCAAGTATCAGCAAATCCCATTGTCGTCATGACGCAACAGACAAACTCCCTATTCACCATGTCATAAGCCTTTCCGATATCTAGTTTGATGCCAGCCTTATCACACCCGGGCTTGTTGAATCCCCAGACCATCTCGTGCGCCAGTAGACTATTCTCCGTAATTGATCGGCCTTTGACGAATGCCGCTTGATTGGGGAAATCAGCTCACAGATCAACCTATCCATGCGCTGGCACATGATCTAGGTAATCAATTTGTAGATGAAATTGCAGCAAGCTATAAGTATGATCCCCCAAGTGAACTGCTCCCTCCTTTTTAGGCACCGGTGTGAGAAATGTATGATTAATTTAACGTAGTAGTCGCTCATATGTAAAGAAGTCACATATCACCTCAAACACGTGCACTTTAAGCTCTGCCCAGTGGAGTTTATAGAATTTAGCACCAAATCCATCGGGCCTCGGAGCTTTGACCACATCTTCCTTCATTACTAGAGCCTCTATATCTGCCAGAGTAATTGGTGCTAGCAGCTCCTTATTGCCCGCCTCTGTGACCAGCTTCTTGCATACCAGGGACGGGAATAATTATTGATATTTGTTCTGGTTGTACAACTCCATGTAGAAACGGATCGCCTCACCCTGGATACCATCGTCAGCATTCACTATCCAGCCCTCTGAATCAATTAACTGACAAATCGAATTCCGATGTTCGCGTCGACGGACCACATCATAAAAAAATTTAGTACACCTGTCTCCGTATTTTAGCTACGAACATTTCACCCATTGCATAATTTGAATCTCTTCTGCCAAACGAATTGTCCTCACCACATCCGCCAGGCACCGCTCTTTGGCCGCGAGCTCGATGTTGCACAGATCCTCTTGAAGTTGGGATTGGACCACCTGGAGATCTGTCGTTCTTGCCCGAAGGTTGTTCGGAGGCCGCCCGCGGAGCCACCCTCTGATGTCGTACTTCATTTGCTTCAACTTACGGAAGGAATTGGGTATTCCCGCTAGCGTTGGCAGCCAAACTATCGCCGCCACCACTATGTAACCCACCGCCAGATACCAAGAATTGCAATACTTGAAAGGGCTCGGTTTGCTCGGCATCGAGGAGGCGTGAGCAAATGCGATTTTGATAGGGCTATGATCGCTGGTTTTGGCCCCCAAACCTTCGACAAATAAGTGTGGAAAACTGTTGAACTGCTCATTGTTGCCTAGTGCACGGTCGAGTTGGCACACTACTCGACTCTCGATAAACATGTTATTCCAAGTCCATATGTGGCCCTTCCACAAAAGCATCTGGAGTCCTGCGCGAAGAGCGCAATCGTTGAAGTCTTGTAAGATCACTTCTGGGATTCGTCTGCCTCCAATCTTCTCAGAGTTGTGCATGAGAGCATTAAAGTCCCCATAAGTACGAGAGGCAAGCGAAATTGATATACCACAGTGGCACTCAAGTGTATAATATCTTGCCACAAGGCTTCCCTCCTATATCGATCGCTATGACCGTAGACCGCCCCCAGCACAAAATGCATCCCACTCGGACAACGGAACTTGATTCAGATAAGTTATTCTATAGACCAACGTCTGCCCCTGCCAGCATCTAGATTCCATTTGGCCCAAATACGTGCCACACCAAAGAGATTCAGATTGTTTGTTTACTCCCAGTTTGGCGAGGTTCTTTTGATGATGATGTTTTCTAACTTGATTTTCATCTCCAACAGGATACAGATTGAACTCTACTCTTTCTGCACCACCTCACAGATCTCTCTCCTGCGCCCAATCGAACACGCTCCCCTAATATTCTAGGATAAGAGAGACATTTAAATAGTATGCTGGCTCCCTTGCACCCCTCCAAAGATAGCGCCTGGGACCAGCGCTTTCTCTAATCGATTGCGTTCCATCCCCCCTGAACCTGTGCATACCACTATCTCGCCTGAGTGTTTGTGGGGCATTGAGTATGGCCTCATGCAGTCTTCCTTCGTATCCACCGTTGGTCGCCTCCTGCTTCTTTGGCCTCCATCGCTTTCATGTCGGACCTCCTTGCTTGCCTTTTTTGCCATCGAGCTATGTCGTCTAGTCATAATCCCCTGTGGTTTCATGTTCTGTGATTGGAATTTCACTAAGGTGCCCATCGTACCTTGATCCTGTCCTCGCTGGTCAGCCACCCGGTCAGGCATGTCTTCTTCTACTTCAGTAGCAAAGTTCGAAGGAGATTGTTCTTCTACTCCTCATGTACTCCAACCATCCTTGTCCTCTATAACGGGTAGGGCAAGGGCCACCGCTAGCCCTTCTTGTAACTGTCACACCCCAGAACTAGAATACTGGAGAGCGGGAGACAGACACAGCCAGCTACGTATATTGAAGTGTAACCTACCTCGCAATATGGTCACGGCTGTCTAGATGCATGAGGGTTATCTATAAGCCAACAGTCTCTTCAGGTCAAGAACAAGTCTAGTGTCTGAATCTCAAGCAAACAAATAATTGTTACAAGAAGTTAGATCATCAGACATACAAAGTAAGGCATCCCAAATAATACATATTTAGATGATCATGAAGCTAGTCATACAAAATGTGAAGACTAGCAAGAGTTTAAGTCATACATGATCAACCCTAGGATTCGTCAATCATGTAACAACCCTTAGGCAGACAGAAATTTAAATTTTAACACGAGCTAACACTTATTCGGCGGCTAAACACCTCAAAAGAATAATTTACAATAGAGTGAGAGAGCAAAATAAGAAACTCAGTCGTTGCCAGGGTTACGCCTAGTGTTCACCATAGGCTGGAAGGCGGATAGATATTCGGGTGCTACTATGAAATCTGGCCATAGAAAACCAGCTATGTCAGACCCCAGAAAGAGCAAGTGCCACAAGGGAGACTCCACTTGGGAACTAAAACCAGTATATAATAAAAAAAGAACTGATAAAAGAGTATAGTGAAATTACATGAAAGACTGAGTTAACCAAAAACATTAGCTTGCAGTAGGAGGAACAAGAGATGGAATATAATTTCCATGTTAATCATGAGATAATTCATTCAAGCACGGCCAATCAAGTCCTACGGCTTACTATTGTTAGCTAACTAGAATTATCTCAAGCTTAGTTACTAACAAGATGCAGTGAGATATTCTCGCAGTCACAAGCCCTATAGACTATCCAGGCGAGGGTTACAAGTGTTATCAAGATTAGTGGTGTAATTTAGTGCTTATGATTCACGAAGTGCAACACATGACAATGTGCTAGAAATGTGTCCTACTCGTCGGCCGGCTACAAGTCCACATGTATGGCCGGGATAACGGGATCGCCTGTAACTGAAAAATCTCTCTATATGAACTACTTGATCAATCTAGTCATTAACCTAGTCAGATTCATTATGAATCCCTGACCGTGGTAATCAGGAATCCATGTCCTAGACTTGATGCAAGACGAGACATATAGCTTGTACATGCACAATCAACCACGGGATCAAGGCAAGAGTTACACTAGCAAGACAGAAATAGCCGTCGCAACAGCAATCAAGATTATATATGTCATGTCAGGTATACTTGTCATGTTAAGAGTACTTTTCAGGTGTGCGCCTCGACGGGCCACTATCACGATTACAAGACGGGTTAATATTTTCATGTTCAAATAAGTTACTAGCTCAGATTACCAAGTTGCCAAGTCGGGTCATCGTAATTTTGGTCAAATATACAAAATATATAAAGAAGATCGAGGACACACATGTGTGATTGAAACTATCAGTCGCATATAAACTATGATTAAAGTAAGACAGAAAGATCTTTGAAGCCAAGATAAAGATCTACAACTTTCATACTTTGAGTTTTTTAATATTCTAGCTACAAAACAGCTTAAACAGACAAAAACAGTTAGCCATGGGTCATTCGGAGAGAGATTTTTCTCCTTCACCTTCTTCTCGTTCGTCTTCATTGTCCCTGTCATCCTTTCTGTCCCAGTTAGCCATGGCTCCAAAAGCTTCCAAGTCGACTAGTGCTGCGGCCAAAGGAAAGGGACTCGCCTCTCCGTCGAGAGCTGTAGACTCTCCTTCCATTCATCCCGACGTGCAACCCCTATCAAGGGTAAGGACTGTGGAAAGACGACAACTTAATTTTTTAACGGCCATATCGCATAGTTTATGTGCCGGCCTGTCATGTATCGCTTCTGTGCTTTAGGCATGATCGATGCATGCCCTATCTCATTGGACCGCATGTGTTCTGTATGATAGGGCCGCATGGGCTGAGAAATGACTTTGTTTTCTTTTGACTGTTAACCCGTTTCCCCTTTTTCATATTTTGTAGGGATCTGGCTAGCAAATTTCTCCAGGACCGGTATCGGCGATTTTGTGCATGGTGAATATGCAACACTTGACACACACATCAGAGAGCTCAGAACTCTTCATGTTTTGGAAGGGTTTTCCTCAGATGGTAGGAAGAACCTTTATACATCGGAGAGTCGGACGGTGGTTAGGCATCATCGTGAAAGTTCTATTTTCATGATTCTCCAACTAGGCAAAAGCAACACTAGGGATGTTGTTTTGAAGGCATGGTCTTTTGGAGGAACAAGCCTAAGATGTCCGCAATACGGAGGAGAGAAAACCAGCATCTGTAGATGCTTTTAGCATGCTATATTTGCCTTCCTCCGTACAGCTTCTCGAAGATTCAACAGCCTTGTTTGCTTCTCAGCAGTAAAACATGACTTCTTTCGAGGGCCACGAAACTGCTCTTTGATGAAGGAGAAGCGCTGTCAAACTGACCAAACTATGTGTTGCTAGATTTTCCTTTCTTTTCTTTTTGCTGCTGATGTAGTCCTATGAATGTAACTGATTTTGAATAAACAGAATACAATCACTCCATTCTGCTTGTGGTATCTGCGTTGCTTGTACTAGAGGGCCTAATACAGTATTTGTGTTTGATAAAGGATATCCCACTAGAGGACTTTTTGTGGACCTATTGCCCTTTTGTGCATTTAGAGATATGAACAATAGATTTGAATGATATTTTGTGGACCTATTACTCTTTTTGTGCATGGATGGTACGAGTAATAGAATAGGACAACTTCTGTGGACCTATTACCCTTTTGAGCACTAATGGTGCGAGTGATAGATTTTGAGACAAAATCCAACAGAGGTAATATGGACGTGATAGGTTTTGTGGTCTTAACATCATATCTTTTATCCCGGGTTGGGTACAGTTGTTAAATCGGAAGACTATCGGTATCAGAGGTAATATAGACGTGACATACGCTAATCAGGAATAATCTTTGGTGGACCTATTACTCTTCTGTGCACTGGTAGTGCGAGTAATAGATTTTGAGACAAAACCCAACAGAGGTAATATGGACGTGGTAGGTTTTGTGGTCTTAACACCATATCTTTTATCCCGGGTTGGGTACAGGTGTTAAGTCGGGAGATTATCGGTATCAGAGGTAATATAGACGTGATACACGATAATCAGGACCAGGAAGTTTGCTCAGAGATAATGATAAGCTAGGCAGACACCTGTGTGATAAAGCATTAGAGTGAAAGTTCAGAGGTATCAGCATACACGACTCACCACTCAGGGAGATGCGATGTGAATCTACTCGAAGTAAATAGAATGTGAGTTCAGAGGTACTTGATGTACATAACTCGATGGTCTAGAAGATTTGGTGGTTTGAGGAGGTAGCAGCATGTCCTTAGACATAGTATTTTTTTAGGAATTTGCCATTTATGGACATCATGAGCAAGTCTCCGTTCTGCTTCGCGAGTCGGTATGCGCCGTTGGATAATACGGTCTCGATGATGAATGGAACCTCCCACTTGGACTGGAAATTGTCGACAGTTTTGTGGGTCATGACCATCGATCTACGAACGGCCAAGACGAGATTGCCTATTTGGAATGTCCTCTGCTTGACTTTCTTATTGAAGGCCCGAGAGACGCATGCTTGATAGAGCTCGATGCTTTGTTGAACTTGCAAGCGCTTCTCGTCTAAAGCTTCCAATCCTTGTAGCCGTCAGCGGTAGTTATCGTCCGATGTCAACCGGTAAGTAAGGGCCACACGAAGTGTAAGGATCTGAGTCTCTAATGGAAGAACTGCCTTGCTGCCGCACACCAGAGAGAATGGTGTATTTCCTGTAGCTGTCCAGCTCGTAGTGCGGTACGTTTATAAGCATTTGCCCAACTTTTTATTACAGTCGCATTTGTTTGAAGACACGAACTTCTTAAGAAGCTTGATTATGGTCTTGTTAAAGGCTTCGGCCAGACCATTAGCTGATAGATTGTATGCCGTTGAAGCAACATTCTGAATCCGATTTTTGAATCGATAGAAGACATGGCTTGCGAACTGTGGACCATTGTCATGAACGATCCTCCGTGGCAGTCCAAAAGGGTAAATGACGTGATGTTTTATGAAATTGATCATATTTGATGTCTTTACCTCTGCCAGTGGAACAACTTCCGCCCACTTAGAGAAGTAGTCGGTGATTGCAAGTATAAACTGATGTTCCCTAGATGACGGCGGGGTAATTGGGCCAATGATGTCCATTCCCCAGGCTTCAAATGGCCAAGAGGCCACCATTGGGTGCAAGAATTCGGATGGCAGATGTATAAAATCTGCGTGGATTTGACAAGCCTTACACTTTTTTGCATAGTCGACTACGTCTGCTACCATCGTAGGCCAGTAATAGCCCATCCGACGGAGACGATCCTACAACTTCGGTCTAGATTGGTGAGCCCCACAAATGCCATCGTGAGCCTCGCGTAAGGCTTCTTTGGCTTCTGTATTTGACAAACAACTTAACAGCAGCCTATCGTAAGATCGTCGATACAACATTTTTGTTTCTGTGTCATAAAAGTATCTGAGAGAACGCCTTCTGATTGAAGTTACTTTTTTCACATTCTCAGGCAAGATTCCGTAGACTGCGAAGTCGATGAACGGGAGTCTCCAGTCTTGCACTTTATTGGTTATCTGGACAGAGTAACTCATATCCAGTTGAATATTATTTTTGGGACATACTAACTCATGGCCTATCACGTCGACTAGATGATGAGCATAATTTGGAACCGCCAAAGAAGCGGCGAAGCCTGCTAGGGTATCGGCTTCAATATTCTAGAGTCTAGGAACATGCTCTATAAAGAACCCCTCCAAGTTTGCAATGATGGCAATTGCTGTCTGATGATAAGGAATGAGGTCCTCGTTACGAACCTCGTATGAGCCTCGGATCTGATTAACAATCAGCTGTGAATTGCCATACGCTTTCAGGTATTTGACCCCTACCTCTTTTGCAAGTCAGAGTCTGATGACCAGAGCGTTATATTCGGCTACATTGTTTGAACAAGGTTCTGTGAGAGAATATACCCGATTGACTACCAATCCGGAAGGAGAAATTAATACTACCCCAACTCCAGCGACGATATCACCTTGTGGCCCTATTCTTAAAGCATCGTCAAAGAACATTCGTCAAACGTCATCATGTGAAGTCATGTTTGAGTTAACGACTTCGTCTAGGATTTCTTCATAGATTCTGGCTGTTTTTGAGCCTGGATGGGCTGCTAGAAAGTCGGCCAAGGCTTGACCTTTGACAGCCTTCTGCGGAATGAAGACCATGTCGTATGGGGTAATAGTATCGCCCATGTGGCTAGACGAAAACTGAGTACGCCTAGCTTGGTCATGAGAACCCTGAGGGGATTAACTCACGTGACAACATGGATGGTCTGCCCTGACACAGAGTGTCGTGTTTTCTGAATGGCAAACACCAAGGCAAGACATTCCTTCTCCACGGCGGTATACCTATGCTCCGGCCCACCATCATTCGACTGAAATAATAGATGGCTTGTTTGTGCCCCGCATCATTGTTCTGTGCTAGCAAGGCGTCGAGGGAGTGTTCCATCGCCCGTACATAGAGCAGGAAAGGCTTTTCGGCAACCGGGGCTACCAGAACCGGCAGATTCGACAGGTATTCCTTAATATCATAAAAGGTGCGTTGACATTATTCATTCCATATGAAAGAGACGCCTTTCTTCATGAGTTGTGTGAAGGGTTGACATCATCCTGAGAGGTTAGATATGAACCTCCTGATGTAGGCTAGTCTTCCCTGAAGGTCGCAGAGTTTACGGAGGTTCCTCGGTGGACTCATCTCCAGGATTGCCTTTGTCTTATCGGGGTCTATGTGAATGCCCCAGAAAGTAATGACAAAGCCCAAGAACTTTCCGCTGGACACACCCATGAAGGACTTGGTGGGATTCATCTTCAGATTGTACGCTCGCATAAGGTCAAACACTTTCCTCAAATCGTGTAAGTGATCATCCTTGGAGCGACTTTTGACGGCGATATCGTCAACATAACACTCCACCGTCTTGCACAAGTGATCTATGAAGATGACGCTCATAGCTCGTTGATATGTAGCACCGACGTTCTTCAGGCCGAAGGGCATGACTGTGTAATAATACACACCGATCGGTGTTCGAAATGATGTATGCTTCTTATCGTCAGAAGACATTTTGATTTGATTGTATCCTAAAAAGCTATGCATAAAGGACATGCGCTCGAAGCCATACGTATTGTCACGACCCGCACCCTGATTAGGGGCACGAGAACGTGGGTACGTCCAGCCTATGCCGCAGTGTCGGCGGTAGAACGCTGTATAGGTCATCTATAATATCTAACATCTAACATCTAACATCTAACATCTAACAACAAGATATATAAACCTGTCATCTTCGCACGGAGGTATAACATAACATCTCAACTCTATATCTCAAACACAAGTCTAGGAAAGATAGAGCATGATATGGAATCAGATAAAAGGAAGAAACTGAATATAAATAGAGTTATCACACCACACAAAGTAGATGTCCAACACAAATAGATACAAGACCTGAAATATAACTAAGTCACAACTAACAATCGGAACAATCCGATACAACTGAAAACTATAAACATTAGACTAGACTAGGCACCCTCTACTGAGCTAGATGCTCCTCAGGCTCCTGAAGGTCACCCTCATGTGTCCCATAGAAGGTAGGACAGTCACCATCATCATCTATAATATTTTCAACAGGTTCAGTCAGGACATGAACGAGCACAATACATCTCACGCAGTTCATATCATGTTGGGAAATATAAAACATACAAAGAATAAGATACATGGACTGTAAAGAAATATATATAAAAATGAGAGAGATTTGATAACTGGAAATATCTATATATATGATAAGTAAGAACTGTAGGTAACCTGTAATTTAGAGCATGAGATGGTTATATAAACGGGTTAGGACAATTCAAGGGTAACTCCATCATATGTGAGTGTACCATAGACATATACATGATTTCACAAGATTTTACAAGATGGAATTTTGATCACATAACCATTTCCTACTCACCCTCGCTAATTAATACACAACGATCCAGTCAAGTTACGTTACCTTGTACAAGAGGTTTTTATCATGTTTGCTCACGTGATCATGAGAGTACAAGATTGCACAAGAGTATACATGAAAGCGATGTACATGAAATACAAGATGTTTGTGAAAAGCACATGACAACTGTATCTAATGCACCCCGAGGAAGATAACATCGCATGACAAGATCCATATAGTACCAATCCGTGATAATGACGTGACAGCATCATGCAAAGTAATCTAGAGCAAGAATATAAGTCCTAACAAGTATGAAATGATCAGAGAATGTACTCGCCTGTCACCATGTATGACTGATATGAATAGATGTCCGAACTGGTGTCACAGAGTCCTATTTAGAGTAAAACAGGTCACAATATATCCACAATGGTAAAAATAGAGTATACAATGCATACTACATGATTCTAGGTCAATCTGGTCAAAAGTCAACTCTTGGTCAACTCTGGTCAACTTTAAAAGTCAAACCAGGTCAAACTAGTCAAAGTTAGGTCAACCAATATCAAACTAGTTAAGGTTTAGTCAAACTTAGCTTAACTAGTCACTTTAGGTTAATCTTAGTCAATTCTAGGTTAATTAGGCCAAGTTTGACCTAAGGTTGACTTTGGTCAACTACCTAAGTCAAGAGTCAATGGTCAAATTAGGGTTAGCCCCTAAGTTGCCATAGGCTAGTGACTATGACCATAGGCTAATATTTCTAGGTCACTACACATAGGTTCACATATAGCTATCTATAGGTTCACATATACAATTCAATATATATATATATAACTAGTCATATATATTACAACATATACATACACCCTTATATATATATATTTTATATATATATATATATATATATATATATATATATATATATATATATATATATATATATATATATATATATATAAACCTATTTATATATAGTGAGAAAGGGAAATAGAGAGAGGGTGTGATGAGAGGGAACAAGGGGTGAAGGGGTGTGATCATGTGTGTGTGAGGGGGTCATGGGAAGGGGTAGTGGTGTGTGTGTGTAACAGTGAGAGGGGGGGGGGGGGGGGGCGTTGTCAGAATTTCTGAGAACCACACAAACACATACACACACAATACATGCATACACACACATATCTATATACCTACATACACATATATATATACACTCTCACACTTACATACACATATATATACATATGTATATATATACAGTGTATATACAGACAAATATACACATAGATGTATAATAAAATCAATTCAAAATTTATTTTGGAAAAACTGGAAATAACCCAGAATTGGGTTTACTGTGCAGTGTATCAGGAAATTGGGAATACCCCAAATCGAAACCAAAAACCTAACCAATATCCACAAACAGTGGTTGGTAACCCTAGCCCCATGTGTGTACCTGTCGTGTGTGTCCATGGGAGTCCACCACGACATGACACAACGTGTCCAGGAGTTAAAATACCAAATCGGGTAACACAGTCTGTGCACTGTCTCGTGTACGTGTTCACCTAGGTCTAGGACATGACACATGTGTCCAAGTGTCTCGTGGTCGTGTTTCTAGGTTCGCCTAGGGTTGGTCTTGGGTTAGGATAGCCTGTCTCGTGTCCACGTCTCCTCACGTGTCGACACGAGACCCGTATCAGACGAGAAAACTCGACTGATACACGCGGTTTAGCACCACGTCGTGCAGTGGTTTACGTGTCTCGTGGACACGACACGAGCCACGTAGGGCCTCTTGGTCATGTCCACGTGTAGCCCACGTGTTGGGCTACACACTCGTGTCAACACGAGGTGTCCACAACGTGTCCAGAGTCGACACGACTCGCATGTTAGTGAGGAAAAACGTGTTCGTGCAGTGTAGTGCATGACCCGTGCGAACGCATTTTCGTGTCTGACACGACTCGAGAAGTTGTGAGACTCGAGGGGGGGCCTGTCAGAGGTTGCCCCCACCTCTGTGCCAAGTGGCACGTATCCACGTGTCAAGAACATAGAGAAAATGGGATCGGGTAGCAAGGGACAGTGCACTGTGTGTGCACAGCGTGTTCGTGTCCAATTTGGATACGGACACGGCACAGTTTTGTGCTCAGTCAGATGGTTTTATGTCCTACAAGTCTAGGGCTACCCGAAAATGTATTTTGTTTTACAAAACACTAACTTTTATTCCTAAGTGGCGTTTCACCAAATACTATTTTTCAACCTTGGATACGTGTCCGATACGGACACCAAACCACATCCCTAACCTACCAAACATGGCCTATAGGTCCATGGTACCTAGATGCATGCAACCATGAAGAGAATCACAATATTAATAGGGTTTTGAGGGTGTTTACCTATTGAGTGAAAACTCAAAAAACAAGGTTTTGGGGGGGGGGGTGTCCCGTTCGATTGATGATGCCAAAACTTGTGTAACCTGGCTAGCTAGCCTCCCTTAGTATTCTCAACAATAGGGGGTTCCAATGCAAGAAATTTGGCTCAATTTGGAGCTAAAATGGTGAAGTTATGAGGTTGTGAAGGTAGAGGAAAAAACTAGGTTTTTGGTAGTATGAAAATGGGCATGAATGAAGGAGGGTGTACATATAGGAAGGCGGCATGGTAGGAGGTGCCCTTGGCCTGCCATGGCAAGGGGGGTGTCCTCTTGCCTTCCTTCATGGTGAAGGTATGGACTTTCATGCCAAAGTAATAGATCTTTTGAGGTTTTCAAGGAAAATAGCTAATATGTAAATATCTTAGATATTTTCCTACCTTGACTAATATGTAATATCCATCCTCTAGTCTCTAGGTTAGTGTCTAACCTCTAGATTAGGGTAAACTAGGTTAGGGGCTCTCATGACAATAATTAAATAATACTAATTCACATAAATCCAATAATTTCAATAATTCCTAGTAAATTACCAAAATACCCCTTAGGCTAAAAAGCCCTAACTTGATGTTCTAAACCTATGGCTAGGCTCATATGATCATGGTTAGTCTCTAGGTTAAGAAATCTCTAAGGTTGCACTAGCAAAACATCAAAATCACAAGTCGTGATTTTAAATAGTTTTAAATTAACTAAAAATCACCAAAAATCATAATATGGTTTAAATATCATTATTAAATAATTATAATTACAAAATTTCAAAATTATCCTCATTTAGAAACTGGGTGCTACAAGTCTACCCTCCTTAGAAAAATTTTGTCCTCGAAATTAGAATGGTCATACTCCTTCTAGGTCAAACACCCCAACAATCACTGTCTCAAACACACAGTCCGATAATCATATACGTCTGTCCAAAATCATGATACTCGGAATCTTCGTCATGCTAGTGAGCAAGGCTACGATATTCACAGAGTCCTCGATTAAGGTGCATACCTCTAGAATCATGGTATTTAAAATTTTTGCATTGCCGCATGCCTGGCCGCAAAAATCTTAAATTCCTATACCCGAGAAATACGTCCAAAATCCGACTATATGTCCTCACTATGCCAGCTAACATGACTATAGAAGACTCTAGATCCCATAATCGAGACGACCTAGCCCATACGACTTATCTTAGAAGAAATAATTCACAATGAAATATCTGAACAAAATTTATCAACTACAAGGAACAGATAGAATCGAATTTCAGGACAGTTATAAGGAGGCAAATACGGAAATGGAATTGAAAAGATTGGAACCTGCAATCAGCTCTCCCTCTGCCTATGCATCCTCGACTGCCATGGCGAAAGCTCGCCCCTGCTGGCCTCCCTTGGCCTGTTGCTGATGCTGGGCAAATCTCTGCTGCTAAGTCTGCAACGGTGGTCCCGTCTGCTGCCCTGGCGGAGCCCTAGCTCCTGCTGCTGCCTGAGCCAATCGTGCCAAGTTCTTGGGACACTCCCTCAACTGATGCTCTGCTGAACCACAAAGCAAACACAGGCACTGCCTCTTCCTGCAGTCGTCCCATCCGTGACCTTGCTTCTTACAGAAGTTATATATAGTGTGCTGTTGATGCCTGGGTGCCTGCTGGTGAAGTATATGTCCCTGGCCCTGAAACGGCTGCTGAACTGGCCTCTGCTGTAGGTGAGGGTGCTTGGCTGGCCCTGTACTAGAACTAGCCCCTAAGGCATCACTGTCCCTCTTCGACTTGAGGCCGAAGTCCTCCTCTGCAATCTGCACGTCCATCAATATCTGATCGAACGTCGCATCACGGCGACCCGAGGTGCAGGTGCGTACTGCGTGAATAAGTCCCCTACGGAACTTGCGAGCCTTCTGTCCCTCATCCTGGATCATATCGGGAGCGAACCTGCTAAGGCGGAAGAACTCTGCTGCATACTCGTCCACCGACGAGTTCCCCTGCATTAGACCCACGAACTGGCCCTCCAATGCTGTAAGAGCCACGTCCGAGAAGAACTTCTCCTTGAAGAGCCTCCGGAAGTCCTCCCATGATAACCCTCTCACCGACGCACGGGGATCCGTGCGGTACCATGTCAGTGCGATGTCGAAGAATCGGTTGGCTGCGGCTGAAACCCAAAGTCCTCTAGGAAGCTCTGCTAGCTCCATACTCCGCTACACGTCCTCTAGCCAGTCGTCTGCATAAAGGATGCCCTCCGTGTCCGTGAAGTCCCTGGAGCTCATCTTCCTAAAGTCTAATACTGTCCCTGGCATAGACTGCTGCTGGTACGACTGCTGGCCGGTAGGGCCCTGTACCGTACCCGATACCACTCTCTCCACGGCTGCCAGTGCAAGCTGATGCGAGCTCTCCATGCTCTGCCTCAGCATCTCAGTCTGGCGGTGTGATGCCTCCGTCTGGTGCTGCGACGTCTCTGCCTGGGCTCACTGTGTCTCCATTATTTGCTGAAGGAGTAGGAACATGTGGTGTGTCTCCGTCGGTATCGGAGGTGGTGGCGACAGTATCTCTGGAACAACGACCGAAACCCTCTGGGGTGGAGGTGGTAGACCTTTCTGTGCAACTGCCAGGGCCTCCGGGATAGTGGAATCACTAGGGACAGTCTCGTGAACCTCCTCCACAGCCTGGTCAAATCTCTCGGGCAAGCTACTCGATCCAGTGGCCTGCGGATGCGTCTTCGTCATCCTGGATACGAATTGAAGTAAAGAGATCAATATGGCACATGAGAAGATATTATCAAAGAAGGACAGTTAATTTAATACAAGGAGAGTCATTATGATAATCAAAAGATCGAAAATTTTCCTAGGTGTGATTAAGAAATTCTAGTAGTAATAACTAGGACCAAATTTCTAATAGCAGGCTCGTAGCAGCACTCTAAGTCGAGCACCACTACGAAAAATTGTACTAGTTGCGACTCTAACTCTTGAACTGCATGGGCCACCACAAAAACGTGTCACGACCTGCACCCTGATTAGGGACACGAGAACGTGGGTACGTCCAGCCTACGCCGCAGTGTCGGCGGTAGAACGCTGTATAGGTCATCTATAACATCTAACATCTAACATCTAACAACAAGATATATAAACCTGTCATCTCCGTACGGAGGTATAACATAACATTTCAACTCTATATCTCAAACACAAGTCTAGAAAAGATAGAGCATGATATGGAATCAGATAAAAGGTCGAAGAAAATGAATATAAATAGAGTTATCACACCACACAAAGTAGATGTCCAACACAAATAGATATAAGACCTGAAATATAACTAAGTCACAACTAACAATCGGAACAATCCGATACAACTGAAAACTATAAATACTAGACTAGACTAGGCACCCTCTACTGAGCTAGGTGCTCCTCAGGCTCCTGAAGGTCACCCTCATGTGTCCCATAGAAGGTAGGACAGTCACCATCAACATCTGTAATATTTTTAACAGATCCAGTTAGGACAGGAACGAGCACAATACATCTCACGCAGTTCATATCATGTTGGAAAATATAAAACATGCAAAGAGTAAGATACATGGACTGTAAAGAAATATATATAAAAATGAGAGAGATTTGATAACTGAAAATATCTATATATATGATAAGTAAGAACTGTAGGTAACCTGTGATTTAGAGCATGAGATGGTTATATAAACGGGTTAGGACAATGCAACGGTAACTCCATCATACGTGAGTATACCATGGACATATACATAATTTCACAAGATTTTACACGATGGGATTTTGATCACATAACCATTTCCTACTCACCCTCCCCAATTAATACACAACGATCCAGTCAAGTTACGTTACCTTGTACAAGAGGTTTTTATCATGTTTGCTCACGTGATCATGAGAGTACAAGATTGCACAAGAGTATACATGAAAGCGGTGTACATGAAATACAAGATGTTTGTGAAAAGCACATGACAACCGTATCTAATGCACCCCGAGGGAGATAACATCGCATGACAAGATCCATATAGTACCAATCCGTGATAATGACGTGACAGCATCATACAAAGTAATCTAGAGCAAGAATATAAGTCCTAACAAGTATGAAATGATCAAAGAATATACTCGCCTGTCACCCTGTATGACTGATATGAATAGATGTCCGAACTGGTGTCACAGAGTCCTATTTAGAGTAAAACAGGTCACAATATATCCACAATGGTAAAAATAGAGTATACAATACATACTACATGATTCTAGGTCAATCTGGTCAAAAGTCAACTCTTGGTCAACTCTGGTCAACTTTAAAAGTCAAACCAGGTCAAACTAGTCAAAGTTAGGTCAACCAATGTCAAACTAGTTAAGGTTTAGTCAAACTTAGCTTAACTAGTCACTTTAGGTTAATCTTAGTCAATTCTAGGTTAATTAGGCCAAGTTTGACCTAAGGTTGACTTTGGTCAACTACCTAAGTCAAGGGTCAATGGTCAAATTAGGGTTAGCCCCTAAGTTGCCATAGGCTAGTGACTATGACCATAGTCTAATATTTCTAGGTCACTACACATAGGTTCACATATAGCTATCTATAGGTAAACCTACATCTATGTAATATATATCCATAGCCCTCTATATACAATTCAATATACAATTCAATATATATATATATATATATATATATATATATATATATATAAAAACTAGTCATATATATATATAAATAGGTTTATATATATATATATATATATATATATATATATATAAAATATATATATATATAAACCTATTTATATATAGTGAGAAAGGGAAATAGAGAGAGGGTGTGATGAGAGGGAACAAGGGGTGAAGGGGTGTGATCATGTGTGTGAGAGGGGGTCATGGAAAGGGGTAGTGGTGTGTGTGTGTGTAACAGTGAGAGGGGGGGGGGGGGTTCTCAGAATTTCTGAGAACCCCACAAACACATACACACACAATACATGCATACACACACATATCTATATACCTACATACACATATATATGCACTCTCACACTTACATATACATATATATACATATGTACATATATATACAGTGTATATACAGACAAATATACAAATAGATATATAATAAAATCAATTCAAAATTCATTTTGGAAAAATTGGAAATAACCCAGAATTGGGTTTACTGTGCAGTGTATCAGGAAATTGGGAATACCCCAAATCGAAACCAAAAACCTAACCAATACCCACAAACAGTGGTTGGTAACCCTAGCCCCATGTGTGTACGTGTCGTGTGTGTCCATGGGAGTCCACCATGACATGACACAACGTGTTCAGGAGTTAAAATACCAAATCGGGCAACACAGTCTGTGCACTGTCTCGTGCACGTGTTCACCTAGGTCTAGGACACGACACAGGGGTCCAAGTGTCTCGTGGTCGTGTTCCTAGGTTCGCCTAGGGTTGGTCTAGGGTTAGGATAGCTTGTCTCGTGTCAACGTCTCCTCACGTGTCGACACGAGACCCGTATCAGTCGAGAAAACTCGACTGATACACGCGGTTTAGTACCGCGTCGTGCAGTGGTTCACGTGTCTCGTGGACACGACACGAGCCACGTGGGGCCCCTTGGTCATGTCCACGTGTAGCCCACGTGTTGGGATACGCACTCGTGTCCACA
Source organism: Iris pallida (assembly GCA_029216955.1). NCBI lineage: Eukaryota > Viridiplantae > Streptophyta > Magnoliopsida > Asparagales > Iridaceae > Iris > Iris pallida. Next base: position 8,403,732 of record JANAVB010028397.1, read on the forward strand.
CGAGGTGTCCGCAACGTGTCCAGAGTCGACACGACTCGCATATTAGTGAGGAAAAACGTGTTCATGCAGTGCAGTGCATGACCCGTGCGAACGTATTTTCGTGTCCGACACGACTCGAAAAGTTATGAGACTCAAGGAGGGGCCTGTCAGAGGTTGCCCCCACCTTTGTGCCAAGTGGCACGTGTCCACGTGTCAAGAACAGGGAGGAAATAGGATCGGGTAGCAGGGGACAGTGCACTGTTTGTGCACAGCATGTTCGTGTCCAATTTGGACATGGACATGGCACAGTTTTGTGCTCAGTCAGATGGTTTCGTGTCCTACAAGTCTAGGGCTACCCGAAAATGTATTTTGTTTTACAAAACACTAACTTTTATTCCTAAGTGGCATTTCACCAAATACTATTTTTAAACCTTGGATACGTGTCCGATACGGACACCAAACCACATCCATAACCTACCAAACATGGCCTATAGGTCCATGGTACCTAGATGCATGCAACCATGAAGAGAATCACAATATTAATAGGGTTTTGAGGGTGTTTACCTATTGAGTGAAAACTCAAGAAACAAGGTTTTGGGAGGGGGGGTGTCCTGTTCGATTGATGATGCCAAAAGCTTGTGTAACCTGGCTAGCTAGCCTCCCTTAGCATCCTCAACAGTAGGGGGTTCCAATGCAAGAAATTTGGCTCAATTTGGAGCTAAAATGGTGAAGTTATGAGGTTGTGAAGGTAGAGGGAAAAACTAGGTTTTTGGTAGTATGAAAATGGGCATGAATGAAATGGGGGTGTACATATAGGAAGGGGGCATGGTAGGGGGTTCCCTTGGCCTGCCATGGCAAGGGGGGGTGTCCTCTTGCCTTCCTTCATGGTGAAGGTATGGACTTTCATGCCAAAGTAATAGATCTTTTGAGGTTTTCAAGGAAAATAGCTAATATGTAAATATCTTAGATATTTTCCTACCTTGACTAATATGTAATATCCATCCTCTAGTCTCTAGGTTAGTGTCTAACCTCTAGATTAGGGTAAACTAGGTTAGGGGCTCTCATGACAATAATTAAATAATAATAATTCATATAAATCCAATAATTCCAATAATTCCTAGTAAATTACAAAAATACCCCTTAGGCTAAAAAGCCCTTACTTGATGTTCTAAACCTATCGCTAGGCTCATATGATCATGGTTAGTCTCTAGGTTAAGAAATCTCTAAGGTTGCACTAGCAAAATATCAAAATCACAAGTCGTGGTTTTAAATAGTTTTAAATTAACTAAAAATCACCAAAAATCATAATATGGTTTAAATATCATTATTAAATAATTATAATTACAAAATTTTAAAATTACCCTCATTTAAAAACTGGGTGCTACACGTATTATCGATCATTATTTTGGTGATGGAAAGAAGGAATTCATCCTTAGGACATGCCATATTCAGATTGCGAAAGTCAATGCAGATTCGGATCTTTCTGATCTTCTTGACAACTGGTACTATATTAGCTATCCAGTCTGGGTGCTGCTCCTCGTGGATGAAACTGCTAGCTATAAGCTTATTTACTTCCGCTTCAATGGAGTTCATGATGTCTGGACGGAATCGTCGTTGCTGTTGTTTGACTTATTTTGCGTTCGGAGGAATGTTGAGCTTATAAAGTGCGATCTCGGGGTTTAGCCCTGGTATGTCTTCATAGCTCCAAGCAAAAATGTCGATATACTCTCTGATGAGTTGCAATAACAACTCCCGCTCGCCGTCCGTCACGCTTTTACTGATAAAGATTGGCTTTGGAGAGGATTCATCACCGAGGTTAACTTGCATGACCTCATCTTCAGTAGGACGGTCACGTAGTTCAAAGCACTTCTTCTATTTCTGCCTGAATATATCTCCAATGCTGTCATCAGAACCGTATGTAGGTGATTCGGATGAGTGAGAATGCCACTCGCATTCCTCACCGGAGCTCTCGGGCGTTGTTGTTGGTGTAACATAACCGAGGCCGCATTTAGACTTGCCGTAATAATCCCGAGGTTTTCCATACAGGGTTGACAGTTGCAGAGGCGATCGTCGGTTGCCATAATTCAGACCTGGGGTAGCCTCCATGTCGTACCCCTGCTTTTGCATGAAGTACTTGGCTTGAGGACTATACAGGTAGAGCGATAATCTTCCAGTATCGGATTCGAGATCAAACTCTTGAGACATGAAGGGTTGAGGACCTTCTTTTCGGCCAAAGATGATCGTATGATCCCTTTCTCTTCTGCTTGGGACTAGGAAGTAGGCACCTCTAATGGGAGTAAGTCGGTTTACGGTATGGACGGTTGTCACCTGTGTGTGCAAGTTAATATCCCGACCGTGCCCTACAGTATACATCAGATTAAGTTTATTACACTCATGATAGTTCAATGGTAGCCTCTTATTGATGAAATAAGGAATTTTGTCCATAGGAATTACATTATCAGGAGAGGGACTATTGTCACGCCCCGCTCCCGTAGGAGCGATCGTCCTCGCTAAGGCGTGATACCGCACGAGCCTAGATTGCGCTCGTGCAAGACGGGTTCCATAACGGCCGATTACAGTGGCTGCGACGGGGTCGTCGCACAGAAGTCCCGTGCAGAGACATTGTTTTATAGCAGCGGAATTAAAGAAGAACACGTGAACACAAGTAACTCAAAAGAATCTCTTTATTGATATTGAATACAAGATTACACTTGTGGGCGCAAGGCCAAATTACAATGTCTCTCGTACTCACTTTTCTCTCATTTACAAGTCACTCTGCTCTCTCTCTTCTCTCGATACAATACTTGATTCCAGCGGAAGCTTTGGAAGGCGATGTCCATACATTATGTCCTGTATAAGTCTTCAGATCACGCGACCGCACGCTTCGACTCGCCAAGGAACTCCGTGCCTCGACGCATCCAAGCGAGCTCCGCGCCACGAGCTTCTACCTGTGCCTGCACATGAAACACTGTGTGGGTGTCAGTACCACTGTACTGGTGGAGTGAGCTTCTCGCCCACCCATACAAAACCAACACGTTCATTTACTTTGTGCAGCTTAAACCCTTTCGATTGTCTTTCTAGTCTTGCCTTAGGATCAGTTTTAGGACCGGCGCCTTAGCGCAACTTGTGTATCAGAACCATCCCGTGCTTGTAATGTCAACGTTAACTCATACTTTGACTCTAGACCACTCCTCGTGCCAACAATGTTAACCTATCAAGTCGTGTTTGTCTTACGGCCAAAATCAGAGGCGCACTACGCAACAGACTCTATTTCCTTGCCTCTAGTCCTTTCTCGTGCTTGTATTGCCGACGCACCGACTTATACTTGTCTTTCGTGCCAAACTCTGGGACGTAACGACTCGGTCGTGCCATACTCGATTTGTGCTTCAATATCTTCGAGGCAGTGCCTCCTTGCTTAGTCTCGCATACACTTGTGTTTTGACAACGCGGCCGTGCCTCACATTTCGAGGCCGAGCCCAATAACTCAACGTAACTTTACACAACTTGCCCTACGGCCCTTCTCGACTTAACTCGCGACAGCTCAAGCCTAACTCATGCATCTCTATGCTAACAACTTAACACTCGACGCCACATCTCATGCCGAAGCACGTCGCCTTCGCTGTAGCCAAATCTTAGGCTCCGACATTGTGTCTATTTAACTTATACATATTCAACTCAATCCAAAGGCACGCACGCGGATTGCCGCCCGTGCCGACACATCTATATGAAAGGTCACTGGCATTGACTAGCCATCGTGGACATAGCCTGGTAATACGGGACCCTTGCAATGCAAGTAGCGAGCCCCGATGCAAGTCCCCGTCTTACCGATTGCCTATTACCCAGCTCGGCTATAACCTGTTTCTTCCTAGGCCGAGTCGGTCCCGTGGCCCCGGGTTGCCGCTCGAAGAAACCATCGCCCTTGTCGACAAGTTGTCTATGACCACGCGCCTACGCTAACTTCTAGACTTAACGTAATGCATGGTCTCATCATCATCACTTAGTTCCTTTGCTTTACTCTTTCCTCTTTTCACACTTCTTTTGCAGAGCCCCAAACCAGGGTTGCCTCGGCGACTGAACCACAGTCCCGACATATTTTCTCTCGGCGATTAACCATCGCTTAGACTTAACGTTCTTTGAACTCAGGGAACGGCTACTGCATAGCCTTCCAACTTAATTTGAACATAACGTGTTTCCTTAAGTATCGACCGACCGTGGCTAACTTTCCACTGAACCAACCGTGGCTTGTGCCTCTAAACCGACTCGTGTTCTATGCAATGCTGTCGCCCAAGTCATACTTCATATGACGGGCCTTGGGATCGTGGGACTATTTAACTTGACAACCGCAAAATGAGCGGGACAGCACTTAGAATGACTTAGGTCGACCGGCATAACTATGCCTAACTCACTCAAGCCTACAACATAACCCAAGGGACGAGCAAAGGCTATGCCAAGCCTTGCGGGACAGGACCGTGCATGCTTTAACAAGCATTTGTGCGGGCGACGCCTTTGACTTAGGCTAACTCTCAGCTTTTGCACCGAAGACCAACTTTCCTTCTCCCAAGCCGCGGGACGAAGGACCGAGTGTCATTTTCAAAGCACGCCGTGCACCAACTCTAAGCCGACAGTGGGACGTTTTCCATGTTCTAACTCGATTCAAACCGACGGGATTATTCCCTTAGCTATGTGGATGCGTAGCTTTTATTATCAAGCCTAACTTGTGCAAGTTGAAAACACGATTTATTATGTGAAGGCAAAGATGAGGAGAGTTCACCGAAACTACCCCACCTGAGCGATGTCTCCGAGCAAGCCGTTGCAAGGCTAAGTCCGAACGCCGTCGGCGTTTCGATTCCTCCGATTGGCTTTACGGGACGGGGCACTACATCATACACCACTCAGAACAAGTCTCGTCCTCGAGACTTTCCTGAAGGAAAGCTATCCTACCCTTTCTGTGGCCAAGACTTAGTCGTACCTAGACACGGGACTATCGCAGAATGAGCGAGATACGCCTACGCGCTTCCTTGAGTCTGAGCCACGCTCGCACTATTATCAATCTTTCCTTTAACACGATTTCAAGATCTCGACACACTCCCATCTTTTAAGCCTTGCTTGAACTCGTCGTATCACTTGGCTGGATCGTACATGCATTCCAAGCGTCCCCAGAATACCTGCATTCAGCCAAGCCGCATGATAGAAAATTTGTCATTCTCACTCGAGTCGCATCGTGCACATACCCAAGCGTCCCTGAAATATATGCATGTCAGCCGAGTCTCGTGAGCAGGGTTTCCTATATTCGTGATCCATGCATCTATCCATTCCAATCCTCAAGATCAATCCTTCCGATTGCTAACGCTTGAAACAGGGCGTCTCGCCTAACCGCTAGGCTATTTCTTTTCGAGGCTAAGTCAATGTCAGGATTGGAATCATAGTTCCCCAACAACAATACCAATACTGACCCCAATCCTAGGGTCAAACCAGAGTCGATCATACGAGATCTTCTACCCAAGCTCGCATTACTCAGATTTCTAAACATCGAGCACGATCACCTAATTCGCATTACGGCACGCGTTGCGTATATTCGAATCCCTTCAATTCACCAATTCTAACCAATTCGTGTATTCGATCATGAGGTCGTCTCGCTCGACAATACGTTGCGCCCCAATCTCACCCGAGTCTGATAATCCGCGGTGGTTCATGAATCACCATGCAACGCTCCCACGGAATAATCATTCTCATCGGGGCGTGACTCTTGTTTGAGTTTAGACTCATTCATTCTCGATACGCGGATTGGACCTACTCAATCCTCAAGTTCAATCGACAAGCACACCAATTCAATCTCGAGTCTATCTTCGCGTCAAACCACAAGTCGAAGCACAAATTGTCGCACCGTGCAAGTTCGACCACCCTCGCTGTATGAATCACCATACCAGCGCTCACGTAGAGTGATCGCCCTAATCGGCATGACGCATGTGCGAGGCTTGAGTAGCACTCGCATAAGACAAGAACATCAACGTTGTGGTTGTCGACGAAGTAAATCCAAATATTCCAGTTTTCATCCGAGCCAAGTTCGATCGTCATTGATTCAACTTAGAAAATCCTCGAGCCAAGTCTATCTTTTCTTCGACACATTTTTAACATTTCAAGTATAGCGTCCAACGAAACAATGACATTTATACGACCGTCATTCGCCGAGTCAGAGTGCCCTCGAGTTATCGCATATCGATCTTTGATACGCCTCAATACCATCGACGATATGCGTAACCTGACGATCTTCTTTTGCAACCAATTTCGAGTCGTGCGACTGATGCCATTGTCCGAGTTGGAAAATCCTCAATTTTCTCGATACTCAAGATCAAGTTCAGTCACTTTTCCTCAAGCTCGTTTCAAGATCGTTATTCAAAACTCAAGTTACAATTCAGTTGCATCAATTCGATATCGCACGCGTGATCCTCTAAGTTTCCTCGATCAAGACCATTCATTTTCATTTATCGTTCCGAATCATTTTCTAACTCGCGTTGCTCGTTCACAAGTTGTCCGAACGGGATGCTCGTTCGGGACATTCGAAGTCACGACCAACTAAGCGTGACGCGTTCTAAGGCTTTGCACGATCGCATCGCCTTGCCGACATACTCGTAATCCTCAATATTCACTCGAACAATTTCCAAGACGAACCATACACCACTCGGATTCGAGCCACTCGACTAGTCATCGACACTCATTCTTATTCTTCTCCGAACCTATCACATACACCACTCGGATTCAAGCCATACGATCTAGTCCTCAATCACGTTCGCGTCATTCGCTAAGACATCCTTCAGATACGTTCGACGAATCGCTAGCATAGTCGCTCGCGTCGTATCGATGCACTAAGTCGTTCGCACTATTTCCTCGAAATCCAAATCAATCTTTCGTGTACGCCTAAGCGTTAGTTCGATAGCGTTCCTATCGATAGACACTCTAAGTGTATCTCCGTCCTGACCGAACGATACTTGATATCGCTCGCAACTCGTTTGCACCAAGGGTCAAGGTGCGCGACGCAAAACACAACTTAGCCAAAAGGTCGTGTGCATAGCCATCCTGTGCGGACTATATCCCGAGTTTGCATGCTCAATTGCTAGGGTCGACGTTGGACTAATTAGGCACGCACGTGACTTGCTAAGGTCGATATAGGACTATTCGGGCATACGTGCGACTTTGCGAACATTAGCACATGTTTTCTATCGAGTCAAGTTTGTAACATTCGGCACAAAGGCCCTACCGATGCATTTGGCAACGGCCTACCGATGAGTTAGATTGAACGCTTGTACGAGCTTTCGAAAATATTTAGACTTATTGTATGGACATGCCGAGGGACATTTGAGAGAGAGCGCACCAACGATGACAACTTGCGGAAGCAACAGAGTTTTGCGGAAACATCGAAGTTAAAGAATTCAATCGACGGTCCAAGGACGTAAAGCCGTGCTCTGATACCACTATGTCACGCCCCGCTCCCGTAGGAGCGATCGTCCTCGCTAAGGCATGATGCCGCACGAGCCTAGATTGCGCTCGTGCAAGGCGGGTTCCATAATGGCCGATTACAGCGGCTGCGACGGGGTCGTCGCACAGAAGTCCCGTGCAGAGACATTGTTTTATAGCAGCGGAATTAAAGAAGAACACGTGAACACAAGTAACTCAAAAGAATCTCTTTATTGATATTGAATACAAGATTACACTTGTGGGCGCAAGGCCAAATTACAATGTCTCTCGTACTCACTTTTCTTTCATTTACAAGTCACTCTGCTCTCTCTCTTCTCTCGATACAATACTTGATTCCAGCGGAAGCTTCGGAAGGCGATGTCCATACATTATGTCCTGTATAAGTCTTCAGATCACGCGACCGCACGCTTCGACTCGCCAAGGAACTCCGTGCCTCGACGCATCCAAGCGAGCTCCGCGCCACGAGCTTCTACCTGTGCCTGCACATGAAACACTGTGTGGGTGTCAGTACCACTGTACTGGTGGAGTGAGCTTCTCGCCCATCCATACAAAACCAATACGTTCATTTACTTTGTGCAGCTTAAACCCTTTCGATTGTCTTTCTAGTCTTGCCTTAGGATCAGTTTTAGGACCGGCGCCTTAGCGCAACTTGTGTATCAGAACCATCCCGTGCTTGTAATGTCAACGTTAACTCATACTTTGACTCTAGACCACTCCTCGTGCCAACAATGTTAACCTATCAAGTCGTGTTTGCCTTACGGCCAAAATCAGAGGCGCACTACGCAACAGACTCTATTTCCTTGCCTCTAGTCCTTTCTCGTGCTTGTATTGCCGACGCACCGACTTATACTTGTCTTTCGTGCCAAACTCTGGGACGTAACGACTCGGTCGTGCCATACTCGATTTGTGCTTCAATATCTCCGAGGCAGTGCCTCCTTGCTTAGTCTCGCATACACTTGTGTTTTGACAACGCGGCCGTGCCTCACATTTTGAGGCCGAGCCCAATAACTCAACGTAACTTTACACAACTTGCCCTACGGCCCTTCTCGACTTAACTCGCGACAGCTCAAGCCTAACTCATGCATCTCTATGCCAACAACTTAACACTCGACGCCACATCTCGTGCCGAAGCACGTCGCCTTCGCTGTAGCCAAATCTTAGGCTCCGACATTGTGTCTATTTAACTTATACATATTCAACTCAATCCAAAGGCACGCACGCGGATTGCCGCCCGTGTCGACACATCTATATGAAAGGTCACTGGCATTGACTAGCCATCGTGGACATAGCCTGGTAATACGGGACCCTTGCAACGCAAGTAGCGAGCCCCGATGCAAGTCCCCGTCTTACCGATTGCCTATTACCTAGCTCGGCTATAACCTGTTTCTTCCTAGGCCGAGTCGGTCCCGTGGCCCCGGGTTGCCGCTCGAAGAAACCATCGCCCTTGTCGACAAGTTGTCCATGACCACGCGCCTACGCTAACTTCTAGACTTAACATAATGCATGGTCTCATCATCATCACTTAGTTCCTTTGCTTTACTCTTTCCTCTTTTCACACTTCTTTTGTAGAGCCCCAAACCAGGGTTGCCTCGGCGACTGAACCACAGTCCCGACATATTTCCTCTCGGCGATTAACCATCGCTTAGACTTAACGTTCTTTGAACTCAGGGAACGGCTACTGCATAGCCTTCCAACTTAATTTGAACATAACGTGTTTCCTTAAGTATCGACCGACCGTGGCTAACTTTCCACTGAACCAACCGTGGCTTGTGCCTCTAAACCGACTCGTGTTCTATGCAATGCTGTCGCCCAAGTCATACTTCATATGACGGGCCTTGGGATCGTGGGACTATTTAACTTGACAACCGCAAAATGAGCGGGACAACACTTAGAATGACTTAGGTCGACCGGCATAACTATGCCTAACTCACTCAAGCCTACAACATAACCCAAGGGACGAGCAAAGGCTATGCCAAGCCTTGCGGGACAGGACCGTGCATGCTTTAACAAGCATTTGTGCGGGCGACGCCTTTGACTTAGGCTAACTCACAGCTTTTGCACCGAAGACCAACTTTCCTTCTCCCAAGCCGCGGGACGAAAGACCGAGTGTCATTTTCAAAGCACGCCGTGCACCAACTCTAAGCCGACAGTGGGACGTTTTCCATGTTCTAACTCGATTCAAACCGACGGGATTATTCCCTTAGCTATGTGGACGCGTAGCTTTTATTATCAAGCCTAACTTGTGCAAGTTGAAAACACGATTTATTATGTGAAGGCAAAGATGAGGAGAGTTCACCGAAACTACCCCACCTGAGCGATGTCTCCGAGCAAGCCGTTGTAAGGCTAAGTCCGAACGCCGTCGGCGTTTCGATTCCTTCGATTGGCTTTGCGGGACGGGGCACTACAACTATCCACCTTTGCAATAAGATACTTTGTGAGTTCTGCCTCCGCTTCAGCTACCCCCACGTGACCGGAGGTTGGGACGCTGTCTTGGGCAACTTGACCACCAAGGGTTCTGTTTGTGGCATTGGCTTGCCTGAGGGTCTCGGATCGACACTTGGTTGCCGACTCGTCTTGGGAAGACGGATCACCATCGGCTCCCCAGAGGGCCTTGCATCTTCCGGTCGCCTTTGATTGTATTTCGGCAATCGGATCACCATCGGCCCTATGATGGGTTTTGGCTCGTGGCTGGACCTTGGGAGTTGGATGACCATCGGTTCCGACTGTGCAGCTGGGACGGGAGAACCAGGCACCTCTTTATGCAAAGTTGCGACAAGGGGTGTGGCTTTGCCCGATTTACGGGCCTGGAGATGAATTCTCAAGGGTTCCTCTGGCCCTGTGATGGCCTCCGGTTCGTCAGTTATGTGCTTCTTGGATTCTTCATATAGACAAGCCTCCGAAGAATAATAAGACTCAACCCCTTTGAAGGGATCGATGTCGGCGAATTCAGTCTTCACGAAGTCGTGCTTACTGACATACTTGAAGCACTGGTGGAGTGTGGATGGCACGATCATATAGTCATGTATCCACGGACTCCCCAAGAGGATATTATAGGACGTATCTGCATCTATAACGTAGCAGATAACCTCCATCCTCAGGTCACCGATCTGACATTTCAATTGGATCTTTCCTAAGGGGTAGCTCCTTCCCGAGTTGAAACCGCTAATGGTAGTGTTGGTCGCCGCTAGCCGGTGCATAGGAATGCCGAGGACTTGAAACAAGCTTTTCAGGATGATGCTTATCGACGAGCAATGATCGATGTACATCTGATCCATGTAACGCCCCAGTCCCAAATACTTGGGACAAGATACGTATCATGCCAGCTGTATACATACGAGTAAATATACGGCTCGTATGTATACATAAGCTATAAATGTAGAAAGCTAAGACACTAAATCTCATCCACGAAGATAAATAATGATATAAAACAACTTTGAGTTTGTCATGTACACAATAGATGGGCGGAGACAAATCCACGACCAACTAAATTAAATATAGAAAATATACAAGGAAAGAATTGAGCAAGCGAGAGCAATGGCGAGTCCAAGAGCAATCATCACGAAGGAAGGAAGACATTGCCTTAGATAGAGCACCTGCAAGAAACCACGAAACACACACCTGGAGAGATCACCAGGTCCTCAGAGGGACATAACAAAATACATAATATCATGCCATAAACTGAATAGTAAGAGCTCAATAGAAAATATACATGCGTAAAGGTTCCTAACCATTCTATGTGGAATAATGCACTTTAGAATACAACATTCTACGCAGGAGCTTAGGTGTTCAGCATAGATGGAGAGAGAGAGTGGCTGTAGGTAGCGCTCATAAGAGACACTATCGGCCATGGGCAGAAAGTAGCGCTCATCCGAGTCACTATCGGCCCCGGGGCAGTAAGTAGCACTCATAGGAGACTATCGGCCCAAATCTATGTGTACACTGAACATGTAGCCCCTACGCTAATAACTGTCTCCTTCCTCCCCATGATACTATACATGGGTCGACTCCACGACACTGTTTAATCCTTAATAACTGCCAAGTCTTCTACACAAATCTATTAGCAGTTATATCCTAACGCACGGCCTGTACGCACCGATGTACGGTCGGTACGCAAGTCCGTAGCTATATGCGACTCACAACTCACACACAACCCGTAGCACATCGTGATAGTTTATTAAATGCTCCAAACATATGGTAGTCCCTTAACTCTAAGCCAATTGCATAAATTATAATAATTTGCATCTATATATAGTTTTGAAAGAACAATATTTTATTTGCTAAAAATAAGAAAAAGCATGCATGATATTGAGCAAGAAATTTAAACACTAAAGGCAAGGTGTCTTGCCTGGTGTGTCGCCTGGTGGGGTGCGATGATCAAGATGTCATGTTCTGTCCAATAGCCGAGGTCCATGCGAACGTGGCCTAAATTCGCGAGAAAATAGACACGTGTGAGTAGTCGTGGTCAATGACGATAATGAAAGGGAGTTTGGGAGTAAACGAATAATTACACTATTTTTAGAAAGTGATATCTGTAATACTTTAGAAACCATATTTGCTAGTAAAATAATTTTTGTAACTATTTGAAAGATAGAGAAAATTTTAGTTAGGCTAAATTGCAAGTTTGTATAACTACCTTTAGGATAGAAAATACCTTTTATAAATAAAAATATAGATTGCTTAGGCCAACCTTGTCGAACATATATTTTGTTAAATACTTGAAAATCCAAAAATATTCTTATGGTAAAACTCTAATTTTGTCAAAGTAATATTTTAAGTTTGAAACCTATATTTTATTAATCAAAATACTCTTAGTTAATTCATAATCGAAAGTGCCGAAAAATGTTTTAATTAGAAAAATAATACTTTAATATTTTAATCAAAAGCTTTTCTTAAAATATGACACCAATAAATATATGTTAGGCTTTTAAAATTTAGTTTGAAATTATATATAGGGTCAAGCCCATTAATTTATTTTATTAACAAAATAGGCTTTTAGAAAAAAAAAATTAAAATAATACTAATGGTGTACTAACAATAATACTAAAAGAGTATAATAATCAACTCAAAAGAATAATAATAATAATAATAATAATAATGATAATAATAATAATAATAATAATAATAATAATAATAATAATAATAATAATAGTAACAATAATAATAATAATATTAATATTAATATTAATAACAATTATGGTAACAATAATAATAATAATAATAATAATAATAATAATAATAATAATAATAATAATAATAATATGATAATAATGATACTTTAGTAACCTTTCCCCAAATGTTGAGAGAGAGAGGGAAAGAAATTAGAGAGAGAAACGAAGAGGGAAAGGAGTTGGGAAAAAAGTGAAGGAGAGCTCACCGATGTTTGGCGGGGGAGGCTGATCGCGTCGACGACGACGCCGAGGGACACTGGTGTACGCGGAGGAGAGGTATGCGGCGGCGAAAAGTTCACCACCGGGCGTCTACGGCCAAGTGGTGGCGTTTCATCGAACGTCATGGCGTGTGGTGGAGAAGACGAGGCGACCAGGGAGGCTGGTTGGCTCTGTGCCGGTGGTTCGGGCGGAACGTGGGTCGATAGGGCACGGTCTATCGCCGGGTCGAGCTCGTCGGCTCCCTATCGTACGGTGCGACAGAAACTGGATGCAAGGGGTCGGACTTGGCCTGATCTAGAGGATTGGAGAAAGGAAGAGCAGCGGTCGCGACGGAGAGGTTGAGTTGAGGATTGGGGTTACGGCGGACACCGGCGCGGCGGTGCAGCCAGGTAAGGGCGTTTTCTTTCTCTTACTCTATGTGTGGTGATGGTTGTGGTGGATGATGGTGGCGTTGGTCGTTGGGGCATGGTGGCTGCAGCAACGCTGGGTTGGCCGGGTGGCGTATTTGGAGGTGATGGTAAAGTAATTTGGTTTTCGTCGGACGGAATGTCGGTCAAGTGGAGGGGACTGGTGGCGTGGGTTCCGTGGAGGAGGAAGAGATGGTCGGGGAAATGATGGTGGTCATGGGGATTGGTAGAGGATGGTGGCAGTTGTGCCGATGGTGGTTTCAGGGGATCGCCGGAGTGGTGAGGGGGTGCTATAATAGGGAGGCGGCGCCCCAGATATGGCCGGAAGGGGCGGCAGGTCTGCATATGGGGAGATCGGGCAGGCAATGGCTGGCAGTCAGGAGAGAGTAGACGTGGGCGGAGGTCCGGGATTGTCGAACCCAAGGAAATAATATATTTATATGAATAGAAATATTGTGGATGGGGAATGGCGACACCGACACGATGCACGGATTTGATAGAGAACTTATGGATGAGTACCTCTCCTTATATAGGAGGTGGGAATTTCCCTTAGGATAAGGATTAGGATTGTTTAAATCCCCCCCTTAGATAATTCATAATTAAATCTAAATTCATTTAAACACGTTTAAAACCATTTTAGATTTAAAGCTATAAGTCAATATAAATCTTTTCAAACATACTCTATCATAATCAATTAAATTTAAATCAAAACACCATAATAAAATACTTTTTCGAAAAGTAAAATATTAATTTTAAATAAATTTCAAAAATAGAATTATATATAAAATCTAAATTTATGTACATCGTATGCAATGAATATTTGCATAAAATCTCATTTTCAAAATCACTATTTATATAACCTTAATGATGTAAAATAAAGAATTGAAAATTCCAATATAATGCCTTTTACAACTTTACGAAATCGAAAATATTTATTATTTACTATTTGAAAAAAAAAACCAAGCTTTTTTTAAAAATAAAATGTCTTTACAAAAATATGTACCTTGCACATATTCGTACTTGACGAGACATACGAAAATGCGAACTCATATGCGACGTCCCATACGACAAATTCATATGCGACGTATAATATATACGACTATGCGACGTACAAGACCAAGTAAAAATTTTAAATACTAAATTTATATATAAAAAAATTTAAGTAGAAATTTAGGGGGTTTACATCCTACCCAACTTACAAGAATTTCGTCCTCAAAATTTAGGAATAGGTAGGGATGAGAAGATAGGGGAGATAAGATCAGATTATTAAACGAGGCAAATAATGACGTTCAACACAAGCATGCAATTTGTAAGTCATGTTCTCGTTATCTACGAAAAATACCTCACGGCTACAAAACTGAATGAAGATTGCTAGTTAACATAATGAAATAAGAAAGAATTAAGGGTTAAAGTATAATCATGATACGACATAGAATATGGAGACAAGGGATCGACTAGATTAAGGGCAATCAATTGAGAGAATATAGTCGTCTAGGTTTAAGTTTGAATCCTTCTCAAGTTGGAAGAAGGTCGTGAAAATGAGTCTAGGGTCGAGCGAAAAGGGCGAGTAACTCGAGACGGGAATATAGTCATATTGGTTGGTCAGTGGTTAACTATCCCCAAGTATATACAAATATCATGGTCATAGGAGAAGGGTTTGGTCTATCTATCAATCACAAGCTTTGTCTAGAATAGTTAACAGGCGAAAGCCAACAAGAGTCCAAAGGAGATGTTTTCAAATGCCAATATGTGATTCAAAGGCGGTTGTATAATTCCAAGAGAAATGCCAAGGTAATCGCGGAGGAGACTCTAGGGGCAAGTTTACTATGTCTCCATCTACGTAGAATGATATACGAAAGGTGAACCAAAGTGCAATAGGTTGATCAGACCATGGTGCACCGGTTCTGATTAGACAATATGTTAGTGAGCGCGCGCTCAAATAACAAATGTCCTGAACAAGCTCGGTAAATGGGTAAGCTTGCAAAACTAGGGCTAAATTAGCAGCATAAGATAGTCAACTATAAGTAGGGGGTAATGATGAAGGAATTTACATAGTCCAAGATCTTCTAAAACCGAGTCTTGTCCGAAGTTTTGGGCCTATACAGTTGGCTTGGTGGGCTAGATAAGTTAGGGTCCTTTGAATTCTATGGTCTAAGTGAACCTATCAATGTGGCCCACAAGAAAAATGATTAGTTAGGCCGTGAGGTATTCTATCCTACTTACAAGAGTTAAACTAGTAGTGTGATAGAACAAAGAGTTTAACAATCAAGGTAAAATACAAAATTAAGCATTTAGGGAGTCAAAGTAGAACACGATCTATCGAACTCGTTCGCCACCAAGGTGGGAGCAAACCGACTAAGCCTGGAGAACTCGGCCGCATATCCATCGACCGTCCTGCCCATCTGCTTCAGATTGGTGAACCTCGTCTGTAGATCATACCGAGCTACAGCATCAAAATACTTGGTCTGGAATCTCTCCCTGAATACTGCCCAGGCAATAGGGGCCACTAATCCAACGGCCTACGCCGCCCACCAGCTGCGGGCAAGATCCAATAGCTGTAGGCGCACCACGGCTACCTTCTCGTTCTCTGGAGTCCTGGCTGCTTCTAGAATCACCTCTGTGTCCTGAAGCCATGCATCTGTAGTGATCGCATCATCACTGCCGTCGAAGAAGGGAGGGTTCAAGTGCTTGAAGCTGTTAGCCGCGCTATTACCCTGATGATCTCATCTGGTCAAAGCATTTACCACCGCCTGGTGCAAGGCATCTCCTCGACGATCCTGGGAGGCTAATAATGACCTGATGAGACCCACCAAAGTGCCATCATCCGGCTCTACAGGCTGGACGGACTGAACTGGTGGCTCTCCTCCAGCAGGCATGACTTTGGAGGCTACTCCTGAATATTGGGCTTGATCTCTGGGTTGCTGCTGGTCCACGGGAGGTGCTCCGCCTTGCTGATCGGCAGGTCCAGGAACAATGCCGCTGAAGAAGATAACATAGGGAATAATAAGGAATGACCAGGACAGATCAACGATACAAGCATGTGACCAGGTCAAGATTACAGGGATTCAGAAAATACAAGCAGAGATCAAGGGCGAGTGCTGATAGAGACTTCTATTCGGTAAACCCTCACATATCTTGATTTACAAGACCTGCATGGGCCACCACTTAAACCATGTAACGCCCCAGAACCAGAATACTGGAGAGCGGGGGCGTACATAGCCAGCTACGTATATTGAAGTGCAACCTACCTCGCTATACGGTCACGGCTGTCTAGATACATGAGGGTTTAACTACAAGCCAACAGTCTCCTATGGTCATGAACCAGCCTATTGTCTCAATCTCAAGCAAGCAATAATAGTTACAAGATGTCAGAGCACCAAATATATAATAGCAAAGCGTCCCATACATTATATATTGGATGATCATGAAGCTAGTCGTACAAAATGTCAAGACTAGCAAGAGTTCAGTCATACATGATCAACCCTAGGATCTGTCAATCATGTTACAGCCCGTAGGCGGACAGTAAATAAAGGTGCAATACGAGCTAACACGTGCTCGCCGGCTAAATGCCTCAAAATAATAATTTTTACAATAAAGTGGGAGGACAAAAAGAAACCCACTCGTTGCCAGGGTTACGCCTGGTAGTCACCATCAGGCTGGAAGACAGGTGGATCCTCTGGTGCTGCTCCGATATCTGGCCACACAAAACCAGCTGGGTCAGATCCCAGAAAGAGCAAGTACCACAAAGGAGGCTTCGCTTAGGAACTAAAACCAGCATATCACAATAGAATATTAAAGGTAATAAATAAAGAACTGATAATAATAGAGATAACAACAGTAAACTGAGTACGAGGAAACCATTCAAGTAGCCAGGTCACAACCCTTAAACCAAACAAGGACCGGGGTTGCAGCCCTTCACCTGAATAGAAACCCGTCTCAAATACTATTGGTACAGTGAAGACAATAAACGAAAAAAGGACACAGAACTGCTCCGAGAGCCAGGTTACAACCCTTAAACCAAACAAGGACCGGAGTTGTAACCCTTCGCCTGAACAGAACTGGACCTCCGATCGTTATCGCTAAGGCCAGTATAAATAATCATGGTATTAAGGTAAGGTAAAACATGACGAACATGGCATGGGATTGCAATAAGACAATAAACAAAGAGAGGACACAGAACTGCTCCGGGAGCCAGGTTACAACCCTTAAACCAAACAAGGACCGGGGTTGTAACCCTTCGCCTGAACAGAACTGGACCCCCGATCGTTATTGTTAAGGCAAGCATCAATAAGCATGTCATGTCACAATCTTGCACAGGATCAGGATAAGACTAAGCCGGAATAAACTCCATCCAATCAATCACGGCCAATCATGAGTACGGCTTGATACTTTTAACTAACTAGGGTTATCACAGGCCTAGTTATTAGCAAGATGCAATGAGATTATCCCAACAGCCACAAGCCCTGCAGACCATCCGGTTATCAAGGTCGAATGTCTGTTTGTGAAGAATGCAACACGTGACTGTGTGCTGGAAATGTGCCCTACTCGTCGGTAGGCTACAAGTCCACTTAATGCGCCCAGATAACGGGATTGCCTGTAGTTGGGAATCTCTTCATGTCTACTGAATTATTCTAGTTTATTAGCCTTAGTCAATTACTGTAGGTATCCCTGACCGTAGTACTCAGGGATCCCTATCCTAGACATGATGCAAGACAGTACTGGTTTATTTGTACAAACACAATCGCCCACGGTGTCCCGGTTATTCAATTCTGTCATGACATGCTAGCCGTCGCAACAGCATTCGAGATATATATCATGTCAAATTCACTGTCAAGAGTGCACCACGATGGGCCACTATCATGTCATATCATTTGTCAAAAGTGTACCACAACTGGTCACAATTATGTCATGGAACATATTTTAAATTAACATTTAACCTGGTATAAGCGTATATGCAATAACTAAATATAAACAGGGTGCAAGAGTTGTGGAGTAATCATGCGGCTCAGGGGAGACGGGGCATAACTGCCACATACGAACTCAAAATGTGGTGCTCCAGAGATATTCGGAAAGGTAAGACAAAGATCTAAAACTTTCATGTTTTAAGTTTTTCAAAATTCTGGCTTGAAAATAGCTAAACTTGGCAAAAATAGTCATTCTGTGCACTTTTTACGCCAAAAATTCAATTCTGCATAAAATACGCAAAAGGGGAGGGTTCCAGCATAAAATTTCACATTCTGGATACTATCCAGCGTAGAATACACAAATTCTGGGTTCTCTGCGTAAAATCTTACATTCTGGATGCTATCCAGCGTAAAATATGCAATATTAGGGTTCCCTGCGTAAAATCTTACATTCTGGATGCTGTCCAGCGTAAAATACGCAATATCAGGGTTCTCTGCGTAAAATCTTACATTCTGGATGCTATCCAGCGTAAAATACGCAACATCAGGGTTCCCTACATAAAATTTTACTCAGCCGACTTGAAAAATTCAGAAAACTTGTTTTGGCCATAAAAACTCCATTTTAACTCGAAATAAGGTGAATCAAAAACCAAATTCATACGAAAATTCGTGCTCTTGCTCATGGAACTATTAGTTTTCGAAAATAACAAGTTTTAGTAGATCAAAACCAGGAAAACTCCATGAACTCATGAAACCCCAAAGTTATAATGTAGATCTAGAAGAATCTATCCATAAAAATCAAAAACTCCAAGTTCTAAAGAGACTTATAATTATGTAAAGAAGGGAATGGAATAATAAAACTTGAGATCCATCATGAAGCAAGTTGCACTTGCCTAGGGCTCTTGGGTGTAGCTGGAGAGGAGTAAATGAAGAAGAAGAAGAAGAATTATTGAAGTGATAATGAAGAGAGAGAAGAGAGTGGGATTAATAAATGGGGATGGTGGTGGTAGGTAAGGGTTCTCCCCTTAGTTCATGATGAACCAATAAGCAACCCAAGCCGAACCAAGCCAACCCGAACAAGCCGAACCAAGCCAGGAGATATGCAATACGAGTCAGATACGTACACGTATCCCAAAATACGTAATACGAACTATGGTCATCACACTAAGTCATTCAAACAAAATCACAACTTTTTAAATGGTAGATTTCTTTAATCAATCAAATAACTTTTCACCACATCTTTAGTAACTCTTCCCAAAGATTGTAATATTAGCAATCTAACTTTAAACTCAATATTCAAATGATCTTATCAGTCATCAAATTTTTTTCCCAAATTTCCAATCAATCACGAATAAACCTTTATTTTGTCACAAATCAAATCTATATATTTTTCTTCTTCTATCATTTATCCAAATCTTAAAGTCAAAATTTAAATAGGTTTTTAACAATCGGAATTCATACAAAAGTTAAAAATAGATCCTCAATTTGATTATATATCCTTCAAAAAAAATTTAACCAAAATTCTTAATAACCTTACTTCAAAAATTTACGAACTTATTATTTGGGAATCATACAACCAAATTTCAAATCGCCCTCATAAATCTCGAGGCAGCATTTAAATTTAAAAATCCTTTTCAACTAACTTTATATTTCTTCAAGGATGTATAGCTATAATCAATGAATCATAAATATTTTTCAAAGACCTTCAAAATTAAAACTCAAAAATCCAATCAACTTCCTTTCTCAATTGTATATAGATCCCACTATCCTTTTGTAGATCCAAATAAAGTTCTAAAATCCTTCGAAGTTATTAATGTTGCTACTACCCAACTTACAATTAACTAATCCTTAAGTTCATATTTCTATGAAAATATGGTTCCTCTTATCCTTATATCTTTATAACTCAAAGAGGATCTCAATGCATACTAGTTGTCAATGTAATCCTTCTAGCCATGTGGATGACCTACGAGCATATACTAGAGTAGTCATCTTCCTATCAAGTGTGGAATTAAGGATTACGGTAGGAAGAGCTCAAGCAAGATGTAGATCGGTGGAGTGGAACAAGTGATTCGAAAAATTTAGTCAATAAAGAGGGTTAAGCAGGTGGATGAGATCCTAGACTCTAATCCTATATTGCAGGCCCGTTCGGTATAGTCATGTAACCGAAACGGCAAACTAGACCTGCATGGGCCACCACAAAAACATGTAACGCCCCAGTCCCAAATACCTGGGACTAGATACGTATCATGACAGCTGTATACATACGAGTAAATAAACGGCTCGTATGTATACATAAGCTGTAAATGTAGAAAGCCAAGACACTAAATCTCATCTACGAAGATAAATAATGATACAAAACAACTTTGAGGTTGTCATGTACACAATAGTTGGGCGAAGACAAATCCACTACCAACTAAATTAAACATGGAAAAATATACAAGGAAAGAATTGAGCAAGCGAGAGCAATGGCGAGTCCAAGAGCAATCATTACGAAGGAAGGAAGACATGGCCTTAGCTAGAGCACCTACAAGAAAACACAAAATACACACCTGGAGAGATCACCAGGTCCTCAGAGGGACGTAACAAGACACATAATATCTTGCCATAAACTGAATAGTAAGAGCTCAATAGAAAATATACATGCGTAAATGTTCCTAACCATTCTATGTAGAATAATACACTTTAGAAGACAACGTTCTACGTGGGATCTTAGGTGTTCAGCATAGATGGAGAGAGAGAGTGGCAGTAGGTAGCGCTCATAAGAGACACTATCGGCCATGGGCAGAAAGTAGCGCTCATCCGAGTCACTATCGGCCCCGGGGCAGTAAGTAGCGCTCATAGGAGACACTATCGGCCCAAATCTATGTGTGCACTGAACATGTAGCCCCTACGCTAATAACTGTCTCCTTCCTCTCCATGATACTATACATGTGTCGACTCCACGACACTGTTTAATCCTTAATAACTGCCAAGTCTTCTACACAAATCTATTAGCAGTTATATCCTAACACACGGCCTGTACGCACCAATGTACGGTCGGTACGCAAATCCGTAGCTATATGCGACTCACAACTCACACACAACCCGTAGCACATCGTGATAGTTTATGAAATGCTCCAAACATATGGTAGTCCCTTAACTCTAAGCCAATTGCATAAATTATAATAATTTGCATCTATATATAGTTTTGAAAGAACAATATTTTATTTGCTAAAAATAAGAAAAAGCATGCATGATATTGAGCAAGAAATTTAAACAGTAAAGGCAAGGTGTCTTGCCTGGTGTGTCGCCTGGTGGGGTACGATGATCAAGATGTCATGTTCTGTCCAATAGCCGAGGTCCATGCGAACATGGCCTAAATTCGCGAGAAAATAGACACGTGTGAGTAGTCGTGGTCAATGACGATAATGAAAGGGAGTTTGGGAGTAAACGAATAATTACACTATTTTTAGAAAGTGATATTTGTAATACTTTAGAAACCATATTTGCTAGTAAAATAATTTTTGTAACTATTTGAAAGATAGAGAAAAATTTAGTTAGCCTAAAATTACAAGTTTGTATAACTACCTTTAGGATAGAAAATACCTTTTATAAATAAAATTATAGATTGCTTAGGCCAACCTTGTCGAACATATATTTTGTTAAATACTTGAAAATTCAAAAATCTTCTTATGGTAAAACTCTAATTTTGTCAAAGTAATATTTTAAGTTTGAAACCTATATTTTATTAATCAAAATACTCTTAGTTAAATCATAATCGAAGGTGCCGAAAAATGTTTTAATTAGAAAAATAATACTTTAATATTTTAATCAAAAGCTTTTCTTAATATATGACACCAATAAATATATGTTAGGCTTTTAAATTTTAGTTTGAAATTATATATAGGGTCAAGCCCATTAATTTATTTTAGTAACAAAATTAGCTTTTAGAAAAAAAAATTAATAAATTAAAATAATACTAATGGTGTAGTAACAATAATACTAAAAGAGTATAATAATCAACTCAAAAGAATAATAAGAATAAAAATAATAATAATAATAATAATAATAATATTAATAATAATATGATAATAATGATACTTTAGTAACCTTTCCCTAAATTTTGACAGAGAGAGGGAAAGAAATTAGAGAGAGAAAACGAAGAGGAAAAGGAGTTGGGAGAAAAGTGAAGAAGAGCTCACCGATGTTTGGCGGGGGAGGCTGATCGCGTCGACGATGACGTCGAGGGACACTGGTGTACACGGAGGAGAGGTATGCGACGGCGAGAAGTTTACCACCGGGCGTCTACGGCCAAGTGGTGACGTTTCATCGAACGTCATGGCGTGTGGTGGAGAAGATGAGGTGACCAGGGAGGCTGGTTGGCTCTGTGCCGTTGGTTCGGGCGAAAGGTGGGTCGATAGGGCACTGTCTGTCGTCGGGTCGAGCTCGTCGGCTCCCTATCGCACGGGGCGACAGAAACTGGATGCAAGGTTCGACTTGGCCTGATCTAGAGGATTGGAGAAAGGAAGAGCAGCGGTCGCGACAGAGAGGTTGAGTTGAGGATTGGGGTTACGGCGGACACCGGCACGTCGGTACAGCCAGGTAAGGGCGTTTTCTTTTTCTTACTCTATGTGTGGTGATGGTGGTGGCGGATGATGGTGGCATTGGTCGTTGGGGCATGGTGGCTGCAGCAACGCTGGGTTAGCCGGGTGGCATATTTGGAGGTGATGGTGAAGTAATTTGGGTTGGCCGGACGGAATATCGGTCGAGTGGAGGGGACCGGTGGCGTGGGTTCCGTGGAGGAGAAAGAGATGGTTAGGGAAACGATGGTGGTCATGGGGATTGGTAGAGTATGGTGGCAGTTGTGCCGATGGTGGTTGCAGGGGATCGCCGGAGTGGTGAGGGGGCGATAACAGGGAGGCGGCTCCCCAAATATGGCCGAAAGGGGCGACAGGTCTGCATATGGAGAGATCGGACAGGCAATGGCTGGCAGTCGGGAGAGAGTAGCCGTGGGCGGAGGTCCGGGATTGTCGGACCCAAGGAAATAACGTATTTGTATGAATAGAAATATAGTGGATGGGGAATGGCGACACCGACACGATGCACGAATTTGATAGAGAACTTATGGATGAGTACCTCTCCTTATATATGAGGTGGAAATTCCCATTAGGATAAGGATTGGGATTGTTTAAATCTCCCCATTAGATAATTCATAATTAAATTCAAATTCATTAAACTCGTTTAAAACCATTTTAGATTTAAAACTATAAGTCAATATAAATCTTTTCAAACATACTCTATCATAATCAATTAAATTTAAATCAAAACACCATAAAATACTTTTTTGAAAAGTAAAATATTGATTTTATATAAATTTCAAAAATAGAATTATATATAAAATCTAAATTTATGTACATCGTATGCAATGAATATTTGCATAAAATCTCATTTTCAAAATCACTATTTATATAACCTTAATGATGTAAAATAAAGAATTGAAAAAAATCCAATATAACGCCTTTTACAACTTTACAAAATCAAAAATATTTATTATTTATTATTTGAAAGAAAAAAAAGAAACCAAGCTTTTTTTAAAATAAAATGTCTTTACAAAAATATGTACCTTGCACATATTCGCACTTGACGAGACATACGAAAATGCGAACTCATATGCGACGTCCCATACGACAAATTCGTACGCGACGTATAATACGACTATGCGACGTACAATATCAAGTAAAAATTTTAAATACTAAATTTATATATAAAAAAATTTAAGTAGAAATTTAGGGGATTTACATCCTACCCAACTTACAAGAATTTCGTCCTCGAAATTTAGGAATAGGTAGGGATGAGAAGATAGGGGAGATAAGATCAGATTATTGAACGAGGCAAATAATGATGTTGACACAAAATTACAGTCAACCAAATATTGATACAATTGACGATATGATACTTGTAATACTTCAATACGACACATGAAGACTGAACTCAGTACAAGACGGACGACAGCTCGCACCTGCAATGTTCAATGTTTTGAGTCTGTATTTTATACTTTTATTGAGTCTAGCCATATGTAAACTGAGTCGTACTGAGCAATTTGAGACTTAACCTATACCTATACCTCAAACCAAAAGCCCCACAAAAATCTAAGTAGCCCATTTACCCATTGGACCAGTTCTGTGCTCTGGAGACAGAGTTCGGGCCGAACTCTGCCTCCACACAGGGTTCGGGCCGAACTCTGCCTCCTAAAATCCAGGACCCTAATTTTTAGGGTTGGCTGGATGCAAGTTGTCCAACGGCCAAATTTTTGAATATTTGACCCAGAATTCTGGTCGAATTCTGCCTACCTGGTATTCTATAAATAGGCCTTGAATTCTCTCATTTTCAATCATCCAATCTTCTCTTCTCTTCTCTCTAAAGCTTATACAAGCCATACCCTTCTCATCTACTAGCCACAAGCTCCCTAAGCCTCAAAGTGCTCAGTACTTTTCAGTTAGGAGTTTTGTGCAAGAGTTCAAGAAGTCGCTTGGAAAATTCCAAGCATCGCCACTGCGATCTCTGTAAAAAGTTGACGTGCTCTTCTGAAGAAAAGGCATGGGGTGTAACTACTATTTCAGAAATAGTGGATTTAATCCTGAACTAGAGTTCTCAGGCCTGGACTAGTCCTCCACGAGGGAAACCAGGTTAAAAATCGGTTGTGTTTGCATATGCTTTCTCGCTCTTTATTATTTCTGCATTTACTCTGATTATTTACTGTTGGTGAAAGAGTTTAATTTTTTATTGGGCATTATTGTCATAAACTCTATTCACCCCCTCTAGAGTTGCCTATTTGTTCTTCAATTGGTATCAGAGCTCTGTTCTCTCAACAAGGACTAACATCCTAGAGCTGATCCATGGCAACTACACAATCCATAATTTCCAATCACGGTGAAGGGCAGTCCACTCATAGGCCTCCCCTATTTGATGGAAAAAACTACACCTATTGGAAAACAAGGATGAGTTTTTATCTCAAGTCGCTAGACTTCGACCTGTGGACCATTGTTACCGATGGTTACAAAAAGCCCGCCAGGATAGTTGTCAATGGGGTTCTTGTTGAGAAACCCCACGACAAATTTTCTGACGAGGAGAAGAAACAGGCGAGTCTAGACGCGCAAGCTAATAACGCTTTATTTTGTGCAATAGACAGGAATGAGTTTAACAGGGTCTCAACATGCACTACCTCTCACGAAGTATGGAGACTTCTAGAAGTGACGCATGAAGGAACCAACCAAGTCAAAGAGTCGAAGATAAGTCGTCTCACTCAAGAATATGAGGCTTTCAAGATGAAACCAAATGAGATGATCACACAAATGTTTACAAGATTTCTCGACATCATCAACCCCTTGTCTTCTCTCGGCAAACAATATACAAATCACGAGAAGATCCGCAAGCTACTTAGGGGGCTACCAAAGATTTAGAACCCTAAGGTGACAGCCATCATAGAAGGAAATGATCTCACGACTATGTCCATAGAGACTTTGATGGGAAAGCTGATGACTCATGAGCTTGACCTCAAAGACTTCGAAGAACCTGCTCCTAAGGCGAAAGAGATTGCCCTTAAAGCTCATCGACGAAGGGCTGATCCTGAAGAGACGGATGACGGCAACTCGAAAGGTGATGATCAAGCTCTCCTTGTCCGCAACTTCAAGAAATTCCTTTGCTTCAATCGAATAAAGAAGGAACCGCAAGAAGATGACGAAAAAGAGCCAACATGCTACGGTTGCAAGAAGACTGGACACGTCCGAAAAGACTGTCCATTCGCAAAGAAGAGTAACCGATATGAGAAACCATACAAGAAGGCTTCCTCAAGAAAATATGCCAACACAAGTATTTGGCATGAAAGCGAAGCTAGTGACTCCGAGGAAGAAAAGGACTCTCCTCAAGACACCGCTAATGTTTGCCTAATGGCTACATCCGATAAGGTAACTAGCAAAACTCTCGATGATTTCACTTTTGATGAACTTGGCGATGCATTCAATGATTTACTCAATGACCACAAGAAAGTCATTGGTAAATATAAACATACCAAGGAAAAGATCAAAAGTCATGAAGTCGAGATTCAAAAACTCTCTACTTTGCTTGATAATGTTAGAGACACTTCATCCACGGAAGTCACGAATAAGGTGTCGAAGCTTAAATTAAGCCTACATGATGCCGAAGCTCGCATTGAAAATCAAACACTCGAGATCACAGCACTCAACACTGAGCTTGCTGAAGAAAAGAATAGACACAAGATCTCTATTACTAAAATATATGGTTTGAATGCTAAGGTAAATGAACTGCAGGCTGTCTCTAAGAAATTAGAGATTAGATTGGGAAAACAGGTTGCTCAACCTCAAACCCAATCACATGAGACACACACAAAGCACAATACTACTCATACTAGTCAAACACGTCATCTACCTGCAGCACGCAATCATGCTTACATGTATACCCACTTTCATAAAGCACACAAACCACATGTACGTAGAAATAATTCTCATAACTATCATTCTAATATGACACATAATCACCATACTACACATAGATATAATCATCACTATGTTGCACATAAATAAAATCACCACCATGCTGCATATAGGTATAATCATCATCCTACTGCCACATATAGTCATCATCATGCTACTCCACACCACTCTCACTATGCTACATATAGACATCTTCAACATGCTCCTAACATAAATAGAAATGCTATGTGCACCTATTGTGGATTACATGGACACATCTCACCACAATGTAGAGTTAGAAGATTAGTATATATGAATATATATGTATGGTTTGCAAAAACTAACTTTTCAGGACCCTCAAGAACTTGGGTACCAAAGGTCACATCTACTCTTGATGTAGGTGGACCTTCCCTCCTCAACTAAAAGCAAATGGATTTTCGATAGTGGATGCTCGCGACATATGATGGGAGACGCAAATCTTTTTGCATCACTATCGATGAAGAGAGAAGGATATGTATCCTTCGGCAATAACCTAAAAGGGTATATTATAGGTAATGGTACTATTGGTCATTCTCCTTCTCCTGTAATAAAGGATGTCTGCCTAGTGACCGAGTTAAAGCATAACCTGCTCAGCATAAGTCATCTTGCTGATCATGGATATGATATTAACTTTGGATAAAATAAATGCTATATTTATGATAGGTCAACCGGAGACATCGCTTTTGAAGGGATAAGAGAGGACAATATTTATATTTTCTATCTATCTAGAGATACTAACAGTGCAGGAAGATGCCTCTATGCTCACAAGGATGAGAAATTACTGTGGCACCAGCGTCTTGGTCATGCCAACATGGATATTATATCCAGGTTACCGACTAAGAAGCTAGTTAGAGGCTTGCCCCATATCACATTCAAGAAGGACACGGTATGTACCGAATGTGAGTTGAATAAGGCAACCAAGTCTTCATTCCATTCCATAAACACTTTAAGCACTACTAGACCCCTGCAATTACTTCATATGGATTTATTTGGTCATATTAGAGTAGCCAGTCTTGGTGGAAAACTCTATACTTTTGTTATAGTAGATGACTTTTCTAGATTTACTTGGGTTTTCTTTCTTTTCAAGCAAAAGTGATGCTGTTTCTGTTTTCAAAATTTTTGTTAAAAAGGTTCAAAATAAAAAAGGCTACATGATTACTCGAATCCGAAGTGATTATGGAGGCGAATTCGAAAATACAGATTTTGAAAAGTTTTGTGATTCAAATAGTTTTGATCATGAGTTTTCTTGTCCAAGAACTCCTCAACAAAATGGTGTTGTGGAGCGAAAGAATAGGACACTTGGCGATATGGCTAGAGTCATGTTGAATAAATTTTCACTTCCGAAATATTTTTGGGCTGAAGCTGTCAGTACAGCATGCCACATTTTAAATAGGGTGCTCATTCGTCCTATTAGGAAGAAAACACCCTATGAACTTTGGTTTGGAAGAACTCCAAACGTTTCATATTTTAGAGTTTTTGGTTGTCGATATTTTATCCTTAACACCAAAGACAACTTAGGAAAATTTGATGCCAAAGCTGACGATGGTATTTTCCTTGGCTATGCTGCCAAGAGCAAGGGATATAGAGTGTTTAACAAACGCTTATTAATTGTGGAAGAGTCTACAAATGTGACTTTTGATGAGGATAACAGTGCAGCAGCTACTCTTGATGATGATGTTGAGCTATCAACTTTCACTCCGATGAATACCACCACTGAAACCAATTCTCTGGAGGGCTTGCCAAAGAAATTCTCTTTCAAGCCATCACATCCAGAAAACTTGGTAATAGGTGAGGTTTCACACGGAGTAAGTACTCGATCATCATTAAGAGACTCCATTGCTAGCACTGCCTTCATTTCACAAATTGAGCCTAAAATTGTTTTAGAAGCTTTCAATGATGAATTTTGGATTTCTGCCATGCAAGAGGAACTCAACCAATTCGAGAGGAGCCAAGTCTAGGAACTTGTTCCTAGGCCGGCCAATCACTCGATTATTGGTACAAAATGGGTTTTTAGAAACAAAGTAAATAAAAATGGTTCAGTTACACGCAACAAAGCTCGTTTAGTAGCTCAAGGATACAATGAAGTGGAAGGTATCGACTATGATGAGACGTATGCTCCTGTTGCAAGACTGGAATCCATTCGGATGCTTTACGCATTTGCTAACTTTCAAAATTTTAAATTGTTTCAAATGGATGTTAAAAGTGCCTTTTAAAATGGTTTTATTAAGGAGGAAGTTTTTGTAAAACAACCCCCTGGTTTTGAAAATCACAAATTTCTCGACCATATTTTCAAACTCAAGAAAACGTATATGGCCTTAAACAAGCTCCTCGAGCTTGGTATGAACGCCTAAGCAATTTCTTGCTTGAAAACAATTTTTTAAAAGGGAAAATTGACACTACACTGTTTATCAAAAGTTTTTAAAACACTATTCTTTTAGCGCAAATCAATGTAGATGATATCATATTCGGTTCTACTAATGAAAATCTTTGCCAAGATTTTGCTTAGTGTATGCAGGACGAATTTGAGATGAGCATGATGGGGGAGCTCACATACTTCCTTGGATTGCAAGTCAAACAAACTTCGCAAGGAACTTTCATCAGCCAGTCTAAATATACAAAGGATATGCTGAAGAAATTTGATCTTGACAACGTCAAACCAATCAACACCCCTATGGCTACTTCGACCAAGCTGGAACTTGATGAAAGCGGTAAACCTGTTGACCAACGTAAGTATCAAGGTATGATTGGTATTTTACTTTACTTAACTGCTAGTCGTCCCGATATTATGTTTAGTGTTTGCCTATGTGCTCGTTATCAAGCCCGTCCTAAGGAATCACACATTTTTGCCGTTAAGCGTATCTTTCGATACCTTAAGGGTATCGTTACAGTGGGCTTATGGTATCCCAAATCCACATCCTTTGACCTTATTGGTTATTCGGATGCTGATTTTACGGGATGCAAAGTCGACCGTAAAAGTACAAGCGGCACGTGTTATTTATTAGGCAAGGCTCTAGTCTCTTGGTTTAGCAAGAAGCAGAATTCTGTCGCACTATCCACAACAGAAGCTGAATATATACAGCTGGTCGTTGTTGTGCACAAATTCTGTGGTTAAAGCAAACCCTTGAATACTACAACCTTTCTTATATGCACATTCCTATATTCTGTGATAACACTAGTGCCATCAATCTCACTAAGAACCCTATATGTCACTCACGCACGAAACACATTGAAATACGTCACCACTTTTGCGTGATCACCAGCAAAATGGCACTATTAACTTAGAATTTATTGACACTGATCATCAGCTAGCAGATTTCTTTACAAAACCACTATCCGAAGAGCGTTTCAACTTTCTTTGTCGTGAACTAGGAATTTTGGATGAAGCAGTTATTCATTAAAATAACCTACATAAATATCGAGTATGTCTTGATTCTTTATGATAAAATTGCTATGGGTACAAGCCGAAAGGGTCCTTCTGACAACAAGGCGTAAAAGCCTAAGTGACACGGTGCACTAGTCCTCAGGACTACCGTTAGCTGGGATTCGGCCCCTGCAGCTACCCCATGGCAGCTTCAAAATATTGAATTGCGGCATAATTCCTTATTTATTACATGGTATATTTTTATTTATCACATGCTAAAATTCAAATTTTCAAACTTCACTTTGATTCAACATTCACTTATTGCTATTCTCTACTTGGTTTTCTAATTTTATATATGAATCCATCCATTACTTTATTTCTTTTAGTCTCACTCTTTTTCAACTTCATTGTTTTAGCCTGATTTCTGTTCTGGCCAAAGAACCTAGAATTTGGGCCGAACTCTGCCTTATCCAGAGTTCGGGCCGAATTTGGTTTGGTTCTTCCATAACTGCAAGCGGGCTCAGCCGCTGATCAACTTTTGATCCAATGGTCCAAAATTGCTCCGACCATTCGAACCCTTACACATAAAACCGGGTTCTCCTCTTCTCTCTCCTCCATTGCCACCTTCTAAACTTCTTCAAACTACTCCCCTTCAAACACTAACCCTAGTTCTTCCATCCCAGTGCATCCTTTTTTCTCAATTTTCTTCATTATTTCATGGCTCCCAAGTTGTTTAATATAGGTAAGAGACTTCGAACCGAGGGTGCGTCCTCTTTGAATGCTCCTTCTCGTGTTGAACAACCCGTTGAACAACCTAACCAACAACCTATTCACCCGTTCTTCAATCCACCTCGTCCACTCGACCCTAACACGTACGATGACCGGATATTTGTATCACTAGACGCTTCCAATGAGTGGTTTAGTGATTTTTGATCACGTCCCGTGTACGCGGGTCATCCTATAAATTTTACTATCTTTTCACAATATGATTCATTATTTCATGATCTATGTCTTGATGAACTTGTCACTACCAATTCGGTTATTTATCTCAATGCCATCCAAATATTTTACTGCAATCTTACTCATGATGATACATGTCTTTATTCACGTATTGCCGGCATTGATATTTCTTTTGATGATTTTGACTTGGCCGAATACCTTGAAATTCCGGAGCCAAACTCATGGGAGAAACTTGTCGAAGCTCGCAAGTTTCAATTCCCTGATGGGTCATCCCTAGAAAGCTTTAAGGACGACTTGTGTACCCCTAACACACGTCCTCGCAAGCTTCTCGCCAAGTTTCTCAATCCTTACTTCTATGAACTTCATCGTATTATTTTTAACACGATTCTGCCCAAAGCGGGATCTACTGATAAGGTTACATACTTTAAAATCTCTGCTTTATATCACCTCCATTTTCATGTTTCTTTTAATCTTCTATGTACTATGATGGACTGGATGATTAATGCTTGGAAGAAGCCAAGACCCTTGGTTTATGCTCTTTATCTTCCTATGGTCTTTCGTGCCTTTTGTGTCCCTTTTGATGAGTGCCAATTCCTACCTGCCCCTGCCTTTCTATCTAAGGCACGACGGCTTCAGGCGGCGATTGGCTCACCTGCTGCGTCTGAGCACTCTGACGATGAGCCTGACGCACCTCCTCTTGGACAGGATGTGCCTCCTTCTCCCGCTACTCTTGAGTCACTACAGACTATGCTTCACGATCGATTCACTTTAGAGGATGATCGCTGGACTCAGCTTGACTACCGTATCCCCCTGCAGATGAGTGCCATCAACAACTTACTGCACGATATTCGGTACTCTATGTCCCGGCATCCTTCTATGCCTATTCCTATGGAACGGTACCCTGCTCGCGATGGATACTGTATCGATAACCCTTGGGTTATCCGCTACCTGGATCCGGATGCGACCTTCGTGGACCCTCGTCGTTCCTTCACTGATCCATCCGACGACGCTGGCCTTCACGAGCTCCGTGATGGATGTGGATTACTACTTGCTGCTGCTGCTAAGGATCTTAGTTTATGTTTTTTTGTATTTTGGATTTTAGTTGACTCTTGAGGCATGTTATTCTGTCGTTTATCAGTTTTTGCAGTTTATTATTATTATTTTTTGGTGTGCTTGCCAGTTATTATTTCTGGTTGTTTGATAAATGCCAAAGGGGGAGAAATATTTTGCTATATTCATATACATCATCATATCATATTTTCTAGCATTGTGTATTTGTGCTTTGGGAAAGAATGTTTTTATCAGGACAACAGGAACAGAGCAATGATTACGGGAGAGCTATTGCTAGCTCTGCACTGATTACGGGGGAGCTACGCTACTGCTCTTTAATGTGTCCAGGTATGAATATTGAATATACAAATATTATTTTGTCAATTATCAATATGGGGGAGATTGTTGACACAAAATCACAGTCAACCAAATATTGATACAATTGACGATATGATACTTCTAATACTTCAATACGACACATGAAGACTGAACTCAGTACAAGACGGACGACAGCTCGTACCTACAATGCTCAATGTTTTGAGTCTGTATTTTGCACTTTTATTGAGTCTAGACATATGTAAACTGAGTCGTACTGAGCAATTTGAGACTTAACCTATACCTCAAACCAAAAGTCCCACAAAAATCCAAGTAGCCCATTTACCCATTGGACCAGTTCTGTGCTCTGGAGACAGTGTTCGAGCCGAACTCTACCTCCACACATAGTTTGGGCCGAACTCTGCCTCCTAAAATCTAGGACCCTAATTTTTAGGGTTGGCTGGATGCAAGTTGTCCAACGGCCAAATTTTTGAATATTTGACCCATTATTCTGGCCGAATTCTGCCTACCTGGTATCCTATAAATAGGCCTTGAATTCTCTCATTTTCAATCATCCAATCTTCTCTTCTCTTCTCTCTAAAGCCTTATACAAGCCATACCCTTCTCATCTACTAGCCACAAGCTCCCTAAGCCTCAAAGTGCTCAGTACTTTTCAGTTAGGAGTTTTGTGCAAGAGTTCAAGAAGTCGCTTGGAAAATTCCAAGCATCGCTACTGCGATCTCTGTAAGAAGTTGACGTGCTCTTCTGAAGAAAAGGCACGGGGTGTAACTACTATTTAACAAATAGTGGATTTAATCCTGAGCTAGAGTTCTCAGGCCCTGACTTGTCCTCCACGAGGAAAACCAGGTTAAAAATTGGCTGTGTTTGCGTATGCTTTCTCGCTCTTTATTATTTCCGTATTTACTCTGATTATTTACTGTTGGTGAAAGAGTTTAATTTTTTATTGGGCATTATTATCATAAACTCTATTCACCCCCCTCTAGAGTTGCCTATTTGTTCTTCAAATGACGTTCAACACAAGCATGCAATTTGTAAGTCATGTTCTCGTTATCTACGAAAAATACCTCACGGCTACAAAACTAAATGAGGATTGCTAGTTAACACAATGAAATAAGGAAGAATTAAGGGTTAAAGTATAATTATGATACGACACAGAATATGGAGACAAGGGATCGACTAGATTAAGGGCAATCAATTGAGAGAATATAGTCGTCTAGGTTTAAGTTTGAATCCTTCTCAAGTTCGAAGAAGGTCGTGAAAATGAGTCTAGGGTCGAGGGAAAAGGGCGAGTAACTCGAGACAGGGATATAGTCATATTGGTTGGTCAGTGGTTAACTATCCCCAAGTATATACAAATATCATGGTCATAGGAGAAGGGTTTGGTCTATCTATCAATCACAAGCTTTGTCTAGAATAGTTAACAGGCGAAAGCCATAAAGAGTCCAAAGGAGATGTTTTTAAATGCCAATATATGATTCAAAGGCGGTTGTATAATTCTAAGAGAATTGCCAAGGTAATCACGAAGGAGACTCTAGGGGCAAGTTTACTATGTCTCCATCTACGTAGAATGATATACGAAAGGTGAACCAAAGTGTAATAGGTTGATCAGACCATAGTGCACCGGTTCTGATTAGACAATATGTTAGTGAGAGCGCGCTCAAATAACAAATGTCCTAAAAATTTAAATACTAAATTTATATATAAAAAAATTTAAGTAGAAATTTAGGGGGTTTACAATCCACCTTGATGTCGCCTATGTATCCAGTGTAGTACAAGGGGCAGTCATGCAAGTTAGTCTTGATCAACAGGTCCTGTGGGGTGAATACGATATTGGACATTGCATCCACACAGTTGCTGACCTAGAGATCTGCTGACGAGTCTTCCCCTGTAGGTTTGACCTGGGCTAAGTAGGCGTCGGCATTCTGGAGTGCTTCGTTCAATGCGATACGAAGATCCTTGGAGTGCCTTAGGAGCTCGTATAACGACAACTTTGCCGGCGTATTATCCAGTTGTGCTAATATGTCAAAGTTGTAAGGTCTCTCCAATCTCTGAGGTGCATCCTTACGGAGCGGCTTGTCGAAGCGAGTTTCTTTCTGCTTGGACCTGTCCGCCGGTGGAGGCTGAGATGGTCCCAAAACATCAGTGGCAGACAGCGTTGCTGGCTGAGGGTCTTCGACTGAACTTTCCGGAGTGGGCTGGACTTGTGCCCCAGACCGGGTAACAACGACCGCCGCCTTCTCAGCTTCGGTTGAAATTATATGGCAGGATATGGACTTCCTGCCCTTCTTCTTGTTGGCTGGAGATGACGCCGCCTGAGTAACTTCGGGCACTAAGTCTGGGTGCACCCACATGACCTCTCCTCGTGACGTGGTGAGAGGTACCAAACCAGTCGTCTGGTCCCGGATGGGAGGAAGATTATTAACTTTCATCGTTGTCCGGGGGACAGGTATTACCCCGTCTTAAGTATTTGTTGGGGAGAAGTCACCAAACTGAATTAATACCATGTTTGCCGCCACGGTAACCTCTTCAAAATCTAGCGACAGAGCTTTAGAGTCGATAAGACTCTGGATGTACCGCTTTAGTTGAAAGCAGTCATGAGTGGAATGATGAACATAGCGATAGAAGTGGCAATATTTTGGGTCCTCCATCTCCGCCGCTCGAGACTCGCGCCTTGGTGGAGGGAGTTGGATCCTGTCCCCTTGCAAGAGCATGTCGAAGATAGGCTTGACATGACTATCTTCGAATGAGTAATTCATCTTGGGCCACTGAGCTTCTGCCTGCTTTTGTTCAGGCTTCTTGGTCGTTCTGGCGACCATGGCCAGTTTGCCTTTATTGTCCTGGTTACTGGAGGTGCCGTCAGTGTTGTTGTCATAGGGGGTGGTACCTGTTTCACTTAACAAAATGCCCTTAAAAGGCTTTTGAAAGAAAATAAGAAAAAGTACAAAAGTACAAATAGATTCTGGAAAGTATTGTTATGGAAGTCTGATCTATGAACGATCAATTTGTTTCTTGGACCACACGATGATGATGAAGAGAACTGCTTGAAGAAGAACAACTGGAAGAACTAAGTCACCAGAAAGGTATCGACACAATTGGCATTGATGGCACAGTCGATTGCTTTCATGCTTTGCTTCACTCTGTTCTTAAGAAAAAGTTGAAGAGAAACACTCTAGAAAATCACTTTGCTCTGAAAGTATCTGGTCTCTGATCTGTGTGATGTCTTCTACCCTCTATTTAAAAAAATAAGTCTATTTCTAGACTAGACCCTCTGTGCATAAAAAGCAACATAATTGGGTCTCTACGCAAGTAACTGCCACCCACGATTGAAAATCAACCTCTACGCGTGATGACACGTGTCCCATATAGAGTTGTGGTCTCTACTCATGGTGACACGTGTCCCACAACTTCCATAATATGGGGAGAGCACATACACATGTTCCTCGATAAGTGTAGCATGAAAGCCACGTATGCAGACCACGTTCTCACATAGCCAGAAAAGATTGAGCGTAAAATAACCCAAAACAAACTTCCTGCGTAGAGCGGCTAAAAAGTAGCCTTGAGCGTATAGCTAGCTCAAATAAACTCTACGCACACAAAAGTAGCTGAGATAGCCTTAAGCGTAAGAAACTCAAATAACTTTCATGCGTAAAGGAAGCAGTCTCTTGAGCGTAAAGTAGCCCATCTGCACACTAAACTACAAGCATTGAGTTTGGTGCGAAAATCTTCTTGGCTTCTGTGCAATGTTCTGTTAGAAAATTATTCTGTCAGAGCAGTATCACGCGCATTAAATGCGGTCTGGACAGCCTGTCTCTCGCGTAAAGTCTGAGAATGCTCTGGCGTAGAGTTTGAGGATGGCTCTTGCGTAAAGGAGCTTGCGTAGAGTTAGACTGTGTTTTATCTATGCGTAGAGCTTGAATCTGACTCAGTTTGACTTGCGTAGAGTCTTTAAATGGGCTTCACGTAGAGTCTGAAATTGACTTTGTGTAAAGCTCTCAACTTCTTTGACTTGGTCTATGAAGTTTATTTATGCTTTTACAAGACCCCTTTCAAAGTTTTTAAAGTTTTTTTTTTCAAAATTTGAAATACTTTGAACAGAAGCGTAAAATCCGTGATATCCAACAATCATCTCAGAAGCATAAAATTTGGGATACCCAACAGTCATCTCAGAAGCGTAAAATTTGGGATACCCAACAGTCATCTCAGAAGCATAAAATTCGGGATACCCAACTGTTACTTCGAGAATTTGAACCGATTTCAAAATTTTCTATAAATAGAGCTTCGCTAGTAGAGAGAGAACTTTACTCATCTCTTGCAATCTCAATCTTCTTTACTCTTGTCTTCGAAATCCCAGTTCAAACAAATGTCACCAAAGAGCAAGACCACCGTCGACGCTAAGGGCAAGAAGCCCGTTGCTACTTCGTCGAGGACTGAGCATACGGAGACCACCGTCGCATCATCGGAGGCAACCCAAAAGACCAATCCCTCTGTGGCTCCGGCCATGATAGGTAAAACCCTATCTAGTTTGGCCGTGGGTTCGTCGGAGAAGAAGAAGAACCGAACAAAAACCCTAAATTTTATGCCCACGTTTATACGTGTCAGCGTAGAATAAAAACCACCAAATATGCCCACGTCTATACGTGTCAGCGTAAAATAGAAACAACAAAATACGCCCACGTTTATACGTGCCAGAGTAAAATATTTAAGCATTAAATACGTCCACGTCTATACGTGCCAGCGTAAAGTTAAAAATACGCAAGTCACCCACGTTCATACGTGTCAGCGTAAAGCAAGTCAAAAGACTATGTTTTCATGCGTAAAACTTTTACTCTTAAGAACAGAGAAAAAGTACACGTAAAAAAAATTTAGTCATACACTGCATTAACTTAGAATATTTTCCAAATTTTTTGAAACAAAGAATGAAAAATATTCAAAATCCTTTACGCACAAATCTTCACTTGCGTAAAAGAACTATTGTGTAGAGATGAACCAACTTAGGATATTTTTCAATCTTTTTAAAACAAAGAATGAAAATTTTCAAATTCTTTACGCACAAACATTTGCTTGTGTAGAAGCATTTGCGTAGAGATGTATAGAGATCAATTCTGAATTTTACTAACTTGATTCCTTTTTTTTCTTGATCTTCTTTTTGCAGTGGACTTGCAGATTCATCCTCTCTCTGAAGTCTTTGGTTCCCCAACTGGTATCTTGGGTTCCAACTATTTGGAGAATTTGTCTCATGTTGAGTTCCCACAAACTGACAAACAATACCCTGAAGAGAGACAACAACCGATAGCTGCTCAGGAAGACAGAAAGCTGCTGTCATTGATAAATGGAGCATTGCTGGTGTCGCTAGATGGCCAGCAATTTTTGAAGCCTGCTTTCTTGTAACACCCGTAGTTCGTATTACATATTTTGGTATACGTGTACGGAATCCCCACCCATAATTAGACTTGTCTTGTTTAGCTTGATCCTAGTTTGAACTTGTCTTGGTTTATTTTGGGTTCATCCTGGTTCGACTTGTCTTGACTGGCTAGTCTTGGGTTTTGCATTGGCATGGGTTAGTTAGCATTTCCTGGTTCATATGGTTTATCCTGGCCTTGGCCTGCATTGGGTTCGTTGGGTTCGGCTCGGTTGGGCTCGGTTTGGATTGATATGCAAACTCCTACCTACCACCATCCCTCATTTATTAATCCAACAACCATTCTCTCTCCTCATTCATTACTCATTACTACTTCTTTTCTTCTTCCTTATTTATTCTCCACCGAGCACCACCGTAGGCAAGTGCAACTTGCTTCATGGAGGAACTCAAGTTTTATTATTCTATTGTTTTCCTTACGAGATTCTAAGACACTTTAGTACTTAACATTTTTAGTTTCATTGGTTCATTCCATATAGATCTAAGTTTGTTGCATTTTCGGATTTCTCGGTTTTGATCTACTAAACTGTCTTGTTTTCGAAAACTAAGAGTTCTATGTAGAAGGAAATCTGATGTTACGCAAGTTTGGTTTTGGAATGGTTGGATTTCATCGAGTCTTGACCGAGATGGGGCTTTTTGAGCTCTTGAGCTTTTACGCCTGCTTGTCTTGGCCTTGGGGAGAAGATGAAGTTTTACGCACACGTTCTTACGTGCTAGCGTAGTATTTAGTTTTACGCCCACGTTTAACGTGCCAGCTTTGTATTTCCTCCTTTACGCACACGTTTTAACGTGCTGGCGTAGTGTTTCCCCTTTTTACACACACTTCTTAAACGTGCCAGCGTAGTGTCCCCTTTACGCACACGCGTTGCGTGCCAGCGTAATTCTTTCTACGTCGAGTTCACTTAAACTCTACATGGGGGCCACTCGTGCTCGCGTAGAGTCGTGCTCGCGTAGAGTCGTGCTCGCGTAGACTCTCCCTCGCTCGCGTAGAGCCTTGCGTGCGTAGAGTTTCACTTGGGTGCTCGTGCGCGTAAAATTCCGCTTGCATAGGGTGCTTGCTAGCGTAGAGCCTTGCTAGCGTAGAGTTCCCTTTCGCGTAGGGCTCCCGCTCGCGTAGAAGCGGTCTTCCTTGGTCTCGCCCGCGTAAAGCCATTTTTACGCTTGGGGCCCCTTGGCCTAGCGTAGAGATTTGCGAGCGTAGAGTCTTGCTCACGCATAACCTTGCTCCCGTAGAGCTATCTTACTCCGTGTCTTGCCCACATAAAGCCATTTTTACGCTCAGGGCCTCATAGCCTAGCGCAGTTTCATTCGCGTAAAGGCTTGGGCCCTATGCGCACCCGTTTGCATTATTGTTCTTGCACCTCTTGTTACGGACTTGATAATCAAGATTTGATTGACATGACTGGACTGATAATTGTACATGGCACGGTATAACAAGTGAATTGACATGACATGACATGACAAGACATGACAAGCAAGCCTGATGGAAACTATTGAATGCTGTTGCGACGGCTAGCATGACATGACAAGAATGAATGGCCTGGACAACGTAGACGATTGTGTTTGTACAGATGAACCAATACTGTTTCACATCATGTCTAGGGCAGGGAACCCTGAATACCACGGTCAGGGGTACCTACTGAAATTGACTAAGGCTAATAACTAGAATAACCCAGTAGTCATGAAGAGATTTCCCAGCTACAGGCAATCCCGTTATCTGGGCGCACAAGTGGACTTGTAGCCTGCCGACAAGTAGGGCACATTTCCAGCATACTGTCATGTGTTGCACCCTTCATAAATGGATATTCGACCTGGATAACCTGGATGGTCTGCAGGGCATGTGGATGTTGGAATATCTCATTGCATCTTGCTAGTAACTAGGCCTGTGATAACCCTAGTTAGTTAAAGTATCAAGCCGTACTCATTGCTTGGCCGTGATTGATTGGATGGAGTCTAACCCAGTATAGTCTAGTCCTGAACCTGTACAAGATTGTAACATGACCTGATTGCTTGTGTTTTACTTTATCGATAGATGGTGGAAACCAAGTTCCATTTAGACGAAGGGTTACAACCCCGGTCCTTGTTTGGTTTAAGGGTTGTAACTTGATTATCTGAATAGTCTCATGGTTATCTCATCGTATATCGTCATGATTTTCTATATCTCCAGTTTTAATATGTTATTATGTTTTATGCTAATTGCTGGTTTTAGTTCTTAAGTGAAGCCTCCTTTGGGGCACTTGCTCTTTCTGGGATCTGATCCAGCTGGTTTTGTATGGCCAGATACCGGAGTAGCTCCAGAGGATCTCCCTACCTTCCAGCCAAATAGTGACCACCAGGCGTAACCAAGGCAACGAGTGGGTTTTCCTTTTGTTCTCCCACTTTATTGTAAAAATATTCTTTTGAGGCGTTTAGCCGGCGAGCACGTGTTAGCTCGTATTGTACTTTACTTACTGTCTGCCTACGGGCTGTAACATGATTGACGAATCCTAGGGTTGATCATGTATGACTAAAAATCTTGCTAGTCTTCACATTTTGTACGACTAGCTTCATGATCATCCAAATATGTAATGTATAGGACGCCTTACTATTGTATATTTGATGCTCTAACATCTTGTAACTGCTATTTCTTGTACGAGATTGAGATAATAGGCTTGTTCATGACCATAAGAGACTGATGGCTTGTAGTTAAACCCTCATGTATATAGACAGCCGTGACCGTATAGCGAGGTGAATTCCATTTCAATATACGTAGCTGGCTATGTATGCCCCCGCTCTCCAGTATTCTGGTTTTGGGGCGTTATATTTCATGTTTGGGGATGTTATTAATTTTCAATCATAGACAAACCCCAAAAAGGAGGCTTGGGTGTTTAAGTTTGGAGAGAGGGCGATGTATCTTCCAACCATGCCAAGGGATTATCCCCTGTGTTGGCCCATTGGTCATGGTCAAACCTGATTTTAATAATTGATCAAACTCTGTCTCGATATAAATGCAAGTCAATTCAGATATTTACCTACGACGTTTTGGACACTGCTCAACGATGGATATCAACTATGTTCAAGACTGAAGCCGTTTGCCATTCAGAATGTATTTCCTTTGCATCAATGTAATTTTTCATTTTATTGAGTCTAGGAATACATTGTACACCAAGTCGTACTGGCAAATAGGCTATCCGAAATCGTTTTTCAAAACCATCCTATTCTTTTACAAATGACCTATGTTTTTGAAAAATATTATTTTTACAAAAAGCTTCTAAATGACTTTTCAAAAAGCCAAATTGATTTTTTCTCAAAAATGTACTGGCAGAACCCTAGCAGAACTCGGCCAGAGTTCGGCCAAGATGAACGTTAGTGAACGTTTAATTTTGAACTTGGTCACCCTTCAGTTGCGATTTGTTACAAAGAGTTCTGTCCAAAATCTGCCCGAATTCTGTCAGAGTTCTGTCTTTGGAAAAACTATAAATAGAGAAGTATTTCGATCATTTCAAATCACTAATTCACTTTCAATCTCTTCTCTTCTTAAGCTTACATTCTTTCAAAGAGTTCTCAAAAGCTTTCATTTTTAAATCCCAAGCCAGTTACAATCCTCTAGTCGATTTGCCAGTACGGTACGTCTAGAAGTTTCAGAGCGATTGTAATCAGAGGCTTGATAGAAGATACAACTCTTCAAAATTGAAGTTGGTCGAGTTCTTCGTATCAAAGCTCGCGTCTGTAGAAGTTGCAAGGACTTCGCATAAAAACTTGCAGGATTTTCCAATAGTGGATTCAACTGGAAGCTAGAGTTCTTCCGACTGGACTAGTCCTCACAAGAGGAAAACCAGTATAAATCTCGGTGTTTGCGTTTGCCTTCTGATCACTTTTTATTTCTGTCATTTACTTTGTGATTATTTTTATATCTGTGATCTAACTGCTAATAAGATTTTTAATTAGCAATATTCCGCTGCCTACTCTATTCACCCCCCTCTAGAGTATTCTGCTTTACGATTTCGTTCCTACAATTGGTATCAGAGCAGGTTCTCCATCTAGAGGTACATCAAAGCGGGTTATACAGGTAAAGCAAGGTAAAATTGCTGTTATACTCAATTTTTATATAGATCACAGCATTACACATGGCAACTGTGAAATTCACAAGTGAAGGCCAAGCTACAAACAGACCTCCACTGTTTGACGGCACAAACTATACTTATTGGAAAACACGTATGAGTTTCTTTCTGAAATCTCTTGATTTTGACTTATGGTCTGTAGTTATTGATGGCTATAAAAAGCCCCTTCGTATTAATGTTGATGGTGTTTTGGTTGAAAAACCCCATGACAAATATACAGAAGAAGAAAAAAAAGGCCAGTCTTGACGCACGTGCTATTAACGCTTTATTTTGTGCTTTAGACAGAACTGAATTCAACAGGGTGTCTACTTGCACAACATCAAACGAAGTGTAGAAACTTCTCGAAGTAACCCACGAAGGAACAACATAAGTCAAGGAGTCAAAGATCAGCAGACTTACTCAGGAGTACGAGGCGTTCAAAATGAAGCCAAGTGAATCAGTCACTCAGATGTTTACAAGATTCTTGGATAT
This sequence comes from Iris pallida, assembly GCA_029216955.1. Taxonomy (NCBI): domain Eukaryota; kingdom Viridiplantae; phylum Streptophyta; class Magnoliopsida; order Asparagales; family Iridaceae; genus Iris; species Iris pallida. The sequence goes on from JANAVB010028397.1 coordinate 8,446,083, forward strand.
TGTAAATCCTTTGTCTTCACTAGGCAAGGATTACAGTAACCATGAGAAAATTCACAAACTTCTACGAGCCCTTACAAAGAACTGGATTCCAAAGGCTACTGCAATCATTAAAGGGAACGACCTCTCAACAATGTCTCTAGAAACACTCATGGGTAAGCTACTCACTCACGAGTTAGAACTTTAAGAATTTGAAGAGGTTACAACAAATGAGAAGTCAGAGAAGACGATCGCTGTCAAGTCTCAACATAGAAGAACCATCGAAGATGATTCTGACGACAGCGACTCTGACTCTGAAGATCAAGCTCTTCTGGTAAGAAAATTCAAGAAGTTGATGAGATTTAACAGGAGAACAAAAGACAGCAAAGACAACAACAACAACGAGGAAGATCCTATTTGCTACGGATGCAAGAAGAAAGGACACATGAAGAAAGATTGTCCCTCAGCATCATTATCAAAGAAAAGCAGCAAATATGATAAAGGCTACCTGAAGAAATCTACATCAAGAAAGTATGCCAACACAAGCATATGGCATGAAAGTGAAGTCAGCGACTTAGAAGATGAACAATCAGATGATGCTACAAATGTGTGCTTGATGGCTTGCGATCAGGTGGGACGCCCTTCACATGCTAGGAGCAAATGGATCCTCGACAGCGGTTGCTCACGGCACATGACCGGTGACGCTTCATTATTCGCAATACTGTCGAAGAGGAATAAAGAAGGATACGTCTCCTTCGGTAATAATTTAAGAGGGTACATAATCAGTATCGGTGACATTGGTAAGGCTCCCTATCCAGTGATTAAAGATGTTTGTCTAGTTACCGAGTTAAAATATAATCTGCTCAGCATAAGCCATTTAGCCGATCACGGTTATGGTATTAACTTCGTAAAAGATAAATGTACTATAGTTGATAGTTCAAATGGTAGCACTATATTTGAAGCTATTAGGGAAGACAATATATATGTATTCTATTTGTTGGAAGATGCAAACAAAGCAGGTAGATGTTTGATGGCCAAAAGCGTTGAGAGTCAACTATGGCATATGAGACTCGGTCATGCAAACATGGGTAAAGTGCATTTAAACCCTCCTTAGAGTTGCCTCGTTCGCAAAATAAGACCTTTTAGAAAACTTAAGCAGTTTGCACCTCCCGCAAAACCGTTTTTGCTCGGAATGCGCCTTTCCGTCAAAATGACGTTAGAAGTTGCCGTTAGAGCCCATATTTTGGATTAAAAAATGTACACTCCCCAAAATACCCCTAATGCTTACATTGTGGCTGCTGCTGGCTCTCTTTCATTCTCAATATATAAGAATGTTTGTTTGAAACATAAAACCTAAGCTTTATATTTTCTATTTTTTGACCGGTTGGTTGGAAGGAAAAATAATATTTAATTTTTTTATATTCCTTTTTTTTTACTTATTTGCTCTCATTTAATGTATTGAAGCTTTTTTTTACCCAACTGTAAATTTTTTTTATATTCCATTTTTTTTACTTATTTGCTCTCATTTAATGTTTGAAGCTTTTTTTACTTATTCCTTTTTTTCTCAAGATGTCCAAATAGAAATTATGGAAGAACAATTTATTGCTATTGTGGATTAATTAGCCCATTGAAAACTTTATTGACACCAACAAATCCTGGAAGATGATTCTACGGGAGTGCAAATTTTCCAACAAATTCTTGTGATTTTTTACTATGGGAGGATGAGAAACCGGACCATGCTTCGACATACATGATTTGCAATTTATTTTTGGATTTTTGACACGTTTAGTAATATTTAAGTTATTTCTTTAAGTAATACATGTGATGAAAATAAATTTGTACCAAGATTTATAATTTCAGTTAGAATTAATAAATAAATAATTACGATAATAGTCATGACTAATAAATTATTAAGTAAGACTAAAATGATGATTATAATGATGATTACTAAAATATTATAAAATTGTAATTAATTAAAATTAATATAATATATAAAATATTAACTATAATTATAATTATGATTACTAAAATATTAACTATAATATTGATTATAATGATGATTACTAAAATATTATAAAATTGTAATTAATTAAAATTATTATAATATATAAAATATTAACTATAATTATAATTATGATTAAATTATTATTAATTAATATTATAATAAAATTGTAATTAATAAATTATTAACTAAGATTATAATTATTATAAAATTGTAATTAATTAAAATTATTATAATATATAAAATATTAACTATAATTATAATTATGATTAAATTATTATTAATTAATATTATAATAAAATTGTAATTAATAAATTATTAACTAAGATTATAATTATTAATTAAGATTATAATTATTATAAAATATTAAATAATATGATATTAGTTACAGTTATCTAGCTCCAAATACGGTTTACCAAGCATGCCCTAAGTTAAATGGCTGGATAGTTCAGGACTAACCAGACATTTGTTAAAAGATTTTTTTTTTCCAGAAAAAATTTAAGATGAAAACCTACTATTTAGATTATAAACATTTATTTTCGAAAATGACGTCAAGCATGAGAATTCTATCTTTTTAAGAACTGGAGGTTATTTTTAATAATCTTTTTAATATTTTGTTTTTTGTTTCCATTTTTTTAGTTCTTATTTCATTTTTTTTTCATCTTTTTAATAATCTTTTCTAGTTTTTTAAAAGTGACTTTTATTTTCAAATTTGTATAGTTTTTGTTTTTGTCTTTTTTCATTGTTTAAGATTTATCCTCATTTTTTGGTTTTTTGGAATATTTTGTCTATTTTTTATTTTTTTCCATATTTTAATAGTATTTTTTTATTTGGTATTTTTTTCCAGTTTTTCATCATTTCTATTTTTTAAGAATTGATTTTTTTGTATTTATCAGTTTTGTTTTTCCCAAAAATATTTATATATTTGTTAAATAAAAAATAATTTATGACAAAATAATTTTAAATAATATTTATCCACTTTTTTGACGGAACTAACCGTTTTTAACAAGTTAATAATAATTAAAATAATTTTAATAAATAATTTTACTAGCAAAGACCATTTTTCCTTTGTTAATATTTATCCACTTTTTAACAAGTATTTTTGCGTAACCGTTTTTAACAGAATAATTTTAGAACTAACCATTTTTAACAAGTTAATATTAGATAGCCCACGGGTAAAATGGTCAACACAACCCCATTTTAACCCCCGTTAACAGAAAAGTTAGCTTAGGGGGTAATTTGAGCATTTTCGTAACCTTTTGGATTTTTCAAATCAGGGAGTCTTTAATTGCATTTTCGTAACATCTAAGGAGGGTTTAAATACACTTTACCCTGCAAACATGGATACAATTTCAAGATTATCTACGAAGAAGTTGGTACGCGGCTTACCGTATATTTCTTTCAAGAGGTATACGGTATGTAGTGAATGTGAAAAGAACAAAGCTACCAAATCCGCATTCAAATTCAAGAACGCTGTAAGTACCACTAGACCTTTACAACTATTGCATATGGACTTATTTGGACCAAGTAGAATTGCTAGTCTAGGTGGTAAGTTATATGCATTTGTCATTATAGATGATTTCTCTAGATATACATGGGTTTATTTTCACTACCAAAATCTATCGTTTTAGCGACGGCCCTATCCGTCGCCAATCCGACGGTAATTAGTATTAGCGATCGATCACTGACGGTTTTTGGCCAAAATAATCTGTCGACAATCAGCTCGTCGCTAATAACGGTCCGTCGCTACGTAGTCGTCAAGCGACGGAATAGCGACGGCTTAACGACGTCACAATACGAAGCATTAGCGACGCATTTTCGACGGACTGTCGTCCATTTTAACTATTAAGTACTGAACTGTGTAGACAATAGCGACGTAAAATTCCGTCGATAACCCGTCGTAATAGCGTATCAGAGCGTATCGTTCCGTCGCTCATCCGTCGGTATTCGTCGGTAACGAACGACGGATTAGCGACGGTGTGCTGACGGAATATCCGTCGATCAAGTTCTGGAAATGCTTGGTATTTCCAGAACCTTGTCGACGGATTGTCCGTCGCTAAGCAGTCGCTCTCTCTAGCGACTGATTAGTGGCTGATTATCAGTCGCCCTGGCAACGGATAGGCCGTCGCTATTCCGTCGAAGTTTACGCCACCAGAACCCATCCGTCGGCAACTGGGATTATCCGTCGCTAAACGGTCACTAGTCCGTCGCTAACCGAGTTTTTTGGGAAAAAAATTGCAGTACTTTACCTGTTCACAAATATATGCATAAACCAAACCAATATATAATGCATACCAATTATCCAACAATCACACAGACCAAATATATAATATACACCAATTATCCAAGAATCACATAGACCAAATATGCACATACGAATTTAATGCACACCAATTATCCAAGAATCGTAGACCAAACCAAATTAATAGAAAATAAACATCAATTATCCTAAAGAGTAACATAATATCCGGTGCTATAAGCCGATTATAGCACAATTAATCCAAAGCTCTCACAAATAATCCAAATTTTCTCAATACAATATTTTAAGGAGGAGGTCGACTGTCCGGTGGTGGTAATCCCATATGCGACCGACGAATATACTCCTCCACAAGGTACGAAGGCAAGCCGTCGTAGAAACTGCTCGGAAGTCGACATAGCTGCTCTGCGGACATGAGATCCAGGAGTGACGTCACAGTCGTAGGCGGTACCACAGGGGCATCAGGGTTGAAAGAAAGATGGCCCACGGAAGACGGACCGACACCTGCAGTCGATGGACCAGTAGAAGACGGACGAACACCATCAGCAGACGTACCGGCAGCAGCAGACGGACCGGCAGCAGCAGACGTAGGCGGAAAGTAGGTGGCAAATTGCTCCCGCAAGGACGACACCGCCTCGTGCAGCTGCGTAAGCTGCGACCTAACATCATCGTCTGTCGGGGCCACGGGAGGAGACGGTGTCGGTGGAAATCTCTGCGTCGCCATATGTAATGGCCCTAGGGAGCCGACTCCGTACAGGAACCCTTTCTTAAAGCCGCCGACGGTATCTACGAACAAGTCGTTCCGAACGGCCAAAGAAGAGGGCGTCCGGAAGGGCGTCGTTTCACCGACATCCTCGGTGTCAGTTAACTGAGCCCGACTAAGGGCCTCACGATACGCAGCCTATCAAATGAATGTGTTTATATTATAAGATTTACCTAAGTTGTAATCTAAATCCTATGTTTCACTAAGTTAAGTGTGAATCCTAAGTTTACCTAAGTTATAGTCCGAATACTTTTAATTCTAACGTTAATTTCATAAACATAAGTACTTACATCAGTCTCCTTGGCCCTCTCGTCGACGAAGCTCCCGTCCTTCCGTCTTTTGTGCGTATGCTGGAACACGTCGTACATGGTGACCGATTCTGGTGCCCTTCCCTCCTTCACCGCCCGTTGGGCCTGCATACAAAATTTTCGTAGAAACTAATTAACTGCTTTAATTAATAATACCTAATTCGATAGTGAAATAAATTTACGGTTGCTCACCAGATCTGCAAGTATCGCTGCGTGGGACCTTGATCCCCCCGTATGAAGGCCCGCGGCAGATCGGTTCACCTTCGCCTTCTCCGATTTCGTCTTGTACGCAGGGGTATCCATCATACCTAAGAGGTCCTCATAATACTCCTACCGGATCCAATTCGGCCTCGTATGCCCCATTTTTAGGTCATGAATCATATCTCGTATCTTCTTCGAGCAAGCGCTTCTGTAGGTCCTGCGGATCCCCTGCTCGCGATGGGGGGGCACCAGTACGTTGTCTAACACAAAAAATCAATTATCACGTATTTTAAAAAATGGTTGATTAAAGAGTAACTAATAATTAACCAGAAGATATAGATATATACCCTCAACTTGTCGAGCCAGACGTACTGCACGTTTGGGGGCACCGACGAAAAGTTGAGGTAGGGACCGTGGAAGTTAGCCCTGATAATTTCTCCAAGGGCCCTGCCAACATTAAACGGAAAAAACCTACAAAGAAGAAACGACTGGATTATTAACTTGAATAAATGAAAGAAATTTAATAAATTAACTTAAATTTACTTACGAGGTCCCCGCGGGCCATAGCTCTCGTCGGAACTTGCCTCTCGGCCTCTCTGGTGCCGTCGGAGGATCCGTGGGTCCGCGTATGTACTCCCCAGTAACCGGATGGAACCGAGTATGGGGGTACTCCGGGGCCCACTGTACAGTAACTGGGGCATCCCCTGGTGGATCCGCTGCTGGTGGTTTCGATAGCGGAACGGATCCGCTACCAGATCCGGACTCATGCCTCGATGAAGTGGTCGATCGAGGGCAGGATGCGTCTGTGCCCGGGGTACTCTCTGGGTCGGGCTCGCTCGATGGGGTCACATCTCGGGAAATTTGAATGCGACCACGACCGCCAACACCAGTACGACCACAACTACGACCCGCACTACCACCACTACCACCACGACCAGCACCACGACCACGGCCAGCTATCATGACCTATAAATAGAACACATAAACATAATTAACAATATAAAAGTGTAAATAGATATAAAAAACTAAACTAAAATATACATACCAGCAGTAGGGAGACGAGTGCCGCCGCGACGAAAAAGACTAGGAGTGCCATCTGCAATAAGTAAATAATAGAATAAAAAAAACATAAATTCACGTAATTGCTTTATGAGGTCAAACTTAATTCACGTAATTGGAAGTGTTTTTAATATACAACAATATTTAACCTAATCATCGTCTTCGTTCTCATCCTCGGCCTCGTCTTCATCATCATCCTCCTCATCCTCATCCTCATCCTCATCCTTATCTTCATCGTCGATTTCATCTGTGTAATGCATGTGGTTCGTATTACGTATTTCTGGAATACGTGTACGTATTTATTCTTATATTGCATAATTTTCTTGCTTAATTTCCTTCCTGGGCTTGGTTTATTCTTGGTTTGGGTTGGCTTGGTTCGGTTTGGGATTGCTTTTGGTTCATCATAAACCAAGGGGTGAACCCCCTACCTACCACCACCACTCATATTTATTACCTATTCTTCTTCTCTCTCTTCATTAATCTCTTCTTCTTCTTCCATTTACTCCCTTCACCTACCAGAGAGAGAAGAGAGAGGTCTAGACAAGTGCAACTTGCTTCCACAAGAGAGCCTATTTTTATTGTTCCATTAACTTCTCCTCATGTTTCTAAGACACATTAGAACTTGTCATTTTCCATTTTGAGGCTTTAATTAGATCTAGAAATTAGTTATTTTTAGATTTTGGTGGTTTTGATCTATCAAACTTCCTTGTTTTCAAGTTTTGATGGTTCCATGTTCTAGAGAATTTTATTCTACCCAATTTTGACCTTTAAAAAGTTGGATTTGGACTTGTTTTGACCAAGTTATGGACTTTTGAAGCTTTGGGTTCAACCTTGGAGTTCCTGCTGATTTGGAGAAGACAGTGAGCAGTGTGCACGAGCTTTTTAGCTTGCGCCACTGAGCTGCGTGCGCTCTTTAGTGCAGCGCAGTCTGACTCATACGCTGCCTTTTGGAAGCGTATGTCTTGCATACGCTGCCTTGAAGAGGAGTCGTATGGAGTACATACGCTGCCTTTTGGAAGCGTATGACTTGAGCGTAGCTTGACTTGAGCGTAGCTTGACTTGAGCGTAGCCTGACTTGAGCGTAGCTCGACTTGAGTGTAGCCCGACTTGAGCGTAGCCTGACTTGAGCGTAGCCTGACTTAAGCGTAGCCGGACTTGAGCGTAGCCCGACTTGAGCGTAGCCTGACTTGAGCGTAGCCCGACTTGAGCGTAGCCCGACTTGAGCGTAGCCTGACTTGAGCGCAGCCTGACTTGAGCGCAGTCTGACTCAGGCACAACCTGATGTTTAGGCGCCACTGGACCTGACCCTACTTACCCTGGATCTTCTATAGCCCTGTATATTGATATTTTATTAGAATTGATAATCATGAATTTACTTGATATGTTTGGAATTGATAATTGAGCATGACGTGATAGTGACCCGTAGTGGTGCACTCCTGACATAATAACCTGACATGACCTGATAGTGGCCCATCGTGGCGCACTCCTGACATGTACACTTGGCATGATAACCTTACATGATTATCTCAAATAGCTGTTGCGACGGCTTTCTGACATGACATGACCTGTGTAATTAATCTAGACACCGTGGGCGATTGTGTTTGTATAAATAAACCAGTCCTGTCTTACATCATGTCTAGGACAGGGACTCCTGAGTACCACGGTCAGGAGTACCTACTAAAATGGACTAAGGCTAATAACTAGATTAATACATTAGTCATGACGAGATTTCCCAGCTACAGGCAATCCCGTTACCTGGGCACGCCTTGGGATCTGTAGCCTGCCGTCGAGTAGGGCACATTTCCAGCACACTGTCATGTGTTGCACCCTTCAAGCTACCTAAGGGTACATTCGTTTCCTGGACGATGTACCCACCTGAATTCAACTCTAATCTTTTAACCCGGGTAACCTGGAAGGTCTGCAGGGCTTGTGGCTGTGGAATAATCTTACTGTATCTTGTTAGTAATTAGGCTTGTGACAACCCTAGTTAGTTAAAGTATCAAGCCGTAATTCTTGCTTGGCCATGAAGTGATTGGACGGAGTCTAACCAGTCTAGTCTTGCCTTGATCCTGTTCCAGATTATTGAATGACCAGAATGCTTATATTTATTTTACCGATAAATTGTGAGAATTCCAAGTCCTGTTCAGACGAAGGGTTACAACCTCGGTCCTTGTTTGATTTACGGGTTGTAACCTGGTTATCTGAATAGTTCCATGGTTATCTCGTCGTATATCATCCTGGTATATTTTCTTTATTTTCAGTTATTACTTTTATTTACATCTTGTGCTGATTGCTGGTTTTAGTTCTTAAGTGAAGCCTCCTTTGTGGCACTTGCTCTTTCTGGGGTCTGACCCAGCTGGTTTTGTGTGGCCAGATTTCGGAGCAGCTCCAGAGGATCTACCGACCTTCCTGCCAGATGGTGAACACTAGAAGGAATCCCGGCAACGAGTGGGTTTTATTTTACTCTCCCACTCCCTTATAAAAATATTCTTTTGAGGCGTTTAGCCGATGAGCACCTGTTTAGCTCGATTGCACTTACTTACTGTCTGTCTACGGGCTATAACATGATTAACAGATCCTAGGGTTGATCATGTATGACTAAACTCTTGCTAGTCCTGACATTTTGTAACGACTAGCTTCATGATCAACTGAATATGTAATATTTGGGACGCCTTACTATTGTATATTTAATGATCATATATCTTGTGACTTTTATTTACTTGCTTGTGATTGAGACACTAGGCTTGTTCATGACCTTAAGAGACTGTTGGCTTGTAGATAAACCCTCATGTATCTAGACAGCCGTGACTGTATAGCGAGATGGATTCCATTTTATATACGTAGCTGGCTATGTCTGCCCCCGCTTCCAGTATTCTGGTTCTGGGGCGTGACAATCTGTATCCTCATCCCCATCTTCTTCTTCTTCTTCTTCTTCTTCTTCTTCTTCTTCTTCTTCTTCTTCTTCTTCTTCTTCGTCTGCCTCAAAATTTGGGACAAGACGCCTCTTTCTCCTCTGGTTGACAGCTAAGTCTTGTGTATCAACCTCTTCCTCTCTTCTATTTTCCTCAACAATATCTTCAACATCCATTGTATCTGAGTGTTGTCCCAAGTATTGGGACTTTTCGATTTGGTCCTCTTGGTATGTTGGGTCTCCAACGTTGAATGTATTTCTAGATTTAATCTTGCATACTGCCCACCAGTCAAATCGATCTCTACGACGCCTTGGATAGCTTGTATAGTAGACTTGAACAGCCTGATTTGCTATCACAAATGTATCGGACCCTCTATACCTCCTGCGATGATTTATATCGACGAATCCAAATTGTTTATCGATTCTCCAACCGATATTTGGTGTCGTATCGAACCACTCACATTTGAACATCACAATATGCATATCATATGGGCCAGTATATTGTAAATCTATAATATCCCGAAGCACTCCATAAGGCAACAACTCTTTCAAAGCAATGGGCAGTAATCTTTCCATAAACACGTGGCAGTCATGACTCTTCATTCCCGTTAGCTTGCGTTCATTGAGGTCAACGCATCTAGACAAATTCGACACATAGCCGTCGGAAAATCTTAAAGTAGATACCCACTTGCAGATTATTAATCTATCTTTCTTGCCCAATGTGTATTGTGCTATCGGCTTACTTAATTGTCCAGCAGCTCCCCTTTGTATCAAGTTCAGATAAGGACGCTTGCATATCTCGGCAATGTCTTGTCTTGCTTTTGGATTGTCCTTCGTCTTTCCTTTAATGTCCATGACGGTATTGAAGACATTATCGAACACATTCTTTTCGATATGCATAACATCAAGATTATGCCTTATAAGATTATCTTTCCAATAAGGCAAGTCCCAGAAGATACTCCGTTTGGTCCAGTTATGGGTTTGTCCGAACCCATCGACACGATTGTTATATGGATCTTCCATTACAGTGGGCAAATCCTTTATATCTTTCCAAATATCGTATCCCGACAATCTGGCAGGCGGATGAGAAAATTCCTGTTTTTCAGCTCTGAATGCATCCTTGTTCTTTCTCCAAGGATGACTCGCGGGCAGAAATTGACGATGACAATCAAAGAAATAAGTTTTTCCTCCATGCTTAAGGCGGAACGCCTTACTATTTTGCATGCATATCGGACAAGACAGGGTGCCGTGAGTACTCCATCCCGACAGCATACCGTATGCGGGAAAATCATTGATTATCCACATCAGTGAAGCTCTCATCTGAAAGTTCTGTTTCCTGGAAATATCATAGGTCGTGACGCTGATCTCCCACAGCTGTTTCAGCTCATCCACCAACGGCTGTAAATATATATCGATATTCTTCGTCGGATTTTTGGGACCCGGTATGATAGCTGTCAAGAACATATAAGGAGTCTTCATACACATCCATGGTGGCAGATTGTAAGGGGTCAGAATGACCGGCCAGCAGGAGTATTGAGATCCCGACTGCCCGAAAGGGACGAATCCATCAGAACATAGCCCCATGCGTACATTTTTGGGCTCTGCAGCAAAATCTGGATGGCGAAAATTGAAATATTTCCACGCCTCTCCATCCGAAGGATGTGACAATTCTCCATCGTCCTTTGTGCGTTCTTCGTTGTGCCACGACATGCGTTCTGCTGTATTCTGAGACATATACATCCTCTGCAAGCGCTTCGTGATCGACAAGTAATGCATATACTTGTAAGGACGTCGTTTTCTAGTTGACTTTCCTTTTCCCCTGACTTCCTTGTAACGATCCGCATTACAGAAGCAGCAACTTTCTACATCCTCGTTCTCTTTATAGTACAACATGCATCCATTGCGACAACAATCTATCTTGTCGTACCCCAGTCCCAGTTGTCAGACCATCATCTTCGACTTGTAGAAGTTTTTTGGAAGCTCTTTTGATTCCTTCGGTAACACCTCCTTCATTAGTTGTATAATCCGATCATAGCAAGTTTGTGGCAAGTTAAAATTGGACTTTATGTTTAACAACCGCTTCGTCACTGACAGTACGGAATGTGGATCACAACCAGGATATAAAAAAATTTCAGCATCCTGAAACATATCATAGAACTCCTTCGCCTCGAGATTAGGATCCTCCGGATCAAAATTAGGCCCTGTCGCGTCGTACACCATATCTCGTGCAAGGTTCTGCACGTCTCCATAATCAACGGAGCATTCGTCGTCATCGACGACAAAATCCGCTGTAGCATTATCATCAAAAGCATAAGTAGCAGCATTCGCAACCTGTCTTTCGGCATATAGTTCACCTTGCGATGACCACAGGCCGTAATCACGTACGAAACCCTTACGGGTCAAATGATCTCTTACACTCACCACTTCTTCGTAACGTCTATTACGACAATTACGACATGGACCCTTGATTTTGTTACCGTCTATAAACTGAGCTTTGCTCATGGCATACTTAAGAAACACTTCCACGCCTGCCTGAAAATCGTCACTCACACCTATTCTGCTCTCGTGTTGTCGTTTGTACATCCATGTACGATCAACGAAATAACGATCCATCACAGATTAGATGTAAAAATTTGTATAGTAAGACAAACTAAACAGAATTAGTATATAATCATGTAACTGGTGGATCCGCTAGTATTCTAGCTCGAGAAGAGAAAAATCTAAATACAGTTGTTACTAATAGTTCGATACCGATAGTGCGATACCGATACCGATACCGATAGTGCGATACCGTTACCGATAGTTTGATACCGATAGCATGGTTTAAAGTATCGGCCGATACCGATCCGATACGGCCGATACCGATACGGTTTGGCATGTTCCGATCCGATACCGACCGATACCAAATATTGACCGATACCGACATTGGGGGTCTTTGTTCCGGTCAATTCGGCAAAACCAATCGGTAAGGGTGACTACTATTTCATATAATTTCAAAACTACTAAGAAATAATGCTGAAGTACTTAAAATTATGCCTAAATATATCAAATATATGTTTTTAAATGTAAATAATTTATTAATAATTATTTGTTTTCCGATACCAAAGTCCGATACTCTGATACGATACCGCCGATGCTACCGATATCGCCGATACCAATACTCATAGGAATAGTCCGAAACCGATTCCGATATCGATATTGTGAACCTTGACCGATAGTGCGATACCGATACCGATATCGATAGTGCGATACCGATACCAAACTGAGTCAATCTATCTATTTCTAAATTGCAAGAGTCCACTTCTAGGATATGGGAGCTATATCCTAAATATCTAGTCTAAAATTAACTTGGTTAGGATACTAGAGTGTCCTTATTATCTAGCAAGCACTACCTTAGTCTAGTCACACTAGCATTAATTACCTATAATTCCTACCATGTCTACAATCACACATTACACCCCAAGCCGTCCTGCATGCTAATAGGCATGGTAGGACTGCCTTTTCATTCCTCACTCTCTAAAGCACACATACACATATATATGTATATCACAGTTAGATGTATAGATATATACATCTATATAGAAGCACACAACTGACTTATGCAGATGAAAAACTCACACTGTCCTTGACACAGTGAACATATACACCATGAACCCAAACTCCATATTCACATTTACTAATCCAAACACCACCAAACTAATGGATAACACCCAATATGGATAACGCATTATTTAGCCAATATATAAACTCAGATGAATTTGATAAGCAAAGCCCCCCGCCGCCCCCGACCAAAGCCCGCCGCCCAGTCCCTGACGCCCCCGCCCCAAGCCCGCAGCCCAGCCCCCGACGCCCCTGCCCCAAGCCCGCCGTCCAGCCCCCGACGCCCCCACCCCAAGCCTGCCGCCCAGCCCCCGACGCCCTCGCCCCAAGCTCGCCGCCCAGCCCCCGACGCCCCCACCCCAAGCCAGTCGCCCAGCCCCCGACGCCACCGCCCCAAGCCCGCCGCCCAGCCCCCGCCGCCCCCGCCCCAAGCCAGCCGCCCAGTCCCTGAATGTCCCCAAGCCCGCCGCCCCCGCTGCCCCTACGTCGACACCGCGACACAGAGAGAGAGAGAGAGAGAGGATTACCTTTGGGAGAGAGAGAGGAGAGGACGCCAACGCCGTTCACCGAAGCCGCGAGCGAGAGAGAGAGAGAGAGAGAGATTGAACTTGGGGGGAATGCGAAAAGTTCCCCCTGCCTTTTCATTTAAGTCTAGAACGTAAATTTAGAGAAAGAATAGCGACTGCTAAGAATTCGTCGCCAATTAGTCGCTATTATTGATTATCCGACTGAATATCCATCGCTACGTAGTCGAAGAAATGTACCGCCAAATTCCTACACAATTTCCGCTAAATAATCGACCACATAGCGACGACTGGACATCCGTCGCTATGATTCCGACAGCCTAGCGACGGATATGCGACATTTCCTCCCCCTAAAATTAAAATAAAAAATGGCAAAGGCGTGTGGTCGGTAATCAGTCGGTGACCGGCATGAAGTCGTCGCTAACGCCGACGGAAAAATTCTGTCGCTAAATAGCCGTCGCTAATTTAGTGTATTTTGGTAGTGTTTCTTGCACGCAAGAACGATGCATTATCAGAATTCGTCACCTTTTGCAAGAAAGTACAGAATGAAAAAGGGTTCATGATTACTCGCATTCGGAGTGATCATGGCGGCGAATTTGAGAATGCAGAATTCAAGTAATTTTGTGACACACGGTTATCTGCATGAATTCTCTTGCCCTAGGACTCCGCAACAAAATAGAGTTGTGGAACGTAAGAACAGAACTCTATCTGAAATGGCTAGAGTAATGTTAAATCAGTTTAGTCTACCTAGATACTTATGGGCTGAAGCTGTAAATACAGCATGCTATATTCTCAATAGGGTTCTAATTCGACCTATATCGAAAAGACTCCCTATGAATTATGGTTTGATAGAACACCAAATGTTTCATATTTCAAAATCTTTGGTTGTAAATGTTTTATTCTTAATACTAAAGATAATTTGAGTAAATTTGATGAAAAGGCCGATGAAGGTATATTTTTAGGTTATGCAGCAAAAAGGAAAGGATACAGAGTCTTCAACAAAAGAACCATGATCATCGAAGAATCTATCAATGTCAAGTTTGATGAGCTAAATCAACACTTAGACGATGATGACAATGAAGACATAATCGCACCAAGTACAGCTACTGCAAAACCTTCACACAAACATACAGAACCATCACATCAGGCATCAGATGAACCTCCAAGCAAAGAAGTCGGAACTAGCAATCTTGAGACTACACCAAAAGAGATGAGATTCTTGGCTAATCATCCAAAGGACTTGGTAATTGGTGAGATTACCAAGGGTGTAAGTACTCGTTCCTCTAATAAAGATATAGCTTCTTGTGTTGCTTTTGTCTCGCAGTTTGAACCCAAAAATATTGATGAAGCATGTAGTGATAATTTTTGGTTAGATGCTATGCAAGAGGAATTAAACCAATTCAAACAGAATAAAGTTTGGGAACTTGTTCCCAAGCCCATTGATCATCCGGTCATTGGCACCCGATGGGTATTCCGAAATAAACTGAACGAGAATGGTTTAGTGACTCGTAATAAGCTCGACTCGTAGCTCAATGATACAATCAAGAAGAAGGTATCGACTACGATAAGACTTATGCCCCAGTTGCGAGATTAGAATCTATTCACATGTTATGTGCATTTGTATATTTTTAATATTTTAAGTTATTTCAAATGGATGTCAAAAGCGCATTTTTAATGGTTTTATAAAAGAAGACGTTTATGTAGCTCAACCTCCCGATTTTACTGATTTTAAATTTCTTGAATATGTTTTCAAGTTGAAGAAAGCCTTATACGGTTTGAAAGAAGCCCCCCGTGCTTGGTACGATCGTGTAAGCTCTTTTCTACTTGATAACGGTTTTTCAAAGGGAAATGTTGACACTACTTTGTTTATAAAATCTTTGAATAACAATATTCTTTTGATTCAAGTCAATGTAGATGATATTATCTTTGGATCTACTGATGAATCTCTTTGTCAAGAATTTTCAAAGTGTATGCAGAATGAGTTTGAGATGAGCATGATGGGAGAGCTGAAATTCTTTCTCGGACTGCAAAACAAGCAAACCAACAATGGGACATTCATAAATCAAGCAAAGTACACAAAGGATCTATTAAAGAAGTTCGACATGGAAGCAGTCAAGCCAGTTAGCACTCCAATGGCGACTTCAACCAAGCTTGATATTGATGAACAAGGCAAACCTGTCGACATACGTAAGTATCGAGGTATGATCGGTAGCTTACTGTATTTAACTGCTAGCCGATCAGATATTATGTTTAGTATTTGTTTATGTGCACGCTTTCAAGCTAATCCTAAGGAATCACATCTGTACGCAGTTAAGTGTATCTTTCGATACCTTAAAGGCACTTCTTCTGTCGGTTTATGGTATCCCCAAACAATATCATTTGACCTAACCGGTTATTCTGATGCTGATTTTGCTGGATGCAAAGTAGATAGAAAAAGCACCAACGGCACATGTCATTTCCTAGAAAAAGCTATAGTCTCTTGGTTTAGTAAAAAGCAAAATTCTGTTACATTATCAACAACCGAGGCTGAGTATATCGTCGCAGGATATTGTTGTGCACAAATTTTGTGGATGAAACAAACTTTAGAAGACTATGGATTGCATTTTATATACATACTCATTTTCTATGGCAACACTAGTTCTATTAATTTAACTAAGAATCTAGTATGTCACTCTCATACTAAACATATCGAGACTAGACATCACTTTCTTAGAGATCATCAACAAAATGGAGATATAGACCTTGCATACATAGACACTCAGAATCAATTAGCTGACATACTCACAAAACCTTTAGCGGAAGATCGTTTCAATTATTTACGTCGAGAATTAGGCATTTTAGATGTCAATAATATTAATTAATTTTGTTTTATTAATTATTTATTCGATACTCGATAACTGTTTTCGAGACAAGCCTAAAAAGAGTCTGTCTGTCACCACGACTACGGTCGAAGCGAAGCGGTATTTAAGAGTTCCCCGGTGAACCTCCGTTAGCTGGGACAGTACTCCTACAGCTAATCTGAGACAGATACTGAGTAAAGAATATTAATTTATAAAATAATATTAATTATATTATTTTGAGATTTAAAATTATAAAACTCTGAATTAAACATTTGAAACGAATTAATAAAAATGATGTGGCCCCATTTCTATTATTTTTGATATATATATATAGCCAGGCAACCCTTGGTGAATTCAGCCCGAGTTCGGTCCGAATTCGGCCAGAGTTCGACTGGGTATATATATGTACCAGCCAGAACCCGAGGCCCCCATCTTCTTCATTCTACCAAATATCCTCAAACAGCAGCAGCAACAGCCGTGCCTCCAAACCCTAACTCTTCTCCACCCTTGTTCTTCCAATCCGCGTGGAGATCTTCGTCCAAACTTTGGATTCGTGCGGAGAATTTCGTCCTTAACAACATATCCAATTCTTGGAAGGTATAATTCCTTCTTTCCTCTACTTTTTCAATTCTTAGGATTTCTAGAATTTTGGGAAAGAATGCCTAAGTTCAATCCCTTCAAGAGAAAGAAGATAAATGCCAGTGAAGAGGCATCATCTTCGGATCCGCATACGGATTCCCTCTTTTCTCCGGTCCAATCGGACGACGGTGCATCGGACGAGTTTTACTTTAAAACTTCCGACCAAGCTTTATTGTGGAATACCAATTTCATTATGCGTACTATTTGTACCGGATCACCGATTAAATGGACTGTCTTTCCTGACCACCGCCCTTACTTTGAGGCATTAGGGTTACAACACTTTGTTATCTTACAATTTTCTATTGCTACTAATGCCATTAGATTATTCTATTATAATTTCGTGTTAGACACTTTTACCGCGAGAATACGTGTCGGAGGGATCGATATCGAATTCACTGATACAACGTTAGCAGAAATCCTTGGTATTCCAAATGAAGGTGCCCCGCTCGATGACATCACTAATTTTGACTTACCCGATGGTACGACTCTCGTTAGTTTCATGAATAAGCTTTGTGCGCCCGCACGTGCTCGTCCTGGAAAGTTCAAGGCCAATAACTTGAACTTGTTTAACTACGAATTACATCGCATCATCTATTCCACTTTACTTCCAAAATCTACTTCCAAAGATGATGTTACTGCACTTTGTAGAAGCATGGAAAATATTTCTTTTAGTTCCACATCGGAAAGGAGAAGAAGAAAGGGCTCACTCCATTCTATAAATAGAGCCCCCTTACCTCCTTTGAAAAGGGCACCAACTTCTCTTCCCTCCTTCCAAACTTGGACTCTTCCTATTACGCACCTTCGGGTGCTAAGTAGAAGAAGTCTAGGGCAGCGCGGGCTCATCGGGCTCAGTCAGCTGTCCCAACCTCTGACCATCAAGAGCGTCCCGCTAAGCGGGCCTCTGATGGAAAGTTGTACAGAGCCGCCTGTGTCCAGCCCCCGGCGGCAAACGAACAGAGTGGTTCTCAAGAGTCTCCCAACAAAGATCGAGGGCAAGTGTTTCTATTAGTCCTCACATCAGGGAGAAAACATGATACCTACGCACTCGTGTGTTCGGGATACCCGGGCCCACAAAGCGAATGCACGGGCAGATCGAAACATTCCTCATGCGAGTCATGAGACGTCCTTCATGCGGCTCGGTCATGAGACATTCCTCATGCGGCTCGGTCATGAGACGTCCTTTATGCGGCTCGGTCATGAGACATTCCTCATGCGGCTCGGTCATGAGACGTCCTTCATGCGGCTCGGTCATGAGACATTCCTCATGCGGCTCGGTCATGAGACGTCCTTCATGCGGCTCGGTCATGAGACATTCTTCATGCGGCACAGAACCCAGGAAGCTTCATGCGACTCAAAATCAGACCAGCTTCATGCGGCTCAAGAGTATCATGCGGCTCAAAAGTCACCAACATGGACATGCGGCTCAACGCACATAGGCAGCTCGAGTAAACTCCATGCAGCCCAGAGAGAGAGGCCACGTGGTCTTCAAAAACAGCTGTGCCCAACGTGTGGACGCATTTAATGCTCTGACGGCTGACAAACCTGACAAGTGACAGACCTGACATAAAGTTGTCATAATGACTGACATGAAAAGCAGTACTTCGGGAATAAGGAAAATCTTCAAAGTGGTACTGCCTACCAAAGTTTTAAGGCGAGCTTATGCGGCCAAGAATAAACGACTTCCTGCGGCTCAATACAACGCTAGCTTATGCGGCTCATAGAGATTATGCATATGCGGCTCATTGAGAGTTCGTTCCCTGCGGCTCGATGAGGCATTGTCCTATGCGGCTCACGAAGGGTATCTCCCTGCGGTTCAAGTGTTGCCCATCTTATGCGGCTCTGGCAGGACCCACAATTAAAACACGTGGCATCGGATCAATCGAGGATTTAACCGAATCCCAAAAAGTATATTTGACATCATCGTCATAATTACTAAGATTAGGGCATATCATTTATTATCAAGCTAATGGGACACATGGCGTGCAATCAGACATTGGCGTAATCAATCATGAAGATTTAAAGCAGTTAGCATTAATTGCTCACAAGATACGGTGCTATCCGCATTAATGGCCTAGATTTATTGTAATCAGGATCAAGGGTTCAGATAGATTGAAGGAGCACCGACATTCCAAACAAATGATCATTAGCAAACCCTAATGATCATA
The DNA here is from genome assembly GCA_029216955.1 of Iris pallida. Taxonomy (NCBI): domain Eukaryota; kingdom Viridiplantae; phylum Streptophyta; class Magnoliopsida; order Asparagales; family Iridaceae; genus Iris; species Iris pallida. Next base: position 8,465,328 of record JANAVB010028397.1, read on the forward strand.
CCCCACTCCTATAAATAGCCAGCATTATTCCCTTAAAAAAAAGAGAGGAGAGGTCGGCAACAAAAAAATAAAAAAAATAAGAAGAGAGAGATCTACACAGAGAGAGCTCCCCCTTTCTTCTTGATAATCACAGAGCGAGAGAAGCCATGAGAGGAATCCGAGGAGAGCAAGAAGAGCGTTTCTTCATCAACGTCGAGCAGATCTTCCCTGAGCCAAGGCTACATACTGATCATCCAAGGAGTAAGGCAGAGCGGTCGTCGCTTTCCCGAGCCTCTATCGTCACCCCCAGAATCAAAAATAAACAATCGTACTTAGTCTGCTGTACCTAGGTTTTCGTCCCTAGGCTTTCTTTGTACGAGCGAGTTTGTATTGTGAGTCTAAGTTCAGTCCTCCGATAATTGTTCTGTTCTTTTACAATCAATAGCAAACACGATGGCGACTCTGCTGGGGACTAACTTCTCCACGGCTGAGGAGTTGGTGACGCAATCAGATGCAGCCAAACTTGGCTCCACACAAAAGAAGATGGTCGTTCGCTTCGACCAACAGGCGTTCGAAGAGATGCTCTCTGAAGGCAGCGCTGGCCCGGCCCAGAAGTGCACCCGCACCACGAAGGCTCGCAAAGAATAGAGACCGAAGTCATTTGCTCCTCCTCAAGCCCTCGATGGGATGTCCTCTGTTGCCCAAGACGGCAAGAAGGATTCTTCTGTGGTCCCACTTCAGATTGTAGACAACTCTGCTGTCCCCAAGTCCGGCAGAAGGAAACATTATGATGCTGGACTTGCAGGGACAAAGAGGGACTCTACGCGGACCGAACCGCAGAAGAGTATTAGCCGCAAGGAGAAAGCCCATGCGGCTATATCCGCCAATCGCATGAAGAAAACTCATGCGGCTACTTCTGTCAGCCGCATAACTTATACGACTACAGTTCCCGACAGCATGGATGAGACTCATGCGGCCAGTAAAGTCAATCGTTTGCAGAAAAGCCATGCGGCCACAGATGCCAACCGCATGCGGCCAGCCTGCACGGTCGTGACCCCTAGCCGCATAAGAACTCGTCCGACGACAGGAGACAACCGCATGCAGACAGCCCGTACGGTTTCCGCTTCCAGCCGTATAGCATCTGCTCCATGCTCCTCTCGATCAGTTTTCGACCGTCTCTCGTACGGTTCGAACCCTGATGACTCTCTGGATGATAAGCCAGACTCTGTGATGTTCAACTTGGACTCTTCCTATTATGCACCCACAAGTGCTAGAAAGAAGAAGTCTAGGGCAGCACGGGCTCATCAAGCCCAGACAGCTGCCCCAACCTCTGACTATCAGGGCGTCCCGCTGATTATCACACGGGCCTCTGATGGGAAGTTGTACAGAACCGCTCAAGTCCAATCCCCGGCGGCGAACGGACAGAGTGGTTCCTCTGACCTGCGTGAGGCGATCCTCTACAAACGCAAGGAAAAAGAAGGAGCCTCGGCGTACAAAGAATCCTCAGATGGACGTCACTGTACCCAGATCATCGTCAACTGCTGCTGCAACAACGCGGCTGTGACGGAAGATCGTCTGTCCGTCTTCCACAGACTACAGCACCCGAACTCAGAAGATGAGGCACCTCCTGTTGTCTCCTGCAATTCCGCTCAGAAGGTCCCCGCCGAGGGGAGAGGGAAGAAGACAAGCATCTCCAGTCCAAAGATATCAGCCACTACAGCTAAGAAATTGTCGGCTAAACGGTTGCCCTCCACCGGAGTATACCAACACACCCGTTCGAAGACAAAATCTGCTGCAACAGGAGACTCATCGTCCCCGACCCTGGGGGTCGTAGGAGCTGGGGGTAGTACTCCTCCGAACGTCCACAATAATCTAATGTTTCAAGGAGACGAACCCCGAGAAACAACCCTCCCATCGGGTACAACAGATGCTGATGTCCCCGAGGACATCCGTGATTCTCTAGACGAAGCAAGCTCCGAAGCTGGGGGTAGTATTCCTTCCGAGTCCGAACCTGAAGAGAACATCCCCACATATCCAGATGATTTCTCGACGCATGGGTACGACTCGGAGGGTACATCCTCCACCACTCCCTCCGTCACTCCTCATGTGAAGACGGTATTCATGACAGACAGCAATCAAGGCGGTTCCAGCGATCGCCAGCGCATCGACACGTTAGAGGCCATATTGCTTGCCTTGGTCAAGTCTGTAGACGAGATCAAAGCGGCACTTCCTACTCTGAATGGAGTGACACCTGGCCAGACAAGCACGGGTCCCGCAATCAACGTAGATTCAAATTCAGCGACGCCAAACCAGGGCAATAATCCTCCCGAGATAACGGCCCCTACCGCGACAGATGAGGCCCGAGAAGTAAGAAGAGAGGTTCAGGAGCTCCGAGCAATGTTCTACGCCCGAGAAAACTCTCAAGACCTCAGAATACGGCAACCATATCCTGCTGAATGGAGGGATGTTCCCTTTCCGCCAAGATATAAGCCGTTCAATATCAACCCATATGATGGCAAGACTTCAGCAAGTCGATACATCACTTACTTTGAGGTCACTACCGACCATCTGCCCCATGATGACGCTATCCTCACGCGGTTATTCATTGGGGCATTGGAAGGAGTCGCCTTCGATTGGTATCGCAACCTGCCAGACAATTGCATCCACTCCTTCGCTGGCTTCAAACGCTTGTTCTTGGAGAGGTTCTATGAGGTAGGACAGGACGTGACGATGTCTACCCTCATGGACGTCGTTCAAGGAGAGAAAGAACTGACGAGAAATTACATTGAGCGGTTTCGTCAAACCGCAATGAAGTTACCATCTGGCAACCCGGACTCTTCTTTGATTGAAATTTGCCAAAAGAGACTACTTCCAACAATTAGTCTCTGGATGGACGAAAGTCAGTTCAAGGACTGGAAGGCTTTTATCATTAGTGCTACAAGTGCTGAAGAACGATTGAAGAAGGCTCGCCAACTGGGGTTGCATATCTCGGAGGGAGAGAACAAGAGCAAGCGTCCCAACACCAGCAACGACAATGGGGGTAGCCCCTCCAACAATCGGGACAATAAAGGCAAGCAGGCTATGGTGACCGATACAGCCCAGAAGCTCGAGCCACAGCCAGCGGACAAACAATAGCCTCAAATCACTTATTCCTTTGAAGACGGCCACGTCAAGCCTATCTTGGACATGCTTATACAAGGAGATAGGATTCAGCTTCCTCCACCAAGACGGAAGCCTCGGCCGGCTGATCTGGAGAACCCAAAGTTCTGCCATTACCATCGCTACGTCCACCATGCTACACACGACTGCTACCAACTGAAATGGTATATCCAAAACCTCATCGATTCGAACGCTCTGGCCATCGATTTCGAAGAGGTAACCGTGGCAGCCAACATGGTGTCCGTACAATTCGGCAGCTTTCCTCCAACAGAGACTCAGGACGGGGTTATACCCATCCCTCTGGCAACAATGGAGATTGCTAATCTGCCGCCTGCTCGCGATCAAGCCACTGGTCTAATACCCCTCACCACATCACGAGGGAAAATCATGTGGGTCCATCCGGACCTAGTCCACAAGGTAACTCAGCCCTCTCCACCTTCTAAAAGGAAAAGTAAAAAAGTCAGATCCTGCTGTATTGCCTCGGCGGAAGAAGAGGAAGTCTCGGCCGTCACTACCCGATCCGGAACACAAGCCCAACCGGTGACCGAAAGCGCGACTGATGATCATCCGTCCACTACCAATGATGCTCCGGGACCGGCTCAGCCTTCGACGACCGACAAGCCTAGGCCGAAGGAGACTCGCTTCGACAAGTCCCTCCGGAAGGAGACACCTCAGGGGCTGGAGAGGCCCTACAACTTCGACATCTTAGCGCAATTAGCTAATACCCCGGCCAAATTGTCCTTATATGAACTCCTCAGGCTCTCAAAGGATGTCCGCACGGCTTTAAGTGAGGCGCTCCAAAATGCCGACGCATACTTGGCTCAGGTCAACCTCACGGGAGATAACCAACCTGCAGAGCTCCAAGATAGTGCGTGTACGGGAGTAATGCCCAATATCGTCTTCTCTCCGCAAGATATGCTCATCAAAACTAACTTGCATGATCGCCCGCTATACTACACTGGATACATCGACGACGTAAAGGTGGACCGAATGCACATTGATCCTGGGTCCTCTATAAGCATCATTCCGAAGGGTCTGCTACATCATCTTCGCATTCCGATGCATCGCCTGACACCTACAAGCACCGCCATTTGCGGTTTCAATTCGGGCCGGAGCTACCCAATAGGGAAGATCCGTTTGAAGTGTCAGATCGGCGATCTCCAATCAGAAGTTACCTGTTATGTCATAGATGCCGACACTTCTTACAATATCCTTCTGGGGCGGTCTTGGATACACGATTACATGATCGTGCCTTCCACGCTACACCAGTGCTTCAAATATGTCGATAAGCATGGCTTCGTGAGGACAGAGTTTGCCGATATCGATCCCTTCAAGGGGGTCGAATCTTATTACTCAGACTCCTGTCTGTACGAAAAATCAAAGAAGCATCTGGTCGAAGAAGATGTGCAAGCTCACAACAAGACAGCTACAGGATCAGAAGAACCTCTAACGATCCACCTTCAGGCTCGCAAACCGGGCAATTCCGTACCCCTTACGGCCACTCTGCGTAAGGACGCAATCAGTCTCTCCGCACAAGAAGAACAAATGAGAATCCGGCTGCCAAGGTCCGGCCAAGCGCCGAGACCCATAACAGGGCCACTTACCATCAGACTACCGAGAGTCGGTCAGCTCCAAACGGAGAAGCCCAATCCCTCCGACAGACCGCTCATAATACGCCTTCCCAAGAAGATTCTTCACCCCGATGCGAGGTCTGACACTTCTAGCGAACCAGCCACCCCTCGCCTCACATCAAGTACCAAACTGGGGGTTGCTAGTTTACCAACAACTCCATGATCTGCTCCGCCAGTTGAGCCTCTGAAGATCAAGCTGACTAGGTCGTCCTCTCAGTCTTCATTTATACAGGGGGTGGCCGAAGAAGAACCAGAATTGGCCAAGTATGTGGCTGCCCACTCCGAGACCCCTTCCACAGATGATGTAATACCTCTAGAAAAGATACCTTACTTCATCAATAAAGGGTTATATTTGAACTACACCGAGCTCAATAAGCTATGTACAATGTATGCTATGGAACACGGTATAGGCACTCACCTACATACACAGGTGACAAACGTGTACACCGCCATACGACTTACTCCAGTAGAAGACACTTACCGAATAGTCAAGGGAGGGGACCACCCGATCATCTTCGGCCGGACGAACAACCCACATCCCCCCGCTATGGAAGAAGTCGACTTCGGGTCAGATGCCGGAAGACTGCCTCTGTATCTCTATAGCCCTCAATCCAAATATCTCATACAGAAACAGGGGTATGATCTAGAGACAACGCCAGGACAGAACTACGGCACTGGACGACGATTACCTTTGAAGATGCCAGCCCCGGCGGGCAAACCACGGAACTACTATAACAAAACCCGATGCAGTTTTGGGTATGTAACGCCTACTATGACCCCTGAAAGCTCAGATGAAGAATGCGACTGGCAGTCACATTCAACCGGATCACCGACTTCCGACTCGGATACCAGCATCGGAGATGTGTTCAGACAAGTCATATCGGTCAACATGGCATTCACCGACGCTTACGAGGAAGACGAAGACATCCCCGAAATCCTTGAGCTAGAACCATGGGCCCAGCAATTAGACGCACAATGGGAAAAGCGGTTCGAACTGAGAGAACCTCCTACCGAAGATGAGGTCATACAAGTGGATCTCGGCAGCGAATCTTCTCCAAAACCGATCTTTATCAGTAAAAGCCTAACTGACGAAGAACGAGAATCGCTGTTAGTACTCGTCAGAGAATACATTGATGTGTTCGCCTGGAGCTATGAAGACATACCGGGGTTAAATCCTGACATCGCTCTCCACAAACTCAATATACGGCCAGATGCAAAGCCAGTCAAGCAGCAACAACGACGCTTCCGCCCAGGTGTCATGGACGCGATCGAAACTGAAGTCAACAAGTTAATAGCCGGCGGCTTCATTCGTGAAGAGCAACATCCTGATTGGGTCGCCAATATAGTACCCGTCCTCAAGAAGAATGGGAAGATTCGAATCTGTATCGACTTCCGCAACCTGAACGAGGCATGCCCCAAAGATGAATTTCCTCTTCCCATCACAGACATCATGATCGACAACACATGCGGCTTCGAACGTATATCATTCATGGATGGATTCTCGGGGTATAATCAAATCAAGATGTCTTCCGACGATGAAAAGCACACATCATTCCGAACGTCGATTGGTACATACTGCTACACAGTCATGCCATTCGGTCTGAAGAATGCTGGCGCTACATATCAGCGAGCCATGAGTATCATTTTTCGAGAACATTTACGCAAAATAGTAGAATGCTATGTCGACGACATCGTCGTCAAGAGTCGCCATAAGGAAGATCATCTGCAAGACCAGAGAATGGTATTCGACCTGATGAGAGCCCACAACCTGAAGATGAATCCTACGAAATCATTCTTGAGCGGAAAATTCTTAGGCTTCATCATCACGGCACGGGGCATCCCTGTAGACCCTGAGAAGACAAAGGCAATCATGGAGATGGGTCCCCCGAAAAATCTCCGCGAACTCAGAGGCCTCCAAGGGAGGCTAGCTTACATTAGGAGGTTCATTTCCAACCTCTCCGGGCGATGCCGACCGTTCACACACCTCATGTAGAAGGGAGTCTCATTCGTATGGGACGAGGAATGCCAGCGTGCTTTCGACGACATCAAAGAATATTTGTCGAATCCCCCAGTCCTGGTGGCCCCGGTCCCCGGAAAACCATTCCTGCTCTACGTACGAGCAATGGAACACTCCCTTGGTGCCCTGCTAGCACAAAATAACGATGCAGGCCACGAGCAGGCCATATATTATCTCAGCCGGATGATGATCGGGCCAGAACATCGATACACCGCCGTAGAGAAGGAGTGTCTCACCCTGGTATTCGTTATTCAAAAGACGCGGCACTATGTCACAGGACAAACCAAACATGTGATCTCGCGAGTCAACCCCCTCAGAGTCCTCATGACTAAACCAGGGGCCCTCAGCTCTCGTCTCGCCACATGGGCAATATTACTGTCCCTCTATCATATGATCTTCGTCCCGCAAAAGGCTGTTAAGGGTCAAGCCCTAGCAGACTTTTTGGCAGCCCACCCAGGATCGAAGTCATCCAGAATCTATGAAGAGATCCCAGACGAGGTCGCCAATTCGAATACAGCCATCCACGATAACATATGGCGAATGTTCTTCGATGGCGCCTCAAGGACCGGACCCAAGGGAAACATCGTCGTCGGGGTCGGAGTGGTATTAATTTCTCCTACTGGGCTGGTGATCAATCGCGCCTACTCCCTCATGGAACCCTGCTCCAACAATGTGGCCGAATATAACGCTCTGGTCATTGGCCTCCAACTTGCAAAAGAGCTGGGGGTAGAATACCTTGAAGCATACGGCGACTCCCAACTAATCGTCAATCAGATCAGGGGCTCATACGAGGTTCGCCATGAAGACATGATCCCCTACCATCAAATTGCGATCAACATTATCTCATCATTCGAGGGATTCTTCATCGAGCACGTCCCCAGACTCCAAAATATCGAAGCCGATGCCCTAGCAGGCCTTGCCGCTTCCTTAGCAGTACCGAACCAAGCTCATCGTTCGGTTGACGTAATAGGTCACGAACTGGTCTGTCACAAGAACAACGTTCAAGCCATGGCAAGTTATTCTGCCCAGACGGTCGACGACACACCGGACTGGAGACAGCCGTTCATCGACTTCGTCATATACGACATCCTCCCAGAGAATCCAAAGGAAGCTACCTCTATCAGACGGCGTTCTCTCAGATTCTTCTACGATACAGAGACGAAAATGTTGTATCGCCGCTCCTACGACGGATTATTGCTCCGGTGCTTGTCGAACGCGGAAGCTACAGAAGCTGTACGAGAAGCTCACAACGGTGTCTGTGGGGTCCATCAACCCGGCCCTAAGCTACAGGACCGCCTTCGCCGGATGGGCTACTACTGGCCCACGATAGTGGCAGATGCGATAGATTATGCCAGAAAATGCAAGGCCTGCCAAGTCCACGCGGATTTCATTCACCAACCATCCGAGTTTCTGCATCCAACGGTGGCATCCTGGCCATTCGAAGCATGGGGGATGGATATCATTGGTCCAATCACCCTACCTTCCTCCCGAGGACATCGCTTCATACTTGCGATCACTGATTATTTCTCCAAATGGACGGAAGCTGTCCCACTCGCAGAAGTTAAGACTTCAAACGTGATCAGCTTCCTTAAGCATCACGTTATCTACCGCTTCGGACTACCACGAAGAATCATCCATGATAATGGTCCACAGTTTATAAGCCATGCATTCTACCGATTCTGCGATAAGCACCGTATTCAGAATATCGCTTCGACACTATACAACCCGGCAGCAAACGGGTTGGCAGAGGCATTCAACAAAACAATCATCAAGCTCCTCAAGAAGTTCGTCTCCTCCAACAAACGTGACTGGAACGAGAAGCTCGGCGAGTGCTTATGGGCTTATCGTACCACGGTTCGAACAGCCACCGGGAATACACCATTCTCTCTGGTGTACGGGAGCGAAGCAGTCCTCCCTTTGGAGACTCAGATCCCCTCACTCCGTATCGCCCTCACTTATCAATTGACGACGGATGATAACTACCGACGACGACTACAAGAGTTGGAGGCTTTAGATGAAAAGCGCCTCCTAGCTCAGCAAAGGATCGAGCTATACCAAGCACGCATCTCCGGAGCCTTCAACAAGAAAGTTAAAATCAGAACATTCCAAGTGGGTGATCTTGTTCTGGCAGTCTGGAGGCCGATGGTCATGACTCACAAGACCACCGGTAAGTTCCAGCCAAAATGGGAAGGTCCATTTGTCATCGAGACCGTGTTCTCCAACGGCGCCTACCGCCTCGCTAAGCAGAACGGAGATTGGCTCATATTGCCCGTCAACGACAAGTTCCTGAAGAAATACTATGTTTGAACATCATTCTCCAGATTATCGAGTCATGTACTCCTTTAGTACCACTGAACTCTCATCCATCATTCTCCAGATTATCGAGTCATGTACCTCTTTAGTACCACTGAACTCTCATCTATCATTCTCCAGATTATCAAGTCATGTACCCCTTTAGTACCACTGAACTCTCATCCACCCTATTTCAGATTATCGAGCCATGCACCCGCTGGTGCCGCTGAACTCTCACTCCCTCAATAGTCCAAATTACCAAGTTAGGTACCAGCTGGTGCCTCTGAACTTACATTCCGGTCACTCTTTCAGATAGTAAGTCAAGTATGATTATACCCCTGAACTTTCTTCCTGGCAGAGATCCTCCCTCAGGATTCACTACCCGCACTCTCAGTGCACAAAAAGGGTAGTCGATCCACCAATTTCCGAAACGACCATGTCCTTATTACCTCTGAGTCGTCTTCACTTCCACCAAAAATAAACCGCCCCCTCGCATAGAACTTCCACGTTCTCCTACCTCTGAGTCGTTCTATGTACCCAATCTTCATTGAGCCCACTCCTGCCATGTCCTCACTACCTCTGAGTGGGAAGGCTCCGTCGAAGAAATCGTCATATTTGCCATGTCCACATTACCTCTGAGCAAGTATGTCGATCCTCTTTTAACCTATTATCTGTACCCACAACCGGAGTACGACAAGGATAATAGGTCCACAAATGTCCCCTGTTGACCACAAATGTCCTCTGTTGACCATAAATGTCCTCTGTTGACCACAAATATCCTCTGTTGACCACAAATAGCTTCCGTAAAGTCTCTCCTGCTATGTTCTCATTACCGCTGAGCAGGAAGATTTTACGATAAAACCTTCATGTTTGCCATGTCATCATAACCTCTGAGCAAATGTGATCGGTTCCCTTTTACCCCATTATCCGCATCCTGAGCTAGGGTACGCCAAGGGTAATTGGTCCACAAATATTCATTCGCTAAGCTTCTTAGCATAAATCCACCATCTTACCATGCCCCGGGAGCCCAGCTGCTCTACGGCATTCCTTTCCCCAGTACCGAGAACGTCCATGACCACTTTGTCGTAGCTGTCCCGGACATCCTATCTAAACTGTTATCCGTACCTAAAACCAAGGTACGCCTAGGGTAACAGGTCCACAAATAATCCTCCAGCAAGTCCAGTTCCACAAACACCGCAAGTACAAGAAAGAGAAGATGAGTTGAAACATGCTCATTCATTCAAAATACAAAGTGCTACATCATCTGGGACCACATTCCTTGACAAAAAGAAAAGAAAAACAGTGAAAGAAAACATAAAACTGTTCACTGCTCGATGGCATTCTTTCATCCGATACCAAGAACCTCCATATCCGCCTTACCGCGGAGTTGTCCTAGGTATCCCTATCAAACTTATTATCCGTACCTAAAACCAAGGTATGCCAAGGATAATAGGCCCACAAATGTCCTCTGCTGACCACAAATGCTGTACTAGGTCCCTTAGTACATCCACATCTTTCCTCATCATCATATGCTTTCGGAGCCTAGCCGTTCCATAGCATTCTTTCACCCAATGCATAGAACTTCTACGTTGATAGCACCTCTGAGTTGTTCTATGTATCCTCATTCGAGTTCACTCCTACCATGTCCATATCACCTCTGAGTAGGAAAGCTCTACCATCAACCTTATATTTACCACGTCCATACCACCTCTGAGTAAATATGATGGTTCCCTCTCTCAACTTATTATCCGTACCTAAAACCAAGGTACGCCAAGGATGATAAGTCCACATAAAATCCCCAACGGAAGTACCCAAACCTATCACGTCCATGCTACCTCTGATTGGATTGCCACACCTAAACAAATCTACTTTCCATGCTTCTTATTCAAAGTGCTCCAAATTTGCAATTTGGAAACTTTGAAGGGGGTCCTGTAGAAGCATGGAAAATATTTCTTTTAGTCCCACATCGGAAAGGAGAAGAAGAAAGGGCTCACTCCATTCTATAAATAGAGCCCCCTGACCTCCTTTGAAAAGGGTACCAACTTCTCTTTCCTCCTTCCAAACTTGGACTCTTCCTATTACGCACCTTCGGGTGCTAAGTAGAAAAAGTCTAGGGCAGCGCGGGCTCATCGGGCTCAGTCAGCTGTCCCAACCTCTGACCATCAAGAGCGTCCCGCTAAGCGGGCCTCTGATGGAAAGTTGTACAGAGCCGCCTGTGTCCAGCCCCCGGCGGCAAACGAACAGAGTGGTTCTCAAGAGTCTCCCAACAAAGATCGAGGGCAAGTATTTCTATTAGTCCCCACATCAGAGAGAAAACATGATACCTACGCACTCGTGTGTTCGGGATACCCGGGCCCACAAAGCGAATGCACGGGCAGATCGAAACATTCCTCATGCGAGTCATGAGACGTCCTTCATGCGGCTCGGTCATGAGACATTCCTCATGCGGCTCGGTCATGAGACGTCCTTTATGCGGCTCGGTCATGAGACATTCCTCATGTGGCTCGATCATGAGACGTCCTTCATGCGGCTCGGTCATGAGACATTTCTCATGCGGCTCGGTCATGAGACGTCCTTCATGCGGCTCGGTCATGAGACATTCTTCATGCGGCACAGAACCCAGGAAGCTTCATGCGACTCAAAATAAGACGAGCTTCATGCGGCTCAAAAGTATCATGCGGCTCAAAAGTCACCAACATGGACATGCGGCTCAACGCACATAGGCAGCTCGAGTAAACTCCATGCGGCCCAGAGAGAGAGGCCACGTGGTCTTCAAAAACAGCTGTGCCCAACGTGTGGACGCATTTAATGCTCTAACGGCTGACAGACCTGACAAGTGACAGATCTGACATAAAGTTGTCATAATGACTGACATGAAAAGCAGTACTTCGAGAATAAGGAAAATCTTCAAAGTGGTACTGTCTACCAAAGTTTTGAGGCGAGCTTATGCGGCCAAGAATAAACGAGTTCCTGCGGCTCAATACAACGCTAGCTTATGCGGCTCGTAGAGATTATGCATATGCGGCTCATTGAGAGTTCGTTCCCTGCGGCTCGATGAGGCATTGTCCTATGCGGCTCACGAAGGGTATCTCCCTGCGGTTCAAGTGTTGCCCATCTTATGCGGCTCTGGCAGGACCCACAATTAAAACATGTGGCATCGGATCAATCGAGGATTTAACCGAATCCCAACAAGTATATTTGACATCATCGTCATAATTACTAAGATCAGGGCATATCATTTATTATCAAGGTAATGGGACACGTGGCGAGCAATCAGACATTGGCGTAATCAATCATGAAGATTTAAAGCAGTTAGCATTAATTACTCACAAGATACGGTGCTATCCGCATTAATGGCCTAGATTTTTTGTAATCAAGATCAAGGGTTCAGATAGATTGAAGGAGCACCGACATTCCAAACAAATGATCATTAGCAAACCCTAATGATCATACCCCACTCCTATAAATAGCCAGCATTATTCCCTTAAAAAAAGAGAGAGGAGAGGTCGGCAACAAAAGAATAAAAAAAAATAAGAAGAGAGAGATCTACACAGAGAGAGCTCCCCCTTTCTTCTTGATAATCACAGAGAGAGAAGCCAGGAGAGCAATCCGAGGAGAGCAAGAAGAGCGTTTCTTCATCAACGTCGAGCAGATCTTCCCCGAGCCAAGGCTACATACTGATCGTCCAAGGAGTAAGGCATAGCGGCCGTCACTTTCCCGAGCCTCTATCGTCACCCCCCAGAATCAAAAATAAACAATCGTACTTTGTCTGCTGTACCTAGGTTTTCGTCCCTAGGCTTTCTTTGTACGAGCGAGTTTGTATTGTGAGTCTAAGTTCAGTCCTCCGATAATTGTTCTGTTCTTTTACAATCAATGGCAAACACACTTGAGCTTTCTGCTCTCTATCACATTCTTAAGGGGATTCCTTTTTCTGCCCCTAAGACTATTATTCAGATGATGGGTAGATGTCGTGGAAGAGACCGCAACCTCTCTTATGCGATGCTCATCCCACACATCTTTAAGAGATTTGACATTGACCTATCTATTTGTGCTGTTGACCCTGAGCCCAAGTTCCTCAAACTCTCTCGTCGCAACATTGCCACTGTTCCTCCACCTACTACACCTGCTCCTCCTGCACCTACTTCTACAGCACCTGGTCCTCCTCATTCTTACCCTATGACATTTGAGGGTATTCATCAGCACCTATCAGATCTGCAGTCGTTCTATGTTGACACTTCCAGGGAACGTGAGTTCCGTGACGTGACTCGGTTCGAGGCTATTGCCAACTCCTTCGCCGATCTGAGATTTGCACAGATGGGTCACTCTACTAGCTCTCTACCTCGAGACTATATGTGGGTGAATTTTACGCTCTACCTTCTGATGATGAGGATGATGACTTTTGAGATGTTATGATTTTTTGAGACTGTTATTATGTCTTATGTTTACTTGAAAATGCTACTACATTCCAAGTTATTATCAGCCCTCTTTTTAGTTATTATGTGACTCTTCATTGACATGGTTTTTATTATGCCTCACTTTGGCATACGTTTCACTTAGTTTATTATTCAACATTTTAAAGCATTATCTCTCTTTTTCTGCTTCCATATAAACTGCCTGTGACAAATACCCTGCCTGTGTTGTTTTTACAATATCTTTTTAACTGTTTATATCATACCTGTGATGAATGTTTTATATATTTTTTTGTATTTCTTCACTGTGTGTTACTTATGCATTTATTGCAGGGGAGCTTTCTCTTTTGTAATTATTTTGCTAAGTGACAACGGGGGAGAAATAGAGCTAACATCTTCATGAATGCAGGTTATGAACAATTTTAGTTTTCTCTGGTATTATACATTTTTGAATTGATCCAAGCTTAGATGTTATATCGGCAAGGTTTGTCAATTATCAAAATGGGGGAGATTGTTGGCCCATTGGTCATGGTCAAACCTGATTTTAATAATTGATCAAACTCTGTCTCGATATAAATGTAAGTCAATTCAGATGTTTACCTACGACGTTTTGGACACTGCTCAACGATGGATATCAACTATGTTCAAGACTGAAGCCGTTTGCCATTCAGAATGTATTTCCTTTGCAGCAATGTAATTTTTTATTTTATTGAGTCTAGGAATACATTGTACACCAAGTCGTACTGGCAAATAGGCTATCCGAAATTGTTTTTCAAAACCACCCTATTCTTTTACAAATGACCTATGTTTTTGAAAAATATTATTTTTACAAAAAGCTTCTGAAGGATTTTTCAAAAAGCCAAATTGATTTTTTCTCAAAAATGAACTGGCAGAACCCTAGCAGAACTCGGCCAGAGTTCGGCCGAGATGAACGTTAGTGAACGTTTGATTTTGAACTTGGTCACCCTTCAGTTGCGGTTTGTTACAAAGAGTTCTGTCCAAATTCTGCCCGAATTCTGTCAGAGTTCTGTCTTTGGAAAAACTATAAATAGAGAAGTATTTCGATCATTTCAAATCACCAATTCACTTTCAATCTCTTCTCTTCATAAGCTTAAATTCTTCCAAAGAGTTCTCAAAAGCTTTTATTTTTAAATCCCAAGCCAGTTACAATCCTCTAGTCGATTTGCCTGTACGGTACGGTCTAGAAGTTTTAGAACGATTGTAATCAGAGGCTTGATAGAAGACCCAACTCTTCACAATTGAAGTTGGTCGAGTTCTACGTATCAAAGCTCGCATCTGTAGAAGTTGCAAGGACTTCGTATGAAAACTTGCGGGATTTTCCAATAGTGGATTCAACTGGAAGTTAGAGTTCTTTCGACTGGACTAGTTCTCACAAGAGGGAAACCAGTATAAATCTCGGTGTTTGCATTTGCCTTCTGATCACTTTTTATTTCTGTTATTTTCTTTGTGATTATTTTTATATCTGTGATCTAACTACTAACAAGATTTTTAATTAGTAATATCCCGCTACCTACTCTATTTACCCCCCCTCTAGAGTATTCTGCTTTACGATTTCGTTCCTACACCCTGTCTTCGTTTGTTCATGTTACCTACCCAAGACAGATGATCAGGAACCTGACTCCTAATAGTCATGGTAGACCAGGCAGAATTATTTTCAAGAGGGACGGGTCCAACCAAATGGGCTACCATACCAGTACTCCTAGCGGTAGTATCATTCCTTTCTCTGGTTTACTGCCTGGATTCACACCAAACGAGGGTTCAGCTTTGATCCAACCAGTACAGATACCAATGTTCATAAACAAGTTTATGAACGCCTCAGTGCTATATCCCTAGGTCAACCCTAGGCTGCCAGGGTGGATGACTCCTCATAATAAGAACTGGATTCAACTTAGTGATTGGATCGTGAAGAACTTCGAAACAGAACTGCGAGCCATTGTACTGTTTGAAGCAGTAGCCTCCACAAGTCAAGGCATACCAATGAACAATAATTTGTTCTTAGCTTTGATGGAGTTATACATCAGCTCGACAGGGACTTTTGTAACCCCAATAGGTGAAATTGGTCTTGTACTCCATGAGCTGTAATTCATCTCCAAGCTGCCAATAGAGGAAGCTCCATATGAAGAGTACGTTCCCTCCAACCGGGAACTAGCAGAGATTAGGGAGAAAAATCCTCAGTTAGTTGAGGTATACCAAGAGTTGATGTGCCATTATCTGATTTGCACCACTATATATGAAAGTGGATCCCATTTGGAATACATCAATAAATGGACAACATATCTATTCTACCATAAGAATAGGATATCCAAGGATAACAAGGAGAGATTTCAAGATAACAAGGCTCAACCTATCAACCCGTGTTCAATAATTCCTACTGATTAAATAAACACTTGGATGATCACCTATAAGTCTCCAAACAAATATTTGACCACTAAGCCTGGAGAATTCCCTGCAGGAACGGAAGCTTTGAGTTTTCTGAGACATGGCAGTCGAAAGCTTTCAAAAGAAGCCTTGCTAGCGGGCTTCCTTTCCCTGTGGCTGTAAAGATGGGTCATACCAGGGACTGGTACAGTTGACAGGATTCACCAAAATGTACTATGGCCAGTAGTACGTTTGGTATTCAAGGCCAGAATTAACCTGTTATCGGCAATGGTATGTCGGATAAATACAGGTTTGCGAGCATTTGGTGATGAACTGATTAATTGTCACGCCCCAGAACCAGAATACTGGAGAGCGGGGGCGTACATAGCCAGCTACGTATATTGAATTGCATCCCACCTTGCTATACGATCACGACTATCTAGATACATGAGGGTTTAACTACAAGCCATCAGTCTCCTATGGTCCTGAACAAGCCTATTGTCTCAATCTCAAGCAAGCAATAATAGTCACAATGATGTCAGAACATCGAATATACAATAGTAAGGCGTCCCATACACTACATATTCGGATGATCATGAAGCTATTCGTATAAATGTCAAGACAAGCAAGAGTTTCAGTCATACATGATCAACCCTAGGATTTGTCAATCATGTTACAGCCCGTAGGCAGACAGTAAATAAAGGTGCAATACGAGCTAACACATGCTCGTCGACTAAACGCCTCAAAAGAATAATTTTTACAATAAAGTGGGAGGAAAAAAAGAAACCCACTCGTTGCCAGGGTTATGCCTGGTGGTCACCATCTGGCTGGAAGGTAGGTAGATCCTCTGGTGCTGCTCCGATACCTGGCCACACAAAACCAGCAGGGTCAGACCCCAGAAAGAGCAAGTGCCACAAAGGAGATTTCACTTAGGAACTAAAACCAGCATACCACAAATGAATATTAAAGATGATTATAAACGAAACAGATAATAATAAAGATAACAACAGTAAATTGAGTACGAGGAAACCATTCAAGAAGCCAGGTCACAACCCTTAAACCAAACATGGATCGGGGTTGTAACCCTTCACCTGAATAGAAATCCGTCTCAACTACTTGTTGGTAAGCAAGAACATAGGGTGAAATAAGTCAATAAACGAAGAGAGGACCCAGAACTGCTCCGGGAGCCAGGTTACAACCCTTAAACCAAACAAGGACCGGGGTTGTAACCCTTCGCCTGAACAGAACTGGACCCCCGATCGTTATTATTAAGGCCAGTATAAATAATCATGCTATTGAATTAACATAAAACATGACGAGCATGGCATGGGGAGCAATAAGACAATAAAGGAAGAGAGGACACAGAACTGCTCCGGGAGCCAAGTTATAACCCTTAAACCAAACAAGGCCCGGGGTTGTAACTCGGCGCCTGAACAGAACTGGTCCCCTGATCATTATTGTTAAGGCAAGCATAAATAATCATGTCATGCCATAATCTTGTACAGGATCAGGACAACATTAAACTGAGCTAAACTCCATCCAATCAATCACAGCCAAGCAAATAGTACGGCTTGATACTTTAACTAACTAGGGTTATCACAGGCCTAGTTACTAGCAAGATGCAATGAGATTATCCCAACAGCCACAAGCCCTGCAGACCGTCCAGGTTATCTAGGTCGAATGCCCATTTATGAAGGATGCAACACGTGACTGTGTGCTGGAGATGTGCCCTACTCGTCGGTAGGCTACAAGTCCACTTGGCGCGCCCAGATAACGGGATTGCCTGTAGCTGGGAAATCTCTTCATGACTACTGAATTATTTTAGTTTATTAGCCTTAGTCAATTGCAGTAGGTATCCCTGACCGTGGTACTCAGGGATCCCATCCTAGACATGATGCAAGAAAGTACTGGTTTATTGTAGAAACACAATCGTCCATGGTGTCCAGGGCATTCATACTTGTCATATCGGGCCAGCTGTCGTAACATCATGTCGTGATATATTATGTCAATTTACTTGTCAAGAGTGCGCCACGGCGGGCCACTGTCGTGTTCAAGGATTATGTACAAAATCTTCATAGTACAAGCCTTCTATCCAGAGACCCAAGTTATATAAGCATTATGTAACATTCTAATATAAGAACAAGAATAATAATAATAATGATGATAAAAGACCAGAGATATAAAAGGCTATACGGCTAGGAAGAAACTAGGCATATGCGGCTAGGGGAGACGGGACATATGCGGCTGGAGATGAAGGGTCTCATGCGGCTCGCGGGGAGTAAGGCCTTATGCGGCTGAAAATGAGCAGTGCCATGCGGCTGGAAGTACTATGAGCCTATGCGGCTCAAAGCGCCGAGCGCATGCGGCTGTATCAATAAGTATATGCGGATGGGAGTAGCCTCGGTCTTATCCGGCTGAGAAGGGTCGGGGCTTATGCGGTCAGCGAAAGAAACATCTTATGCGGCTGGGAATTGCCAAAGCCTTATGCGGTTGAGAAGTGATGGAGTTCATGCGGCTGAACTATGCCTAGGCTTATGCGGTTGAGAAGTTGACTTCATGCGGCTGCGGGGATGATGAGCTTATGCGGCTGGGAGACCAACAAGTCCATGCGGCTATGTTCAAGTGGAGTCTTATGCGGCTGAGGGGGGGATTGACTTCATGCGGCCGAGAAGTGCAGAAGTTCATGCGGCTGGATCGTAGAGTCTTATGTGGCCAGGAGAGGACAAGTCTTATGCGGCTAAAAATTGCCATGCGGCTCGAAGACTTGCCGCATGAAGGTCCATGCGGTCAAGTACTCCATGCGGCTGAGAGATTATGTGTCTTCTCCACTGGTCTGAGAAGAAGAGCCATGAAATCCATGGCTTCAAGGCTCGTAAATCCTTCATCCGAACTCGGAATTCAGACTTCCATAGGTCAAAATGGGGCAGAACAAAATTCTCTACAACATGGAACCATCAAAACTTGGAAATAACAATATTAAGTAGATCATAACCCAAGAAATCTAAAAATACAATAAACTTAGATCTACACTGTAGAAGCATAGAAAAGAATTAAGAAAGGTCCATACGGTCAAGGATCCCCATGCGGCTCAGAGAGCCAATGCGGCTCCGGTATCCATGCGGCTCAAGAGTCTATACGGCTCGCATAACTCCATGCAGCCCAGAGAGGAGCCACGTGGCCTTCAACAGCTCTTTCCTTCGTCTTTTGCTGCATTTAATGCCCTGACGGCTGACAGCTCTGACAAATGACAGCTCTGACATAAAGGCGAAATAATGATTGACATAATGGCGTGTTCCTAGGGAAGAGAAGAAAATTTTCTCACAGCTGGCAGAATCCACCGAATCCTGAGACATGCGACTGCTGCATTTACGCGGCCGCCCACTTCATACGGCCGCCCATTTTCATGCGGTTGCATCCGTTATGCGGCCGCCTATCTTATACGGCTGTTCATTCTCATGCGGCTGCCCATCTCCATGCGGCCGCTCATCCTCATGCGGCCCGCTCATATGTGGCTCTGCCAAAACAGCCTAGCCGAGACACGTGTTGCTCTTCATGATAATCGAGACACGTGGCAGTCTTACCCTCCCGGGAACTATGACTGATTGCGAATCCTAACAAAATCAGATTTGTTGCAATCACCATAATTGCCCAGATCAGATCAAATCAAGAAATTTGGACACGTGGCAGGCCATTACAAGTCGCAAATATTTATGACAATCAATATTTATTGCCCACAAAGATTTAATACAATCACATTAATTGCTTAAATCTATTATATTCAAGATGGACGGCCCAGATTAATTAACTCTCAGGCCGTCGACTTTTTAGAATAGGCAATCATTGCAAACCCTAATGATGCCCCCCACTCTTATAAATAGCAAGGTGCCATTCCCTTGCAAGGAGGATCCAGAGAGAATCAGAGAGAGAATATACAGAGATCAAAAGGACAGAGGAGCATATACAGAGAGAACAAGGAGAGCATTTCTTCATCAACGCCAAGCAGTTCTTCTCCAAAGCCAATGCTGCACCCGATCGTCCAAGGAGTAAGGCAGAGCTGCCGTCGCTTTCCGAGCCTCTATCGTCACCCCCTAGAATCTAAAATAAACAATTGTACTTAGATTGCTGTACCTAGGTTTTCGTCCCTAGGCTTTCTTTGTACAAGAGAATTTGTATTGTGAGTCTAAGTTCAGTCCTCCTATATAAATTGTTCTGAACTTTTATAATCAATGGCAAACACGATGGTAACTCTGCTGGGGACAAACTTCTCTACGGCTGAGGAGTTGGTGACGCAATCGGATGCAGCCAAACTTGGCTCCACGCAACAGAAGATGGTCGTCCACTTCGACCAACAGGCGTTTGAAGAAATGCTCTCCGACGGAAGCACTGGCCCGATCCAGAAGCGAACCCGCACGAAGAAGGCCCGCAGGGAGTGGAGGCCAAAATCATTTGCTCCTCCCCAGGCCCTGGACGGAGTACTCTCTGCTGCCCAAGACAGCGAAGGCGACTCTCATGCGGCCCCACTTCAAGCCATAGAGGACTCTGCTGTCTCCAAGTCCGGCAGAGGAAAGCACTACGATGCTGGACTTGCAGGGACAAAGAGTGATTCTATGTGCTCCAGGAAGAAGCCAAACACTCATGCGGCCAAGACTGCCAGCCGCATGCATGATGCTCATGCGACCGAAACTGCTAGCCGCATGAAGAATATCCATGCGGCTAGAACTTCATGTCGCGTGGAGAAAACTCATGCGGCTGAGATTTCCAACCGCATGAAGAAAGCCTATGCGGCCACAACTGCCAGCCGCAGGAAGCCTGTTGATTCCAGCCGCATGCCGCCTACTCCACGCGGCTCAGTCTTCGATCGCCTCTCCTATGGTCCTGATCTCTCATGCTCCCGAGAAAACATGTCTGACTCTCTCCAGTACTACTTAGACTCTTCCTACTATGTGCCCTCACACACTAGAGTGAAGAAGTCTAGGGCAGCGCGAGCTTGGCGAGCTCAGTCCGCTGTTCCGACCTCTGACCATCCGAGCGTTCCACATATTGTTATGTGGGCCTCTGATAGGAAGTTGTACAGAACCACTCGAGTCCAGCCCCCGGCGACAAACGGACAGAGTGGTTCCCAAAAGTCTTTCAAAACCCAGGAAGCAAACATGGTCGTCCCCGACCCATCTGACTTGCGTGAGGTTATCCTCCACAAACACAAGGAAAGAAAAGAGGCCTCGGTGAGCAAGCAATCCGCCCACGGACATCACTGCGCCCAAGTCATTGTCAACTGCTGCTGCAACAAGGCGGTAGCACAAGCAGACCAACGGTCCGTCTTCCGACGGTTACGATGCCCGAGCTCAGAAGATGAGGTGCTCCTCGTCGCCTCCTACAATTCTGCCCTGAAGATTCCTGGCAGCGGAAGAGGGAAGAAAACAAGTGCCTCCAGCCCAAAAATTTTAACCGGCGTGACCAAGAGACTTTCTTCTAAACGGTTGTCTACCACCGCTGCAGAAGGAGTTTACCAAGGGACCCGCTCAAAGACAAAATCTTCCACACTTGGGGATTCGTCGTCCACACTTAGAGATACTGGAGCTGGGGGTAGCACTCTTTCAAAACGACAATCCAGTATTCCAAGAGGATAGTCCAGATACAGCAAATCTCGACGTCCCCGAGGACGTCCACAACTCTCAAGATGAGGCAAGCTCTGAAGCTGGGGGTACCACCCTTTCTGAGTCTAAACCAGAAGAGAACATCCCTACATACCCTGACGACTTTTTCGTGCGAGGGTACGACTCAGAGGGCACGTCCTCTACCGTCCCTTCCACCTCTCATCACATAAGGACGGTATTCATGACGGACAGCAACCATGAGGGTCCCAGTGATCGCCAATACATCGACACTCTGGAGGCCATATTGTATTCCTTGGTCAAATCCGTGGACGAGATCAAAGCGGCCCTTCCGACCTTGCAAGAAAGAATGCCTGGCCAAACGAGCATGGGTCCTGCGGTCAATACAGACTCGAACTCAGCTGCGCCAAACCCGAACGATAATCTTCCTGAAATATCGGCCCCCACCGCTGCAGACGAAGCCCGAGAGGCAAGAAGAGAAGTCCAGGAGCTCCGGGCCATGTTCCATGCCCGAGAAAACTGCCAAGACCTCAGGATACGACAACCGTATCCCGCTGCGTGGAGAGATATTCCCTTCCCACCAAAGTATAAACCATTCCACATCAATCCATATGATGGGAAGACATCTGCAAGCCGGTACATCACTTACTTTGAAGTCACAACCGACCATCTACCCCATGACGATGCCATCCTTACACGATTATTCATCGGGGCATTGGAAGGGGCCGCCTTCGACTGGTACCGTAACCTGCCAGACAACTGCATCCACTCCTTCGCCAGCTTTAAGCGTATGTTCTTGGAGAGGTTCTACGAAGTAGGATAGGACATCACAATGTCCACCCTCATGGACGTCATTCAAGGGGAGAAGGAGCTGACAAGGAACTATGTTGAACGGTTCCGCCAAACCGCCATGAAGTTGCCGTCCGGTAATCCGGATTCCTCCTTGATTGAAATTTGCCAAAAGAGACTGCTTCCAACAATCAGCCTCTGGATGGGCGAAAGTCAATTTAAAGACTGGAAGACGTTTATCATCAGTGCCACTAGCACCGAAGACAGGTTGAAGAAGGCTCGCTAACTGGGATTACACATCTCGGAGGGAGAGGATAAGGGCAAACGCCCTAATACCAACAACAACAACGGTGGTAACGCCTCCAACAATCGGGACAACAAGGGCAAGCAGGCTATGGTGGCCGACACACCCCAGAAACCTGAGTCAAAATCGGCAGACAAGCAATGGCCGCAAATGACCTACTCTTTCGAAGACGGCCATGTCAAGCCCATCTTGGACATGCTCATACAAGGAGATAGGATTCATCTCCCTCCACCAAGACGGGAACGTCGGCCGGCAGAAATGGAGAGTCTGAAGTACTGCCATTACCATCGGTACGTCCACCATGCTACACACGACTGCTACCAACTAAAGCGTTACATCCAACAGCTCATCGATTCGAACGCTCTGGCTATTGATTTCGGAGAGGTGACCATGGCAGCCAATATGGTGTCAGTATAATTCGGCAGCTTCCCTCCAACGGAGGCTCAAGACGACGTGATATCCATCCCTCGGGCGACAATGAAGATTGGTAATCTTCCACCTCCTCGAGATCAGACGGCTGGTCTAGTGCCCCTCACCACATCACGAGGGAAGGTCATGTGGGTCCATCCAGACTTGGTATCTGAAGTGACTCAGTCCACACCACCCTCCATTGGCAAGATAAAGAACAGAAAAGTCAGATCCTGCCGCACAATCTCGGTGGATATTGAGGAAGCTGCAGCTGTCGTCACTCGGTCTGGTGCTCAATCCCAGCCTACACCAGATAACTCGGCTGAAGAACATCAGCCGGCTACTGCTAACGCTCCGGGACCTTCTCAACCTCCGACGACCGACAAGCCTACGCCGAAGGAGACTCGCTTTGACAAATTCCTCCGAAAAGAGGCATCTCATGGACTGGAAAGGCCCTACAACTTTGACATCCTGGCACAATTGGCCAACACACCGGCCAAATTATCATTATACGAACTCCTAAGACTCTTCAAGGATGTTCGCACGGCTTTGAGCGATACACTCCAGAACGCCGACGCATATCTAGCTCAGGTCAACCTCACGGGAGAGAGCCCGCCTGTAAATCTCCAAGACAGTGCTTGCACCGGAGCAATGCCCAACATTGTCTTCACTCCGCAAGATATGCTCATTAAGACCAACCTGCACGATCGTCCATTATACTACACTGGATACATCGGTGACGTAAAGGTGGATCGGATGCACATTGATCCTGGTTCTTCCATAAGCATCATCCCGAAGGGTTTATTTCATCATCTCCGTATTCCTATGCATCACTTGATGCCAACAAGCACCGCCATCAGCGATTTTAATTCGAGCAGGAGCTACCCAATTGGGAAGATTCGCTTGAAGTGCCAAATTGGCGATCTTCAGTCAGAAGTGACATGTTACGTCATAGATGCGGACATTTCCTACAATATCCTCCTGGGGCACCCTTGGATACATGATTACATGATTGTGTCTTCTACGCTGCACCAGTACTTCAAGTATGTCGACAAACATAGCTTTGTGAGGACAGAATTTGCCGACATCGATCCCTTTAAAGGGGTCGAATCCTACTACTCAGACTCCTGCCTATACGAGAAGTCGAAGAGGCACCTGGATAAAGATGTACAAGCTCGAACTGCGACGGCCACAGGATCAGAAGAACCTCTGACGATCCACCTCCAAGCTCGCAAACCTGGCAAATCTGCACCCCTTACGGCCGCTCTTCGTAAAGACGCAATCAGCCTCTCGGCACAAGAAGGACAAATAATAATCCGGCTGCCAAGGTCCGGCCAGGCACCGTGACACACAACGGAGCCACTGACAATCAGGCTACCTAGAGTCGGCCAGCCACAAGCAGAGAAGCTTAATCCCTCTGACAAGCCAATGACGATACGTCTTCCCAAGAAGAATCGTCACCCCGATGCAAAGTCTGGGGCTTCTAGCGAGCCAACAACTCCCCGCCCAGCATCGAGTACCAAGCTGGGGGTTGCTAGTTTTCCAACAACTCCACGTTCGGCTCCACCAACAGAACCCCTGATGATCAAGCTGCCCAAGTCATCCTCTCAATCTTCATTTATACAGGAGGTGGCCGAAGAAGAACCGGAACTGGCCAAGTATGTGGCTGCCCACACTGATGTTCCCTCCGCAGATGATGTAATCCCGCTAGAAAAGATACCTTACTTCATTAATAAAGGGCTATCTTTGAACTACCTCGAGCTTAATAAGCTTTGTACGATGTATGCTATGGAACACGGTATAGGCACTCACCTACACACACAGGTGACAAATGTTTATACCGCAAACCAGCTTACTCCAGTGGAAGACGCTTACTGCATAATCGAGGGAGAGGACCATCAAATCATCTTCGGCCGGAAGGACGACCCGCAGCCTTTCACCATAGAGAAGGTCGATCTCGAATCAGATGTCGGGAGACTTCCTCTTTATCTGTATAGCCCTCCAAATATCTTATACAAAAACAGGGGTATGATCTGGAGACTACGCCAGGCTTGAACTACGACACTGGTCGACGATTACCTTTAAAGCCTCCAGTCCCGACTGGCAAACCACGGGACTACTACAGCAAGACCCGATGTGGATTAGGGTATGTTACGCCCGCAACGACCCCTGAAAGTTCAGATGAGGAATGCGACTGGTATTCACATTCAACCGGGTCACCAACTTTTGATTCGGATACCAGCATCGGAGAGGTATCCAGACAAGTTCTGTCAGTCAATATGGCATTCATCGACGCTTACGAAGAAGATGAAGACATTCTTGAAATCCTCGAGTTAGAGCCGTGGGCCCAACAGCTGGATGCATAATAGGAAAAGCGGTTCGAACAGAGAGAACCTCCTACTGAAGATGAGGTTATACAGGTCGACCTCGGCAGCAAATCTTCTCCAAAACCAATCTTCGTCAGTAAAGGCCTGACAGACGAAGAGCGAGAATCGCTACTGGAACTTGTCAAAGAATATATTGATGTGTTCGCCTGGAGCTATGAAGACATGCCAGGACTAAACCCTGAGGTTGCCCTTCACAAGCTCAACGTTCGGCCAGATGCAAGGCCGGTCAAACAACAACAGGGACGCTTTCGCCCGGGCATCATGGATGCGATCGAAGCCGAAGTCAACAAACTGATAGCCAGCGGCTTCATTCGTGAAGAACAAAATCCGGACTGGGTCGCCAACATAGTACCGGTCCTCAAAAAGAATGGGAAAATTTGAATCTGCATCGACTTCCGTAATCTGAATGAGGCATGTCCCAAAGATGAATTTCCCCTTCCTATCACAGACATCATAATCGACAACACATGCGGATTCGAACGTATGTCATTTATGGATGGCTTCTCGGGGTACAACCAAATTAGGATGTCTCCTGACGACGAAAAGCATACATCATTCCGAACACCGACTGGCACATACTGCTACACAGTCATGCCTTTCGGTTTAAAGAATGCTGGCGCCACATATCAAAGAGCCATGAGTATCATCTTCAGAGACCACTTGTGTAAGACTGTGGAGTGTTATGTTGATGACATCGCCGTCAAGAGTCGCTATAAGGGAGACCATCTGCAGGATCTGAGGACGGTATTCGACCTGATGCGAGCACATAACCTGAAGATGAATCCCACAAAATCCTTCTTAGGCGTGTCCAACGGAAAGTTCTTGGGTTTCATCATCACCTCCCAGGGTATCCACGTAGACCCTGAGAAGACGAAAACAATCATGGAGATGGGTCCCCCGAGAAATCTCCGAGAACGTCGAGGCCTCCGAGGGAGGTTAGCTTACATCAGGAGGTTCATTTCCAACCTCTCCGGACGTTGTCAGCCATTCACCCATCTCATGAAGAAAGGTGTCTCCTTCGTATGGGATGAAGAATGCCAACGTGCCTTCGACAGCATCAAAGAATATTTGTCGAACCCTCCAGTCCTGGTGGCCCTGGTTGCTGGAAAACTATTCCTGCTCTATGTACGAGCAATAAAGCATTCCCTCGGCGCTCTGCTAGCACAAAACAATGATGCAGGCCATGAACAAGCTATATATTACCTCAGCCTAATGATGATTGGGCCAGAGCACCGATACACCATCGTGGAGAAGGAATACCTTGTCCAGGTGTCCGCCATTCCAAAGATGCGACACTATGTCACAGGACAAACCATACATGTGATCTCACGAGTCAATCCTCTCAGGGTCCTCATGACTAAACCGGGGGCACGCAGCTCCCGCCTCGCCACATGTGCAATATTGCTGTCTCCTTATTATATGATCTTCGTCCCGCAAAAGGCTGTCAAAGGTTAAGCCTTAGCAGACTTTTTAGCAGCCCACCCAGGCTCGGAGTCGTCCAGAGTATATGAAGGAATCCCAGATGAGGTCGCCGACTTACATGCAACCTCTCACGATGATATATGACGGATGTTCTTCGACGGCGCCTCAAGGACCGGACCTAAGGGCAATATCGTCGTCGGAGTCGGGGCGGTGCTGGTTTTTCCTACCGGTTTGGTGATCAATCGCGCTTACTCCCTCACGTAACCCTGCTCTAACAATGTGGCCGAGTACAACGCTTTAGTCATTGGTCTCCAACTTGCAAGAGAGCTGGGGGTAGAATATCTTGAAGCATACGGCGATTCACAGTTAATCGTCAATCAGATCCGGGGTTCATACGAGGTTCGCCATGAAGACATGATCCCCTATCACCAAATAGCGATCAATATCATCTCGTCATTTGAAGGGTTCTTCATCGAACACGTCCCCAGACTCCAAAATATCGAAGTCGATGCCTTAGCTGGCCTGGCCGCTTTCCTAGCGGTTCCGAACTATGCTCATCAATTGGTAGATGTGATAGGCCATGAACTGGTCTGTCCCAAGAACAATGTTCAATTCGTGGCGAGTTATTCCGCTCAGACGATCGACGAAGCACAAGACTGGAGACAACCATTCATTGACTTCGTAGTCTACGACATCCTGTCCGAGAATCCAAAGGAAGCCACTCTATCAGAAGGCGTTCTCTCAGATTCTTCTATGATATAGAGACGAAAATGCTGTATCGCCGATCCTACGATGGATTATTGTTTCGGTGTCTGTCAAACATGAAAGCCAAAGAAGCCGTACGCGAAGCTCATGACGGTGTCTACGGGGCCCATCAGCCTGGCCCTAAATTGCAAGACCGTCTTCGCCGAATGGGATACTACTGGTCCACGATGGTAGCAGATGCGATAGACTATACAAGAAAGTGCAAAGCCTGCCAAGTCTATGCGGACTTCATCCACCATCCATCCGAATTTCTACATCCGACAGTGGCGTCCTGGCCATTCGAAGCATGGGGGATGGATATCATCGGTCCGATTACTCCATCTTCTTCCCGAGGACATCATTTTATACTCGCCATTACAGATTATTTCTCCAAATGGGCGAAAGCTGTTCTGCTTGCAGAAATGAAGACTTCAAACGTGATCAACTTCCTCAAGCATCACGTCATCTATCGCTTTGGACTGCCCCGAAGGATCATCCACGATAATGGTCCGCAGTTTGTAAGCCACGCCTTCTATCGGTTCTGCGACAAGTATCGTATCCAGAATATTGCTTCAATGCCATACAACCCAGCAACGAATGGGTTGGCAGAAGCATTCAACAAAATAATCAACAAACTTCTCAAGAAGTTTGTATCGTCCAACAAAACGCGACTGGAACGAGAAGCTTGGTGAATGCTTATGGGCGTACTGTAGCATAGTTCGAACAGCCACTGGGAACACGTCATTTTCCCTGGTATACGAAAGTGAGGCAGTCCTTCCATTGGAGACTCAAATCCCCTCGCTCCACATCGCTCTTACTTACCAATTGACGACAGACGATAACTATCGTCGCTGGCTACAAGAGTTGGAGGCCTTAGATGAAAAGCGCCTCTTGGCTCAGCAACGAATCGAGCTATACCAAGCACGCATCTCCGGAGCCTTCAACAAGAAGGTTAAAATTAGAACATTCCAAGTGGGCGATCTCGTTCTGGCAGTTCGAAGGCCGATGGTTATGACTCACAAAACTGCCGACAAATTTCAACCAAAATGGGAAGGTCCATTTATCATTGAGGCTGTATTCTCCAACGGTGCTTACCGCCTCACAAAACAAAACGGAGACTTGCTCATGTTGCCCGTCAACGGCAAGTTCCTGAAGAAATATTATGTCTAAACGACATATTCCAAATTCCAGATTATTGAGTTATGTACCCGCCGGTACCGCTGAACTCACATTCTAAATTCCAGATTGTTGAGTTATGTATCTGCCCGTACCACTGAACTCACATCCTCCAGAAATTCCAGATTATTGAGTTATGTACCCGCCGGTACCGCTGAACTCACATTCACAAAATCCCATATGATTGAGTTACCGCCGGTGCCGCTGAACTCACAGATCCCAGATTATTGAGTTATGTACCTGTCGGTACCGCTGAACTCACACACTTACAGATCCCAGATTATTGAGTTATGTACCCGCCGGTACCGCTGGACTCACATTCACAAAATTCTAGATTGCCGAGTTATGTACCCCCCGGTACCGCTGAACTCACATACTCCAACCCTCCCAGATCATCGAGTTATGTACCCGTAGGTGCCTCTGAACTTACATTCCGATCACTCTTTCAGATAGTAAGTCATGTATGACCATACCTCTGAACTTATTTCTCTGAAAGAGCTCCTCCCTCATGATCCACTACCCACACTCTCAGTGCACAAAAAGGGTAACAGATCCACAAAATTTCCAAAACGACCACGTCGATGTTACCTCTGAGTCGTTTCACTTCCGCTAAAAACAAATCACCCCTCTACATAGAACTTCCATGTCCTCATTACCTCTGAGTCGTCCTATGTACCCCTTCATGGAGCCCACTCCTGCCATGTCCTCATTATCTCTGAGCGGGAAGGCTCCATCGAAGAAACCCTCATATTTGCCATATCCTCATTACCTCTGAGTAAATATGTTGGTTCTTCCTCAACTTATTATCTGTACCAAAAAAAAAACCCCCAGGGTACGCTAAAGATAATAGGTCCACAAATGTCCTCTGCTGACCACAAATATCCTCTGTTGAGTCCACTCATGTCATGTCCTCATTACCTCTGAGTAGGAAGGCTCCACGGTAAAATCTCCATACTTGCCATGTCCTCATTACCTCTGAGTAAGTATGTTGGTTCTCTCTCGTCTTATTATCCGTATCCTGAACCAGGGTACGCCAAGGATAATACGCCCACAAATGTCCTCCGCTCACTAAAAAATGCTGTACTAAGTTTCCTAGTACATGCACATCATTCCTCATCATGCCCCGGGAGCCCAGCTGCTCTATGGCATTCTTTCTCCCGATACCCGGAACGTCCATGACCACCTTGCCGTGGAATTTTTCTAGGTATCCCCATCAAACTTGTTATCCATACCTAAAACCCAGGTATGCCAAGGGTAACAGGTCCACAAATAAGCCCCGCAAGTAGGGCAAATACCGCCATAACACCACAAGCACAACAAGTAGTACAAATAAAGGGTAGAATAAAGCAAAAGAAAGGAAAAGAACGAAAAGAAAATGAAGAAAAAAGGTCGACTATGGTTCGGCATTATATAATTCCAAGAGGCGGTTCTTTACCAAGGCGGTCCCCCGTTCAAGCCGCTGCTTAGCTCGGCGCTCCGCTTCCTGGGACAACCGGTCTGCATCATCAAAATACATGTGTGCCCGCCAGCCATCCTCCATCTTATTCAGGGCAAGCTCCAGATTGGCAGAAGCTTGACTAAGTCTGTCAGCCTCCTGGATAACAAGTCCCTTTTCGGTACGGGCGGCTTCGAGCTCAGACTCCAGAAAGGCCAGCTTTCTCTGGAGCTCGAGGATCTGCTCCCTGGTGTCGATTACCCCGCGGGAGGTGATCGCTTCCTGAGCCGTGCAATCTTTATTTCTATGGCTCAATTGATCGTATAACTGAGACAGATCGCGGCGGTCCTTCAGTATGGTCGGCTTAATCGAATCCCGAGCAAGCCTCACCTTCTCTACCGCGATTATGAGAAAAGTGCGCTCTTGATCTATTGTCGCAGACAGATCAGCTTGCCGCAGCACGTGAAACTGGGTCACAAGTCGATCAGCCTCTAGCAGTTTGGGCTCCAGAAGCGCAGCTAGCCCCGCCCCACCGGGAAGTGTTCTAAGGATGTCGATTTGGCCACCGGCGCACTGACGAGCCATAGCAAAAGGAGTCCCTCTCTCCACAGCTGCTTCGACCCCTCTCTTCAGGTGGCGGTAAAAGCTGTCAACCACATCCTGTAAACCTTCATCCAAAACTTCTGTAGAGGACGGCGTTAAAGGAAGTGTGGCTGGAAGTGTCAAAGGAGTAGCATCGGAACCTGCCATCCCTGCCACCAGGGAAATAAATTTTGAGCAAAAAGACGCATGAATAGCGGCTAACTCCTCTTCCGCCGCCCGAAGAGCCTGGATACTCGGCAGGGAGAAAAGGTCAACCCCCGAAACCATATTAGCAGAGGAGGACGCAGGACGTATTGTCCCCTGCCCCGGCTGTGCCGCCACTTGAGCCCCCGAACTCGATCCAGCTGGAGGCCCTTCAATATAGGTCGGAAGAGAAGGAGGCACATGTGCTTCCATCAGATCCTCTCCGGTAGAGTTCGCCCCGACAATGTCCATCACCGACAATGAAGGGGCGGGACCTGTACGTCCAAAGCAACCCTCAATCAGCTTAACCCGAAGGATGTGCTGATAGAGTAAATAAGCCTCCGAACTAGTCAAGACTTGGCTTATCTTACCAGCGGAGGATTGTGGAGGCTGAGATTCGCTCACAACCACCGTGGTCTCCTCACCAGCAACCTCCGAATAGAAGGCAGTCGGTCCCTCCGACCCAGCCACCCAGAAGGAGATGCAACTGGGTCGATATCGCCTGGCCAAGAGTCGACAATCTCAGGGACAGGATCAGAAGGACTCACACTGCCTTGGGTCGAACCCCCAGCAACATGAGCGGCCTCCGCTGCCACCGGAAGGACCTCAGCATAAACGGTATCGACGCACACGTCGTCGATCAAATTATGTAAAACCGGATCGATCGCAGAGGCAGCCGCCGGCTCTGAAGACTCATCTTCTCCTGACGCCTACAAAGAGCAAAAGAAGATGGTTAGGCCATAGTTCAGAAAAAGAAAGAGAAGGTAGTTGAAATTCAAATTACCTCAGAAACAGCGTCAACATCCTTAATAAATAGCCTGCGGCGTCTTACCGCAGCTCGCTTCGTGGAGAAGGTTCTGCCATCATCAGTGAACATACGCCTGCTTCGCTTGCGCGAAGGACCAGGCACAGTAGGTGGTTGATCCTCTACCACCTCGTTAGGCACAGCAGGCGGCTGCCCCGCCCCCACTTCATCCGGCACAATAGGTGGCTGATCCCCCACCTCCTCGTCCGAGGGATGGAACGAATCATCGGCATCCTGCTTATCATCCTCTTCGCCCGCCATAGTGCACTCCGAGTCCGGCACAGAAACCATATTCGCCTTTTTCTTTCTCTTCTTAGACCCTTCGGGTTTCTCTGCCAAGCCAGTACCGACAATAAAGATGGTACTCATGTCAAAATTAACGAGAGGCTTGCTCGCCGTAACATGATAGAGGGCCGCCATGTACAAAATCTCCCCTAACGTATTAGCATCGGGGATCAAGAAGCTAGCTCGGGTATGAACCGCACTGTAATAATACCAGGCCCTGATACCATCAAGGACGCTACCCTCAAAGCCCAGGCAAGCACTGGGACAATCAAGGAACATCTGGCTATACCCGAACTGGCGGGAGAACCTGCTGGGCAAGTAGGGCTCCAGGTACACGTTATTGCGGTAACGATATACCAGGTGCGCTGGATAAATATTGTGCAGCCAAAGGAGCATTTTTTCAGATAAGAGGAGGGGAGGTTCAGTACCATCAACATGTACACCCTTCACTTCTCTAGCGGTAAATTGAGGAACAGACACAAAGAAGTCGTGTCCGTCTACTCTCGCCAGCTCCCTCCGACAGGCTGGCATGGTGTCATAGTCCCAGGGCTGACGATGGTATCGGAAGAGGAAAGCGTCATCAGTGGTAACACCGTCTTCTGCTCCGGGCCTCATTAACGACCGATAATGCATCAATAGCCACCCCATTAGATAATGGTAGGGTAGCTCTATTCGCTCAAAGTCCAGTGTCGTCTCATGGGCAATAACCTTGGACGAAAAGGCGCAGAGGCCGTGGTGTATGCTACAAACCATGGCCGGAAGAAGGGCCAGCTTGACTCTGAAGACCAGCTTCACGGCAGGGAGGTTGAAGTGGCGGCTGATCCTTTCAATGGAACCTGCCCCTCCCGAAACTACGCAGTTCCGTAGCCACACCATCAAGAATTCGGCTAAGAGCGCTTTCTCAGACATCTGCCGGGTACCGTGGTAGAAATAGCTGAAGGAGTCAGTTCGACTCCCAAATTTGTCACTGGTGGACCTCGACCTCTTGGCATTCGACATCAGGTTTTTTATCTCCTCCTGGGTTTGAGGACCTCGGGAAGAAACCCGGCCAGAGGGACTTAATTTGAAAAGATATGAGACCCAGGACGTGGTATGGGGAGCGTTTCCTTTTGAGCTATCGTTCTTCTTGATAGCCGTTTGGTGACAGATACTGTGGTGGCATAGCAGTTCCCGGTACACGGCAACGAAACCCGAGAATCGTCGATCCAGATCCTCGAATTCCTCGTTTGTCGGGGTGTACACTTCAAAGGCTTCGTCCCCCCATGGCAGCTTATTACCGACATGCATTCCCGTCCGCCGGTTATACATTTCCAAAAGAGCCATGAACAACGGCTTGTTGATGGGTAACCCGTAACAGGAGCCCCAGATGGCATAATAGAGGTCAATCTCCCGCAGGAACGCCTCCTACTTCCTTAGGATCCATGTGGTCAGGTTGGCCCACATAGGGATAGGGTTTATCCAGTTCAGCAACGATAACCTGCCAACAGGATAAGACCCCTTGCGAGCGAGCTGATTTAGGAAGGTATCGGCTAGAGTAAACGTGAAATTGGAACCAGATACGTTTAAAAAGGTACCCGGAGTCAGTCCCATCATGCTCCGACTAACCGAGTCCCTGCTCGCATATGCTGACCCAATATTCTTATTATAATGGATGTTGCCCAGGAACATCCCCGATTGGGTTGGAGTTAGGGAGCCCACCATCTTCCGGCTCAACGATACCATATTGAACCACGAGAGGGGAAAATGACGTTCTATTTCGGGAATATGGATCCTCACCCCATCCAGAGTAAAGTCCTAGCTCTCAGAAATGTCCAACACTCGGGGGTTCTTTATGGATAGAGCATTCCCGAAGAGAAAGACTGGTTTCAGATACTCTCATTCCAGCTTTCCCGAGTTCATCATGGTACAGAGAAAGTGGAAAGGCTGGTTCTTGATGGCGCTCACCCTCTCCAAAGGCTCATCGGTGGAAAGCTGATCTGACACACGTCGAACTAAGTCGTCGAGCTGCACACCTATGGCATATTGGGCTGAACCCACCAAAAGCTCTCCTGCTGGATTGATTGGCAGATCCACTGAAGAAAGACAAAAGAAACAGGATTAGAAGATGGTTAAAATGAAACCACTTGAAGTTTCTTAAAAAAGCTCCTATAGAGCCTATGCGGCTCAGTTCAACGTAGCCTTATGCGGCCCAATTCAGTTGGGTTTCATGCGGCACTGCTTAGATAGAGCCTATACGGTTTGGTTGAGCTTATGCGGTTCTATTTAGCAGATGAGCTTATGCGGCACGACTTAGCGAAGCTTTATGCGGTCCAATTCATCAGGAGCTCATGCGGTCCCGTTTAATGGGACTTCATGCAGTTCAAATCTAGAAGTGCTCCTGCGGCTCAAGTCCTTCTCATGCGGCTCAAACACAAGGTATGCCCCATGCGGCCAGGATATGAGAGGGTCATGCGGCCCAAGCAACATATGCGGCTTCATCATGTTGAACTTGGACAGTTCAATAAAGACGAAGGACGAAGGCTTATGCATAAAATATGCAACAGAGCCATGCTTTTAGGGGTCAAAGCATTCAATATCCCATCCTTATCCTTAAAAGCAGGGTGGATGTCAGGGTGCACTTCAGGCGTAGTGGCTGACGAGGAAGCCGCTTTCATGCCCTTTGCAGCACCAGAGGCAGCCTTGGAAGACTTGGGGGCCATTATCGTCCGACGGTCGAAGAAGGAAGACAAAGGAAGAAGATTAGGGCAGCAAGAGTTGAAGACGAAAGAGAGTAAAGAAGTCTCTCCGACAGAACACGTTCCTATTTATAGGCAAAAGGAGGGCGCTTCGATCCGCGTGCAGCATGAAAACTGACTCTTCGGTTATCGAGACGAACCGACTAAATAAAGGCCAAACTCTTGGGATCGTGCCCCGAAAAGTGGCTTCAAAATCTGACAGCAAATCAAAGGCAATTAATG
The DNA here is from genome assembly GCA_029216955.1 of Iris pallida. Lineage (NCBI taxonomy): Eukaryota > Viridiplantae > Streptophyta > Magnoliopsida > Asparagales > Iridaceae > Iris > Iris pallida. The sequence continues at coordinate 8,500,304 of JANAVB010028397.1, forward strand.
CAAAAAAGATTTACACACGTGGTAGAATGACGTGGCAAGGAGCTCATGCGGCCAGACAGCCTATGCGGCCAGAAAGTCCATACGGCTGGTTGGCCAATGCGGCACAGATGGCCATGCGGCTGAGGAGGCCATGCGGCGGGGACATCCATGCGGCCAGAACATCCTATACGGCCAGAGGAATTTATACATAGCCATGCTTCTTATTCAAAGTATTTCAATTTTTTAAATTAAAAACTTTGAAGGGGTCTTGTAGAAGCATAGAAAAGAATAAAGAAAGGTCCATGCGTTCAAGGATCCCCATGCGGCTCAGAGAGCCCATGCGGCTCTGGTGTCCATGCGGCTCAAGAGTCTATGCGGCTCGCATAATTCCATGCGGCCCAGAGTGGAGCCACGTGGCCTTCAATAGCTCTTCCCTTCGTCTTTTGCTGTATTTAATATGCCCTGACGGCTGACAGCTCTGACAAATGATAGCTCTGACATAAAGGCACAAAAATGATTGACATAATGGCGTGTTCCTAAGGAAGAGGAGAAAATCTTCTCACAGCTGGCAGAATCTACCGAATCTCGAGGCATGCGGCTGCTACATTTACGCGGCCGCCCACTTCATGCGGCCGCCCATCTTCATGCGGCTGCATCCGTTATGCGGCCGCCTATCTTTATGCGGCTTTTCATTCTCATGTGGCTGCCCATCTCCATGCGACCGCTCATCCTCATGCGGCCCGCTCATATGCGGCTCTGCCAAGACAGTCTAGCCGAGACACGTGGCGCTCTTCATGATAATCGAGACACGTGGCAGTCTTACCCCCCCGGGAACTATTGCTGATTGTGAATCCTAACAAAATCAGATTTGTTGCAATCACCATAATTGCCTAGATCAGATCAAATCAAGCAAATTGGACACGTGGCAGGCCATTACAAGTCACGAATATTCATGGCAATCAATATTTATTGCCCACAGAGATTTAACACAATCACATTAATTGCTTAAATCTATTATATTCAAGATGGATGGCCCAGATTAATTAACTCTCAGGCCGCCGACTTTTGAGAATAGGCAATCATTGCAAACCCTAATGATGTCCCCCACTCTTATAAATAGCAAGGTGCCATTCCCTTACAAGGAGGATCCAGAGAGAATCAGAGAGAGAATATACAGAGATCGAAAGGACAGAGGAGCATATACAGAGAGAACAAGGAGAGCATTTCTTCATCAACGCCAAGCAGTTCTTCTCCACAGCCAAGGCTGCATCCGATCGTCCAAGGAGTAAGGCAGAGCTGTCGTCGCTTTCCCGAGCCTCTATCGTCACCCCCCAGAATCTAAAATAAATAATTGTACTTAGATTGCTGTACCTATGTTTTTGTTCCTAGGCTTTCTTTGTACAAGCGAGTTTGTATTGTGAGTCTAAGTTCAGTCCTCCTATATAAATTGTTTTGTACTTTTACAATCAATGGCAAACATACACAAATTGAGCCATAGAAATTAGAAATGCCAAATACTAAAGTGTGTTAGAATCTTGTGGAGAAGAAAATAGAACAATAAAATTTGGGTTCCTCCATGAAGCAAGCTGCACTTGCCTAAGCTCTCTTCCTGGTAGGTGAAGAAGTAATGGTGGAGAAGAAGAGTATTGAAGAGAGAGAGTGTTTGGTGGAAATATAAATGAGGGTGGTGGTGGTACGTGGGGGTTCGGTCCACCTAAAACCAAGCCATGCCGAACCAGCAACAAGTTGAACCGAACCAAGAAGAAAATGCCAAAATAATATACAAGAAAATACGCAATACGAGTCAAGAATACGTACACGTTTACCAAGATACATAATACGAACCACAGGCATTACAACTCTACCCTCCTTAAAAGAATTCTGTCCTCGAAATTTAATCAAGAGGCTAGAGATGCAGGGACAAGCTATACTAATCACAGGCAAGCTATACTAATCAAGCAATCAAGCAATTATTCATGCAAGCAAGGAATCGAAGGTATGAGGCATAAGAAGGATATTATACCTCACGAGTCAAACAAGTCAGGATATCACGATTGGATATCATCCTCACGCTCCCACGTTGACTTACCAAAAGAGTGATGACCCCAAGCAACTCGAACTAAACTAATAGTCTTGTTCTTGAGTATCTTCTCTCTTCGATCCAATATAGACACTGGCGGCCTCATACGAAAGGTTGGTACCAACAACCAATTCCGAATGATCCAGGATATGGCTCGGGTCCGAAATATAACGTCGTAGTTGGGATATATGGAACACGTAATGCACCTCACGTAGCGACGGTGGAAGAGCGAGACGGTAGGATACATCACCTACTCGCTCCAGAATGTCGAACGGTCCTATATACCTAGGACTAAGCTTTCCCCGTACGTTGAAACGAATGACGCCACGGTTAGGCAAAATCCTCGGGAATACATGGTCATCGACAGAAAACTCAAGAGGGCGCCGATGAGAATCGGCCCAATGACGCTGGCGATCTTGGGCAACTCGAAGATGATCTCTGACTCTCCTGACCACTTCAACGGTCTGAGCAATCATTTCCGGATCGAGCATCTATCTCTCTCCAACATCATCCCAGGCTAGCGGGGATCGGCACTTCCTACCATACTGTGCCTCGAACGGTTCTATCTGGATAATGACCTAGAAACTGTTGTTGTACGAGAACTCCACCAGGTACAGGTGGTCTTCCCATGAACCACTGAAGTCGAGTGTACAAGATCTCAATATATCTTCAAGAGTCTGGATTGTGCGTTCTGACTGGCCATCTGTCGGCGGATGATAAGCTGAGATGAACTGGAGGCGAGTTCCCAAACCCTCTTGCAGGCTACGCCAAAAGTGCGACGTAAATCTTGAATCTCAGTCCGAGGTGATACTGACTGGTACACCGTGAAACATGACGATCTGCCTGAGGTACATCTCCGCTAGCTGAGCCGTCGGTTGTCCAACTCTGAATAGAAAAAAGTGAGCCACCTTCATGAGTTTTTCTATAATAACCCAAATAGCATCTCTACCAGCCGGGGATCTAAGTAATCCAGTCACGAAATCCATGGTTATATGCTCCCACTTCTATTCTAGAATTGGCAAGGGCTGAAGAAGTCCAGTTGGCCTCTGATGTTCAGCTTTAACTTGTTGGCAAACCAAATATTGAGAGATAAACCGGGCTATCTCCCTCTTCATGCCATTCCACCAGAAGTGCTGTCGGATATCATGGTACATCTTCATACCGCCGGGATGAATGGAATATTGAGAACTGTGAGCCTCTGCCATGATTTCTTGTCTGATATCTCCACTGGATACACAAAGATGCCTTCCATGCCAGAGTGTACCATCTTCATGAATGCATAACTTCGGTCTTCGTCCTGCCTCACATTCTGCTCTAAGTTGCTGAAGCTTAGAATCTGCTGACTGCGCCATCCGGATCCTTTCGACTATAGTGGACTGAACTTGCATACTGGCCATCAATGCCATACTGGAAGGGAGAACAACTTCTATATCCATCTTCTGAAGATCTGCTAACAGCTCTGGTTGTGTTGTTAGGAAATAAACTATGGCTCTCCTACTCAATGCATCTACTACAACGTTGGCCTTCCCAGGATGATACTGCAGGTTGACATCATAATCCACAAGAAGCTCCTGCCATCTCCTCTGATGCACGTTAAGATCCTTCTGGGTGAAAACATACTTCAGACTCTTGTGGTCTATGAAAATCTCTACCCAATCTTCGTACAAGTAGTGCCTCCACAACTTAAGCACAAACACTACTGCTGCCAGCTCCAAGTCATAGGTTGGGTAATTCCTCTCATGATCACGAAGTTGACATGATGCATAAGCTATTACCTTCCCATGCTGCATCAGAACACATCCTAAGCATCTGCCTGAAACATCACAATATACTGAGAATCCCCCGGTTACATCTGGAAGTGTGAGAATGGGAGCCGTCATCAAGCCTCGCTTCAGCTTCCCAAAAGAATCCTGGCACTCTGCTGTCCAAGCAAACTGCACATCCTTGCGGGTCAACTGGGTCAATGGCACTGAAATCCGAGAAAAGTCTGAAATAAATCATCGGTAGTAACCGGCCAAACCAAGGAAACTGCAAACTTCTGCAACTGTATGGGGTACTGGCCATGTCTCAATAGCCGCGATCTTGTGGGGATCCACTTCTACTCCTCCTCTGGTGATGATATGACCCAAGTACGAAATGCGATCGAGCCAGAACTCGTATTTACTGAACTTGGTATACAATTGGTGCTCTCTGAGAATCTAAAGAACCACACAGAGATGCTGCTTATGCTCCGCCTCACTCTTGCTGTAGACCAGGATGTCGTCTAGGAACACAATCACGAACTGATCCAAGTAGGGCATGAAGATGCGATTCATGAGGTCCATGAATACGGCTGGCACATTGGTTGTTCCAAATGGTATCACAAGGAACTCCCAATGTCCATATCTAGACCTGAAAGCTGTCTTCAGGATGTCCTGCTCTCTGACTCTGATCTAATGATATCCTGAGCGCAAGTCGATCTTCGAGAATACAGTTGCCCCCATGAGTTGATCAAACAAGTCATCTATCCTCGGAAGAGGGTATCTGTTCTTGATTGTCTCTGAGTTCAAGGTACGATAATCTATACATAATCTGGACGTACCATCCTTCTTTTTCACAAGAAGCATCAGGGCTCCCCAAGGCGATCCACTAGCACGAATGAATCCCTTGGTTCAGAGTTTTTTAATCATCTTGTACAATATCTCAAGCTCTGACGGCGCCATCCTGTAGACTCACTCTGACACTGGGGCTGTCCCGGGAATCAAGTCGATGGTGAACTCGATCTTCCGCTCTAGCGACATCCTTGGAACCTCTTCTGGGAAAATATCTGGAAACTCTTCGAGTATCCGGGGCAACTGTACTGCTGCTACTGCCATCCGCAACACTGGAGGAGAAGGTTCAACTTTGCCTCGAGAGAAGGAAAACTCTGGCTCACCGAGAATGCTAAAAACAATCCTGCCAATGTGGCAGTCTATCCTAGCATACTGGTCCCTCAACCAGTCCATCCCTAAGATCACATCATAATCAACTATCGGGAACTCTATCAATCTAGCGGGAAACTCTCTACCGCTAACTACGATCCGACACAAGAAAAATACCCTATCTACTCCCACAAGTCCATTACCAGTAAGTATATTGAGCCTCACTGATAATGACTCGGGCTCCAATCCTATCCGTGTCGTGAATCGTGCAGACATAAATGAATACGAGGCACCAGAATTAAATAATACTGAAGCTGGAAAGGTGTTGACGAGAATAGTACCTGCCACTACCTCACCGGGTCCTTCTTCTCCTATGGTCAAAGCTAGCACTTGACCATGCCCTCTTGGTGCGGGTCCCCTCTGCTAAAAATTCCTCTGCCTGCTCTGGATCAGGGCTTGGGCATACTGCTGCAGTCTCTGCTGCTGGAATGCATGGGCCTGCGTCAGCAACGGCCTCAAGAACGGGTACTGCAGCTGCTGCTGCTGCTGGACTGGTGCTGGTCCTCTAACTGAAGGACTAGAGAAGGCTGACAAAGAGGAACTCCCCCTATTCGGGCAATTCCCAACCCTGTGGTCCGGGGCACCACAAACCAAGCACAAACCCTGTGCTCTGTGACACTCCGATACCATATGCCCTGGCTTTCTGCAGTGTGAACATCCCACTGCGCAAGACTGTTTCTGCTTCTGCTGCTGAGGGTACGTCGGGGCTGGATGTTGAACCAACATCACCGAGGCCGCCCACCTCGGAGCTCCAATGGTCAAAGCCCTGGCCACCGGGGCTGGTACTGAAGACTGATTCATCTGAATATGGGATCGCTTCCGACCCCCGGTCCTATCCACGATCCTCTGGGAAGTATACTCATGCCTCCTAGCTTCTCTTAATACTGCATCAAAAGTCTGATGCTCAAACTGCTCTACTGCCAATAAAATTTCCAGGTGAAGTTCATGCAGGAACTGCTGGGCTCTATCGAACTCGGTCGCTACCAAGGTGGGAGCAAACCGACTGAGTCTCGAAAACTTGGCCGCATATCCGTCGACCGTCCTGTCCATCTGCTTCAGATTGGTGAACCACGTCTGTAGATCGTATCGAGCTACAGCATCGAAATACTTGGTCTGGAATCTCTCTCTGAATACTGCCCAAGCAATGGGTGCTAATAATCCAACGGCCTGCGCCGCCCACCAACTGCGGGCAATATCCAATAACTGCAGGCGCACTACGGCTACCTTCTCGGCTTCTGGAGTCCTGGCTGCTTCTAGAATTACCTCTGTGTTCTGAAGCTAAGCATCAGCAGCGATTGCATCTTCACTGCCGTCGAAGAATGGAGGGTTAAAGCGCTTGAAGCTGTTGGCCGCACTGTTACCCTGATGACCTCCTCTTGTCAAAGCATCTGCTATCGTCTGGTGCAAGACATCTCCTCACCGATCCTGTGAAGCTAATAATGACCTGATGAGACCTACCAATGTGCCATCATCAGGCTCTACAGGCTGGACGGGCTGAACTGGTGGCTCTCCTCCAGTAGGTACGACTCTGGAGGCTACTCCCGAATTCTGGGCTTGATCTCCTGGTTGCTGCTGGTTCACAGGAGGTGCTCCGCCTTGCTGATCGGTAGGACCAGGAATAATGTCGCTGAAGAAGACGACATAGGAAACAATAAGGAAGGACCAGGACAGATCAACGACACAAGCATGTGATCAGGACAATAATTTTAGGGATTCAGAGGATACGAACAGAGATCAAGGGCGAGCACTGATTGAGACATCTATTCGGTAAACCCTCACATATCTTGATTTATAAGACCTATATGGGCCCCCACTTAAACCATGTCACGCCCCAGAACCAGAATACTGGAGAGCAGAGGCATACATAGCCAGCTACGTATATTAAAGTACAACCCACCTTGCTATACGGTCACGGCTGTCTAGATACATGAGGGTTTAACTACAAGCCATCAGTCTCCTATGGTCCTGAACAAGCCCATTGTCTCAATCTCAAGCAAGCAATAATAGTCACAATGATGTCAGAACACCGAATATACAATAATAAGGCGTCCTATACATTACATATTCGGATGACCATGAAGTTAGTCGTATAAAATGTCAAGACTGGCATGAGTTTCAGTCATACATGATCAACCCTCGGATTTGTCAATCATGTTACAGCCCGTAGGCAGACAGTAAATAAAGGTGCAATACGAGCTAACACATGCTTGCCGGCTAAACGCCTCAAAAGAATAATTTTTACAATAAAGTAGGAGGACAAAAAGAAATCCACTCGTTGCCAGGGTTACGCCTGGTGGTCACCATCTGGCTGGAAGGTAGGTAGATCCTCTGTTGCTGCTCCGATATCTGGCCACACAAAACCAGCTGGGTCAGACCCCAGAAAGAGCAAGTGCCACAAAGAAGGCTTCACTTAGGAACTAAAACCAGCATACCACAAATGAATATTAAAGATGATTATAAACGAAACAGATAATAATAAAGATAACAACAGTAAATTGAGTACGAGGAAACCATTCAAGTAGCCAGGTCATAACCCTTAAACCAAACAAGGACCGGGGTTGTAACCCTTCACCTGAATAGAAATCCGTCTCAACTACTTGTTGGTAAGCAAGAACATAGGGTGAAATAAGTCAATAAACGAAGAGAGGACACAGAACTGCTCCGGGGCTAGGTTACAACCCTTAAACCAAACAAGGACCGGGGTTGTAACCCTTCGCCTGAACAGAACTAGACCCCCGATCGTTATTGTTAAGGCCAGTATAAATAATCATGCTATTGAAGTAATATAAAACATGACGAACATGGCATGGGGTGCAATAAGACAATAAACGAAGAGAGGACACAGAACTGCTCCGGGAGCCAGGTTACAACCCTTAAACCAAACAAGGACCGGGGTTGCAATCCTTCGTCTGAACAGAACTGGTCCCCTGATCATTATTGTTAAGGCAAGCATAAATAATCATGTCATGCCACAATCTTGTACAGGATCAGGACAACATTAAACTGAGCTAAACTCTATCCAATCAATCACGGCCAAGAAAAGAGTATGGCTTGATACTTTAACTAACTAGGGTTATCACAGGCCTAGTTGCTAGCAAGATGCAATAAGATTATCCCAACAGCCACAAGCCCTGCAGACCATCCAGGTTATCCAGGTCGAATGTCCGTTTCTGAAGGATGTAACACGTGACTGTGTGCTGGAGATGTGCCCTACTCGTCGGTAGGCTACAAGTCCACATGGTGCGCCCAGATAACGGGATTGCCTGTAGCTGGGAAATTTTTTCATGACTACTGAATTATTCTAGTTTATTAGCCTTAGTCAATTGCAGTAGGTATCCCTGACCGTGGTACTCAGGGATCCCATCCTAGACATGATGCAAGACAGTACTGGTTTATTGTACAAACACAATCGTCCACGGTGTCCAGGTCATTCATACTTCTCATGTGGGGCCAGCTGTCTTAACAACATATCGTGATATTTTATGTCAATTTACCTGTTAAGAGTACGCCACGGCGGGCTACTGTCGTGTTCAGGGATTATGTACAAAATCTTTATAGTACAAGCCTTCTATCCAGAGACCCAAGTTATATAAGCATTATGTAACATTCTAATATAAGAACAAGAATAATAATAATAATGATGATAAAAGACCAGAGCTATAAAAGGCTATACGGCTGGGAAGAAATTAGGCATATGCGGCTGGTGGAGACGGGGCATATACGGCTGGAGATGAAGGGTCTCACGCGGCTCGCGGGGAGTAAGGCCTTATGCGGCTGAAAAGGAGCAGTGCCATGCGGCAGGAAGTATTGTGGGCCTATGCGGCTCAAAGCGCCGAACGCATGCGGCTGGATCAATAAGTATATGCGGCTGGGAGTAGCCTCGGTCTTATGCGACCGAGAAGGGTCGGGGCTTATGCAGTCAGCGGAAGAAACATCTTATGCGGCTGGGAATTTCCAAAGCCTTATGCGGTTGAGAAGTGATTGAGTTCATGCGGCTGAACTATGCCTAGGCTTATGCGGTTGAGAAGTAGACTTCAGGCGACTGTGGGGATGATGAGCTTATGCAGCTGGGAGACCAACAAGGCCATAGGGCTATATTCAAGTTGAGTCTTATGCGGCTGAGGGGGGATTGACTTCATGCGGCCGAGAAGTGCAGAAGTTCATGCGACTGGATCGTGGAGTCTTATGTGGCCAGGAGAGGAAAAGTCTTATGCGGCTGAAAATTGCCATGCAGTTCGAAGACTTGCCGTATGAAGGTCCATGCGGTCAAGTACTACATACGGCTGAGAGACTGTGCTTCTTCTCCACTGGTCTGAGAAGAAGAGCCATGAAATCCATGGCTTCAAGGCTCATAAATCCTTCATCCGAAGTCAAAATTCAGACTTCCATAGGTCAAAATGGGGCAGAACAAAATTTACTACAATATGGAACCATCAAAACTTGGAAATAACAATGTAAAATAGATCAAAATCCAAGAAATTCGAAAATACAATAAACTTAGATCTACACAAATTGAGCCATGGAAATTAGAAATACCAAATACTAAAGTGTGTTAGAATCTTGTGGAAAAGAAAATGGAACAATAAAATTTGGATTCCTCCATGAAGCAAGCTGCACTTGCCTAAGCTCTCTTCCTGGTAGGTGAAGAAGTAATGGTGGAGAAGAAGAGTAATGAAGAGAAAGAGTGTTTGGTGGCAATATAAATGAGGGTGGTGGTGGTAGGTGGGGGTTCGGTCCAACTAAAACCAAGCCAAGCCGAACCAGCAACAAGTTGAACCGAACCAAGAACGAAATGCCAAAATAACATGCAAAGAAATACGTAATACGAGTCAAGAATACGTACACATTTACCAAGATACATAATACGAACCACAGGCATTACATCAACAATGCTCATTATCGAAAAGATTTCCCTATGGTGGAGATGCCCTACACTTATTTAATGGGCTGGTTATTGCATCACAACTGTAACCTATTGCCGCCAGGCCCTGAAAATGATGCAGAGGTATTTCTCCAAAAGTTTAGTAAAGCCACGTGGACTGCGACTTCAGTGGCGGATACCCGGGCAACACTAAACTTCTTCCATGGTTGGAACTTTTTCTGCACAAGACCACCAGTCCCAGCTGACTGTTTCGGTGTACAATTTGAAGATGCAGGTCAAGAGAGGAGTGGGATACATGCACCAGTCTTTAAATGGCTAATATGCATCAGACCCTCGCATCTGATGTACAGAACTGAAGACAATTGTATGTTCGAACCGTATCTACCCAGTCGGTTCGCTCGTCAGTTCGGGTATAACCAACTTCATGTTGGTAATCCTTCCACTAGCTTCAACTATTATGGAAAATTAGTTGATGGTTCAAGGGCATGGAGGTATTTCAGCGCTGGATGTACCGGTGCTAGATTCCGTGTGTCCACGGCAACAAGTACAACTGAGCTACAAATGCTCCATTCGTATGCTCATTTTTATGTCTCCATTCGTTCTTTCGCAAATGACTACAGCATGAAAGGAAGTCTTCGATGGAACAAGGAAGGAAATGTCAAAGAACCAGTTAGGGTACCTTCGGACATACCTAATGATGCTGCTGTTCCGGATGAATATCTGGAAGCACTCCCTATGGGAATGGGGGAACCAGTTGCAGGACCCATTACCATCACTACAACCCGGAAGAGGAAAACAGATACAGCTGTTATTCTTCGGGAAAAGAAGAAGAAGACTACTGTTAAAGGGTCTTCTAGACAGAGAGTCGCTACTCCAAAAAGCGAAACTCTTGTTGATGAGCCAAAAAATATTATATCTTCTTCAGCTCAACCTGGAGAAGGGTCTTAAGCATCCCAGCCAGCAGCAGCAACATAAGTCATAGGAGTCCTATCTCCCGGACGCCTCAGTACTTCACTACATCTAACCTCACCGCAAAAGGCGAAAGCTGTTGAAGACACCGCCACCACTCACACTGTTGATCCGGAACCCATCCCCTCGGATGAACCGACTCTTGAATTGGAAGATGATGACTGGGAAATGGATTATGACGCACTCTTGTCGCGTCCTGCACCTACTCCAGGTAAAGATAAATTACACAAAATTTATACAAAAATATGTATTATGATTTTTTATATTAACTATTTTGCTTAAGCTTTGTAGGTGTCATTATTGCAGCAAAATCTGTTGCTCCTCCTCCTTCTCAAGAGACTATCCATGAAGAAAAAGTGGAGTCTGAAGAAGAGAGTTCTTCTTCAAAAGAAGATTCTGCTTCTAAAGAATGTTCTCCATCTATGGAGATACAACCAGAGCCTGAAATAGAGGCACAGCAAGAATTGCCTTCTCTTGTTGAAGAAAGAGAAGAAGAACCAGCAACAGAAGAAGAACCAGTTGCAGCCGAAGAACCAGCTGCTAATGAATCAATTGCTACTCAAGAACAAATTATCGAGACAACATCAATTTCTGCTACCAGTGCAGATCAAGTTCCTAAGACAGTCGTGTTCGATTCTGAATCGAACATAGGAAGCAGCACCTCTATGATACCATCTTCTACCACTGGAGCTCATCCTCCTGAAGTAGTAGAAAAAGTTGCTGAAGATACAGTCCCAAAACTCCCTGAAAATCAATCGGCTATGGTAACGATAACAGATAGATCGTTGACTCAGCTTGCTACCACAGCAACGCTAGCATCTGTCTCCGGCTTTCAAGAAAAGAGATTGGCCGATATCGCCGATACACCAAGCTCCAACGCTGATGTGAATCTTTTGGTAGAGATTCATACTGAAACTTTTTACATGACTTTGGCAGCGTTGATCAAAATGGTCTTGAAGAAATGCCTTAGTTATGAGAGGTTGAAAAGTGCTATTGCTACTACCATAGACAACATAGAAATGTTCAATGATACTGACCGGGCAGATGCTTTGCAGAAAATAGTCCAGGGACTTGAACAACCCATCAAAGATTATCTGAGATTGTCAAGTTGGACTATTGAAAGCCTCATCCAATCCGAGTATGATGCTCTCACCAATGAGTATACAACTCGAGAAACCATCTTCAAGGAATATCTTCAAGATTACAGCAATAAGGTTGCCATGGAGAGGACTTTCTTGAAAGAAAATAAACCCTTATTGGAGCAGCATCAGCAAGCTTATGACTCCATGAATATCAAAATTCATGAGCAAAATGATAAAATTCGTGAAGTCGAGGCTGAGCTGGCTCATTTAAAGGAGGAACAGAACAGGATGACGGCAGATAGAGATTAATTCTTAAGGCAAAGTTCTATTTTGGAGGAACAGATCTTTGGTTCTGAAGCAAAAGTAAAAACCCATAAAGATGACAAAGACAAAATGATATCTGCCTTTGCCGAACTCTCTCACCTCTGTACTGCAGAAGCTCGAAGATCTATAGCATAAACAACTGTAGTGGGCTCTCGTGAAAAACGTATGGCAGAGTTACAGAAGATGATTGAAGATCTGTTTGCTCCACCTTAGGAATTTTTTGTAATCAATAAAGAAAATTTTCATCTTCTGTCATTTCTTTCATTTTACAGATGTACTATTTCCAATCATGAAATAAATAAAATATATTTTAAAATATGTGTGAGATAGAAAACAATTATCAGAGATAATATGGACATGATAAGTCTTCCAAACTCAACAAAGTAGATTATATCTATCCAGAGGTAATGTGGACATAATAGATAATACATCTTGTTTTCTTTTTAGAGTATACAATACTATCAGAGGTAATATGAACATAATAGATCGTAATAACTCAAAGAAAATAGATTAATATCTATTCAGAGGTAATATGGACATGATAGATAATAAAGGAAAAGAAGTAGATTTAATATTTATTCAGAGGTAATGAAGACATGATAAATAATAAATCTTTTTCTTTCTGAAATCAGCTGGTAAGACAGAAGATCAAAATTCTCTTTTAGGAGAATAAATAATCAGCTTAACCAAACCTTGGTAGCAGGAAAATAAAGAAGAAATTCAAACGTAGTATTTCTTCAAGAATTTACCGTTAATTGGCATCATGAGCAAATCTCCATTAGGTTTAGATAACCAATATGCACCATTGGAGAATACGGTTTCGACTACATAAGGACCCTCCCATTTAGCTTGGAATTTGCCTTTACTCTTATGAGTCATAACCATAGGTCTTCGGACAGCTAAAACAAGCTCTCCTACTTTAAACACCCTTTCTTTAACTTTGCGATTGAAAGCTCGAGATATGCGGGCTTGATACAGCTCAATGTGCTGTTGTGCTTGAAGACGCTTCTCATCCAAACCTTCAAGTTCTTGGAGTCCTAAGCGGTCATTATTTTCTGTAGTTAGCTCATTACCAATAGCTATTCTAAGAGATGGTATCTGGATCTCCAGTGGAAGAACAGCTTCACATCCGTAAACCAATGAAAATGGTGTAAAACCAGTTGGAGTTCGGACTGTTGTTCGATAAGCCCATAAACATTCTCCAAGTTTCTCGTTCCAATCACGTTTATTAGAGGAGACAAACTTTTTGAGAATTTTAATAATTGTTTCATTGAAAGCTTCTGCTAAACCATTAGCAGCTGGATTATAAGCTGTAGAAGCTATGTTCTAGATACGATTTTTGTCACAAAATCGATGAAATGCCTGACTGGTAAATTGTGGTCCGTTATCATGAATTATCCTTCGGGGAATCCCAAAATGATAAATGACATAATGTTTGATGAAGCTAACGACGTTAGACATTTTTACTTCAACAAGAGGAATTGCTTCTGCCCATTTAGGAAAGTAATCAGTTATAGCCAGGATAAACCGATGTCCTTTAACAGAAGGAGGATTAATTGGACCAATAATATCCATACACCAAGCTTCGAAAGGCTAAGAAGCTGCTATAGGATGTAGAAATTCAGAGGGTTGATGAATAAAATCAGCATGAATCTGGCATACTTTATACCATCTGGCATAATCCACAGCATCTGCTATCATAGGAGGCCAATAATAACCCATTCTTCGAATACGGCCCTGTAATTTTAGACCTAGTTGATGCACACCACAAACTCCATCATGAGCCTCACGAAGTGTTTGCTTGGCTTCGCTTTCCGAAAGACAACGTAGTAAAAGCCCTTCATAAGAATGACGATACAACATGTGCATAGAAGTATCATAATAGAATCGAAATGATTGTCTTTTGATTGATGCAGCTTCTTTTGGATCTTCAGGTAAAATCCCATAAACCGTATAATCAATAAATGGACTTCTCCAATCCTTTTGCTGAGAATTTGATTCGGTAGCATAACTCTGTTCGATATAAAAATTATTCTTGACACAAAATAAATCTCTATCCAACAAAGTAATGGTGTTTTGTCTTCTAATTGGAACTGCTAAATCTGCAGCTAAACTAGCAAGAGCGTCAGCTTCCAAATTTTGAGAATGTGGTACGAATTCAATGAAGAACCCTTTGAATGAAAGAGCCAATTTGATTACCACTTGATGATAAGGAATGAGGTCAGGGTTTCTGACTTCATATGTCCCTCTAACTTGATTAACAATCAGTTGAGAATCTCCATATGCTTCTAAGAACTCAATATCCAATTGTTTTGCTACTTGAAGACCAATTAGCAGGTTATTATATTATACCACATTATTGGAACATGGTTCATTGAGGGAATAAGTACGGTATATAGCGATTTTATCAGGCGAGACCAAAACGATGCCTACTCCGGAGACAATATTGCCTTTAGGTCCAACTCTTGATGCTACATAAAAGTATAGTTGCCAAATGTCATTTCTCAAAGTCATGTTGCAATCTACGACTTCATCTGGAATGTCTTCATATAGCTTGGAAGTTTCAGGTATAGGGTGAGCTACTAAGAAGTCAGCTAATGCTTGACCCTTCACTAATTTTTGAGGTATGTAGACTGTATCATAGAGAGTAAGCAATATTGTCCAGGTAGCTAACCGGGAGTTAAGAATACTCAGCTTTTTCATCAATACCCGAATATGATTTATTCTGGATATGACATGAATAGTCTGTCCCGTTACATAATGTTGCGTCTTTTGAATAGCAAAAACCAAGGCTAGACATTCTTTTTCCACAGGAGTATACCTGTGTTCAGCTCCAACCATCATTCGACTGAGATAATAAATTGCCTGTTCATGACCCTTATCACTTTTTTGTGTAAGAAGAGCACCAAGAGAATGATCAAATGCTCGAACATACAGCAAAAATGGTCTTCCACTACTGGGGGTACTAAAACAGGTAGATTTGTAAGGTATTGTTTGATGTCATTGAATACTTTTTGACATGCTTCATCCCAAACAAATGATACACCTTTCTTTAATAAACGAGAGAAAGGTTGACATCACCCAGAAAGATTGGATATAAATCTCCAGATATGAGCAATGTGACCCTGAAAGCCACAGAGTTCTTTCAGATTACGTGGAGGACGCATTTCAAAAATTGCTTTTACTTTATCAGGATCAACATGGACACCTTGAGAAGTAATAACAAATCCCAAAAACTTGCCACTGGAAACCCCTAAGAAAGACTTAGTAGGGTTCATCTTTAATTGATGTCGACGCATCAACTCGAATACTATCTTTAAATCTTGAATGTGATCATCCTCAATCGACTTTTGACAGTGATATCATCCACATAACATTCAACTATTTTTCATAGACGTTCTTGAAAGATATTGCTCACAGCTCTTTGATATGTAGTGCCAGTATTTTTTAGACCAAAAGACATAACTGTGTAGCAATAAACTCCAAGGGGTGTATGGAAAGCAGTGTGCTTTTCATCTCCTAGATGCATTTTAATTTGGTTATATCCTAAAAATCCGTCCATGAATGATATGCGTTCAAAACCACAAGTATTGTCTATCATGACATCAGTAATCGGAAGTGGAAATTCGTCTTTTGGACAGGCTGCGTTAAGATCTCAAAAATCTATACAAACTCGAACTTTTTCATTCTTCTTCATAACAGGGACAATATTAGCAACCCAATCTAGGTGTTGCTCTTCACGGACAAAGTCACATGTAATCAGCTTTTTGACTTCTGCTTCAATTGCATCCATTATATCTGGTCAAAAATGTCGCTGCTGTTGTTTTACAGGTTTGGCATTAGGAAGAATATTGAGTTTATGAGTAGCTACTTTGGGATCTATACCCGGCATATCCTCATAACTCCATACAAAAGTATCAATATATTCTTTTATCAGCTTTATCAACTCTTCTTTTTCATCTTCAGAAAGGTTTTTACTGATGAGTATTGGCTTAGACGTAGTTTTGTCTCCAACATCAATTTGGACAATTTTATTTTCTGTGGGTGGCTGTCGTTGTTCAAACCGAAGCTCCTACTGAGTGTCCATTTGTTTTGCCCAAGGGTCATTTTCAAATAGTTCAGATTTACCATCGGTTTGAACCATATTGACTGAAAAGACGTGCTCAGATTCAACATACTGGACTCCTTCAGACTCTGAGGATTGTAAAGAACTAGAAGAAAATTCTTCTTCCATATCTTCATTAAACATTTGGGATAGATCGTATCCCAACCCATGACGAGTTTGTTGATAAAACGGATCCCCACATAACGATAATCGTCTACCTTTGCCTTGATTAAGACCTAGCATGGTTTTTAAATCATATCCCATATTTTGGATAATCTTAAGAGATTGTTGACTATATTTGTCAATTCTGATTTTTCCTTTATCTTTCTCTACGAGATTATCTGTCTGAATAACAGGGATATTTTTAGCCAAGCCAAACACAATTTGATGCTTGTTTTTCTTATCAGACGGGATTACAAAATAAGATTCTTCGTGACGTCTATAAGTTACACAAGCTTGTGATGATGAGGTTACAGGTAGAAAATACGGAAAAGATGTTAGGAACCTCTGAGCATAGGGTCCAACATCAACATGAGGAGGAAAAGAATTAATACATAAGGTTTCCTCTGTATTTATGTCAGTTTTATGTTGATGACTTTGATTATCAGCAGATAAAGTCATTCTTTCAATAAATTTGACAGCCATATACTCCAAAAGAAAATCTTCATTAAAATAAGAGAATACAGAGTGATCAATATTTACATTATTGACAGACTGACTACTATGCTTTGGATTAATTATTAATGGACCATTATCCGTCTTCAGCGTAGACTTGTCAAGGTTGATAACTAGTGGTTCTGGATCAGTTGTATGAGAAGTACGTCCTTTAGCCTTGATTATAAGAGGCTGATGACAAGTATTGGTTTGAACCTGGTTCTTGACTGGAACCCTCACAGCTTTATCAAACGTAGCTTGAATTTTTCCTTTGACTTTAACCATCAAAGGTTCATCATTGACAGGTTGGGGTTGAATTCGACCTTTAACCTTAATCATCAAGGGTTGATCTTCTGAAGGCGATTGATCTTCTAAAATCGATTGAACTTCTGCAGGTGCTCGATCTTTATCCATATCTGATATTTCCTTCACATGCTCCTGTTTATAGAGTATTAAATCAGAGAAATAGGCTTCAACACCCTTAAAAGGATTAATATCTATAAATTCAGTCTTTACAATCCCCTGAGAATCCACATACTTGAAGCATTGGTGGAGAGTTGAAGGTACAATGTTATGCTCATGTATCCATGGTCTTCCAAGAAGCATATTATAAGATACATCTGAGTTGATAACATAGAAGATTGCCATGGTTCGAAAATCACCTATTTGAATCTTCAGGCAAATTTTCCCCAATAGTTTACTCCTTCCAGAATTAAAACCAACGATTGTTGTACTAGTGTAAGTCAAATCACTAGTAGGAATCCTCAATGGTCTTAGCATACTCTGAAGAATAATATTGATGGAAGACCCAGGATCGATGTAAATCCTGTCAATTTCAGTAGAGTCAATATACCCCGTATAATACAAAGGCCTGTCATGTCGATTATGCTTTAAAAACATATCCTCTTGTGTGAAAGTAATGTTAGAAATTGATTCCATCACAGTATGGCATTGGGGACATGACACCGGTATATTATCGAGATTTTTGAGTTGAGCTAAGCATGAATCGGCTTGTAGCAAAGCTTCGCTTAAAGTTTCTCGACTTTCTTTAGAGAGACGAAGTAACTCAAAGATAGAAAGTCTAGCCGGAGTATTGGCTAACTGGGCTAGTATGTCAAATTTGTAGGGTTTTTCTTGTGTTTAGATGGCCCTACTTCGACAGGAATAGAAGATGTTTGAGTCGGCAGTATTTCAGCGGTGTCTTCCGCTTTTTTGGAAGTTTTCTCGTGATCTTTGTGGTAGTCCTTTCTGGACCTTGTACCAGCAAAGACTTCTTCTTCAGACTTAGGAGAATGAAGTATCATATTACAGGATTTAGTCTTCTTTCCCTTAGTCTTCTTCTTATGTGGATTTTTATGAGGAACTTTAAATCCCAATCCGACGGAAGATTTTTGACCTTGAATTTGTAAAGGAACTCGCATACCTTTACCATAATTCAAGCCTTCCGCTTTCTGAAAGTCATAGCCCATCTTTTTTATGAGATGGGCCGATTGTTGACTGTAAATGTGTGTGGATAGCAGACTTTTACTAGACAGATCAACAGATAAAGAAGGAACAGAGACCTCTGTAGTGGCAAGGGTAGAAATTTTTGGTGTAGGAGGTAGAATCCTAATCGGAGCTTTCTCGTAAGCAGCAAAAACTTGTTGTGCCCTGTACAAAGGGACACTGTTCATGGCTAACCATTGCTGATGAGTAAGTTTTAGTTTAGTAGGAGGAGCCAAACTCGGAGGGCATATGTTTAAACCCCTTAGCCTATCTTCCAAAGGAATGCCATCCCACAAATGATCGGAATCATCATGGTCTGAACTAATAACATGAGAAATCATATTGCAAGTTTTGACTTTTTGACCTTTCTTGGATTTTGAAATTTTACTTTCATGCTCCATTTCAGGTACTAAGTCAGGATGTACCCACATGATTTCACCATTTTTTAAGGTAAAAGGCACTAATTCTTCGCTTTGATCTCGGGCTGATGGAAGATTCACAATCTTCATCGTCGCCTTTGGAATCGGGACAATCCCATCAGGAACTTGCTGTGGAGGAAAAGCTCAAAATTGAAGAGAAATCATATCATTGTGACTGTATGCTCATCATTTGTTAAAGCGATAGCTTTAGCATTTATCAACTCTTGAATCTTCTTCTTCAAGACATAGCAAGCTTTCGTAGGATGATTTATGTATCTATGACAGATACAATATTTGGGATTATTAACCAAATCCACCTCATTAGGTCATTTTGGCTCTGGGATCTGGAGTTTACCACTCTTCACGAGACATTGAAATATCCCAAAAATATCACTGTCATCGAAAGAGTATTCTTCTTTCGGCTTAGAAGACTCTGGATTACTTGGTGTTGTTTTGGGTTTCGAAAGGTTTACCACTAGGGTTTCCTTTCCTTTCCCATTGCAATTACCAGAGTTGTTGCCTGAAGAGGCTTTCTTTCCTTTGTCTTCTGAGGCGAAGATCATCCCATGTTCACGAGCCAATCTACCATTGGTCTCGGCTGAAACTGCTGCTATAATAAACGAGGCCCAATCTGTGAATTGGGAGCCTTTAAAACAGCGATGGTTGATCGCAGATTTATTTTGCATGTATCAATTAATGCTAAATCTGGCATACCAGGAGGCATTTTTAAAGTAGCCTGTCGAAAACATTCAATAAACGTCCGAGTATCCTCTTTCTCTTTTTGTTTAATTTCTATTAAGGAAGACGTATTCATATCCATCCCTCATTCATAGAAATGAGAGAGAAACATTGCTTTAAATTCGTCAAAAGATGATATGCAATTATCGGGTAAACTGCGATACCAATCGTATGCTGTACCCGTTAAATACCCAATGAAGACTCGGGTGAGAAGAGCATCATTCTTCTGTAGATGGACAGTCATAATATCAAAATAATTGATATATTGACTTGGAGAAGCCTTTCCATCAAATAATACCAGAGATTGTGGCTTGAATTTGGGAGGAAAGGGCACGTCATTCCAATGGGGAGGGTAAGGTTGCTTGATCCCCAACCTCTGGAGCTGATCTTTGTGCTTGAGAACTTCAAATTGTGCTTTCAACTCACGCACTGCTTGAATAGCTTCACTAGTTTGAGGAAGCATATTTGATTGAATAGTGGCTGGATGTACCATAATCCCCACCGGAGGTGATACATCTTCTGGAATGAGGGGATCAGGAGATACGGAGCTTTGGTTGATAATAGGCACTTGACTCGGATTATTCAAAGGTATATCATCCCCTTGACTATCTTGAGTTTGTGCTGCTACTTGCACTGGTGTTACCACTGCTAGTTGGACTGTTTGCTGATTCGTTATTAACTGATGCATATTTTGCATCATTGCAAGCATATCCTTTAGTGATTGTTCCACCGCAGAAAGATGTTGTTCTGTATGAGGAGTAGACATCTCCTATTCTTCTCCGATAGCATAAGATTCAACTTCTCTTGAACTTACAGAGGGATTGGTGTACAGATATGAATCAACGCTATCAGTTTCTGACTCCAAGTACTGCGTACTCCTAGCTTCTGAATCTGAAGAATGCATATTTAAAGGTCGCTGAATTCTTGACCGAGTATGTTGATATAATCCTTCAAAAGTGTCAAGGATTTGGTTGAACCTTTGTTGACTTGGAGTCCGGGATGAATTATGTCTTGGACGTCTTCCTCTATTGATATGAGATGCCATGTTGACAGATGCATAAGACAACTCATGTTCTTGATCATCAATTTCTTGCTGATGTATATTATAGCTTAATCGGTCGAAAACTGACCGTTTAGTAGCAGAACAGCAACATTTGATCATAATTTGGTGACACTCACAATGATGATTTTTTTGGAGGAGTGTCACCGGAGATTTTCTGTTTTTACGCTTTTGTACAAGTAACTCGCGTAAATCAGAAGAATTGGAAGGTAATATCTTCTTTTTTACATTTGGGACAGAGAAATATCCAGTCCCTTACGTAAAAAGAAGATTACTAGCTTCATTGGCAGAAGAAAGTTGTACGCTTTTACGCGCTTGAAGTTGTGTACGTAAATCCTGAGTTAGTTTTTGTGCACTGAGAACTCCATCAACATTGTGCATAATCCTAAGATTAGGTATTTTACGTAAAGCAGCATTAGAAAATTGTTGGTGTAAAATAGAAGTTTTGCTAAATTTTTTTGTCTCTTTGGACAAATCAAATGAGTTATTTGCCGTAAGAGACTTGTTTTTACGCTGTACGCGTGTAGGCAAGTTTACTTTAGATGCAAAAGCACCATTGTGAACTTTATCTACCATGTCACCGACAAGAGATTTGCCTTTACGCGTATAGCGCAAAACAGAAATATCTGCCACATCACAGACGGGAGATTTGCCTTTACGTGTAGAGCTCAAGACTTGAGCGTCTACCTCGTCACAGACGGGAGACTGAACTTTACGCACTGGGCACAAAACTGAAGTAGTAACTGCCTCGTCACAGACGGGAGCCCCAACAACAGGAGTGGAAAGAATTCCCTTGCCTTTGGAGACAGTAGAGAGATCAGAGGGTGCTTTGGACTTAGGAATCCAAACTTTTCGCACCTTTCATGATTTTTGAACATTGGAGCAGCGAGTACTACCTCCAGTTCGGAGCATTTCTTCGTAAGCAGTCTGGTCGAATTGAACAACCAGAGTCTTCTTTGTCGATCCAATCGACACATCATCATATTGAGCAATTGCCTTCTCGTCAGAGGAGAAAGTCGTCCCCAACAGAGTCGCCATTTTGTTTCACTTAACAAAATTCCCTTAAAAGGCTTTTGAAAGAAAACGAGAAAAAGTACAAAAGTACAAATAGATTCTGGGAACTATTGCTATGGAAGTCTGATCTGAGAACGATCACTTTGTTTCTTGGACCACACGATGATGATGAAGAGAACTGCTTGAAGAAAAACAACCAGAAGAACTAAGTGCCAGAAATGTATCGACACAATTGGCACTAATGGCACAGTCGAATGCTTTCCTGCTTTGCTTCACTCTGTTCTTGAGAAAAAGTTGAAGAGAAACACTCTGGAAAATCACTTTGCTCTGAAATTATCTGGTCTCTGATCTGTGTGATGACTTCTACCCTCTGTTTTAAAAAAATAAGTCTAATTATAGACTAGACCCTCTGTGCGTAAAAAGCAACATAATTGGGTCTTTACGCAAGTAACTGCCACCCACGATTAACAATCGACCTCTACGCGTGATGACACGTGTTCCATATAGAGTTGTGGTCTCTACTCATGGTGACACGTGTCCCACAACTTCAACAATATAGGGAGAGCACGTACACACGTTCCTCGATAAGTGTGGCATGAAAGCCACGTATGCAGACCACGTTCTCACATAGCCGGAAAAGATTGAGCGTAAAATAACCCAAAACAAACTTCCTGCGTAGAGCGGCTAAAAAGTAGCCTTGAGTGTATAGCTAGCTCAAATAAACTCTACGCAGACAAAAGTAGCTGAGATAGCCTTGAGCGTAAGAAACTCAAATAACTTTCATGCATAAAGGAAGCGGTCTCTTGAGCGTAAAGTAGCCCATCTGTACTGTCACGACCCGCACCCACTGTGAGGGTACGAGAACGTAACAACGCCCAGCCTACGCCGCAGTGTCGGCGGTAGAACGCTGTCCTAGGTCACAACATCTAACAATATAAGCCAAGCAGTTTATACTCCCCGAATGGGGGTGACATAGCAGAAGTAAACTCAATCACAACTAAGGAAGAAGAAAGCACGATATGATATAGAACTCAAAAAAAATACAGATGATCAGACAGTCTAAGATAACATCTCAGCAGATATCCAGAGTACAAGATCTCAGCTACTGAATATGAAAGAATATACAACCTAGATCTCAAAGACAGAAATAAAGTCTAACTACTAGTCTCAAGACAACATAAATAAGATAAAGCCTAACTAAGCTAGTCTAGGCAGTAGGGTAAAGTCGTCAGCTAGAGCTGTCCCGTAGAAGGTATCCACACAGGCCTCCTCCTCGTCCTCTGTAATATTTTCAACAGGTCCAGTCAGGACAGGAGCGAGCACAATACATCTCAACAGTTCATAGCAGGTTAGAAAATATAATCATACAGTAAAGTAAGATACAGGTACTGAAGAAATACAGTATGTAAACAGAGAGAGAGAACTGTAATAGAAATATCTACTATAAGTAAGGAACTAACAGTGGCTAGTGAGTCAGAGTACAATATAGACATGTAAATGGCATAGAATGATTCTGATGCTACACTATGGAATGATTCTGATGCTACACTACTTGGATATTATTCACATGTCTACTTCTACTCCCCCGTACCCCCAATCAATACACAAGGATCCAACCAGGTTATGTTATGATTCCATGCAAAGGCCCCCGAAGGGTGGTACATGGAAGTCCCATAAATGGGGATTCTAGAAAACCCAATAAATGGGATAAGGATTCAAAGAAGACTCTGTGATCATGAAAGTACATGTCACAAGCGATCAATGAACCAATGAAGCATAGTGATATGCCATATAAGTGAAACGCACAGAACATGTAGTACCCGATGCTCCCTGAAGAGATAATATCTTAAGAAGGGATCCATATAGTACTAATCCGTGTGACCAACGTGATAGTATCAAGTAAAGTAATTTAATGCAGGAAAATAATTCTAAGCAGGATATGAAATGATCAGAAAATGTACTCGCCTGGTATCTGAGTGTCCGGATGAAATGTACTGTCCGAGGAGAGGTGTCTGGCTCCTAATCAGAACAGCACAAGTCACAATAAGTCTAAAATGATAATAATATGCAATTCAATACATTCTAGATGAATCTAGGTCAATCTAGGCCAAAGTCAACTCTTGGTCAACTCTGGTCAACCCTAGAAGTCAAACTAGGTCAACTATGGTCAAACTAGGTCAAACAAGTCATTCTAGGTCTAACTAGTCCATACTAGTCTAAACAAGGCTAAACTAGCTAACACATACCATTACAAGGCTATGCAAGCCTATCAAGTCTATACTAGTCTATTCTAACCATTATACTACTTCACAAAGCATTCATAGACTATATTCCTAGGCTAATACACACACATTAGGAATACCATATTATCTCTATAAACCTATACTTATACATCACATTATAGGCACATACACAAATATATATATATATATATATATATATATATATATATATATATATATATATATATATGCATATAGGCTATAGTACATATATATAGGAATCATCATATATGTACATATAGGCTACTCACATCAT
The DNA here is from genome assembly GCA_029216955.1 of Iris pallida. Lineage (NCBI taxonomy): Eukaryota > Viridiplantae > Streptophyta > Magnoliopsida > Asparagales > Iridaceae > Iris > Iris pallida. The sequence goes on from JANAVB010028397.1 coordinate 8,524,593, forward strand.
ATATATATCAACTATATACATACATATACACATATGCATTGATATTCACATATATTATATACATACATATTCATTTATAATATATACATACATATGTATATAAAGAGAGAGGGCATGTGTGTGTTTGTAGAAAGTGAGAGACAAAGTGTGTGTATGTGAATGAGTGAGTGAGAGAAGTCAATGTGAGGGTGTACAAGAATCTATATATGTGTGTGTTAATGTGTCGAGAGAAGAGTGGAATGAGTGAAAGGTATGTGGGTGAATGCATAGGCTGAAAACAGTGTGCTAAAGATGTGAAAACAGGATTCAAATCTCAGGTTTACAAATGCAAGTGTCCCTGTTATTTGGAATTAAAACAGTGCCAATTAGGAACATTTCCAGGTTTCAGGATTTGTGTTCTCAGGATTTGAACTAACAGTAAAACTTGGTATTCATTCATTGGCATCTAATATCAGGAAATTGAAACTAACTCAGGAAATCATCTTAGTGTTCATACAGTGTACATGTGTTCAGACAATGTGTGTTTGACAGAGTTTTGGGGAAAAGCCTGTTCTCAGGTTTCCAACCCTTGACAGTGTCCAATCTCATGTTCCAGTGAATGAGTGAATCACAGGGAAGATAGTGTGTTAACATAACAGTTTGCAATGTGAGTGTGTAACAGATTTCAGTGATATGTGTTTTGGATTTTGTGTGTGTGAATGATTGTGTGTGTGTTAATGAGAGAAAAAGTGAGTGAGTGATAGTAGAGTGAAACATACACAGTGTGTGAGAGTGGGGAATAGCAAAACAGTGTGTGTGTGTGTGTGTGTGTGTGTGTGTGTCCTAAAATCTCAGGAACCATTGTACAGGAAAAAAAACAGTGAACCCACAACAATCTCAGGTTTTAACAAAATTCAGATTTTCAGTTCAATAATTTCAAGTCCCAAATCGAATTCAAAACTCAACCAAACCACTCCAAAATTTGCATACATGTAATTTACTTATAGGTAAACCACATTAGGGATCTAAACATGTAATTAACTGTATTTAAGCTAGCTAAAATGATTGCTGAAATTCAGAGTAAAAACTGGAAAAAATACTGTAATTAAACATGTATCAGAAAATTGGGTAAAAAGGGAGATTGATAACTAAAAACAAATTAATATGTAAAAATTTAAGGTTGGTAAATATTTGTGTATAAGTGTTTGTGTCAGAGAGAGTGATTCGTGTCCACAAAAGTGGACACGAAGTGTCCAAGCACAGAAAAACATATGCATCAGAAAAATGTGAATGGCAGGCCCCGTACGGCCATGTCGAGCCACATTGGACTCAAAGCACAACACGAGGGACCATGTGCTCGAGTCTAGTGCTAGGCTAGGTCTAGGTGAGTGTGTCAGTGTCCACGAAACATGTCCACGACGTGTCCAGAGGAGATACGAACAGCGTATCAGTGTCTAATAAATCCTGACTGAACAGTCAGGCAAACCCAGTGCGGGCAGGAGAACGTGTCCGACACGACACAAGGTGTCGTGCCACTTGGGGAGTGTCGTATCAGACACTGCCCCAACATGTCCTCAAAATCCCATGTGTCCTCGTGCTGTGTCCAGGGAGGAATCTACCCCGAGTAGCAGGACACGCACGCTGCCCGCGCGTGCGTGTGCACCCGCGTGTGCACGTATCCTAAACCGACACGACACGACCTAAAAATCGACTCAGACACTTGGGAACCCCTAAGAGACACCAAAACACAATTTCCTATTCAATTACTTTCTAGAAATTAAATCGAAATGCCCATTGGGGCATTTCATCAAACACTTAGGCCTAGGTCGGATACGTGTCCGATACGGACACGAAATGGGTCCAAAATGCCACGAAAATCTAGGGTTAGCTAGGGAACACCTAGATCTAGGTCTCCATGCAAAAAAATCCAAAATTTAAAAAGTTTAGGGTGATTTACCTAGTGGTGTCCAAATGCAAGAAAAGCTTCCAATAGGGGGTTCCTCCTTGCTAGCAAACTTCTTCAAATTGCACACAAACTGAGAAAAAGACTCCACAACAGCAAGAACACCATATTTAGAACCTATTGCAATTGGTTTGAGGGAAAAAGGAAATAAATAGGAATTTCTATGGATTTATGAAGATGGAGACTCATCTCTTTCCAAAACTTGTGAAATTCTAAGGAGGCTAGCCCTAATTTCTAGGAGACTATTTATAGGAGGGATTCCCAATGCTAGTGGCCGGCCATGGCTGGATTGGCCTAGGGTTTGGCTCATGCCTAATTGGTTGGGCTTAGTCATTAATCAATGGTTCAAAAGCACAAGTCATGACTTGTGACCAAAGGCTTTCTATTCTAATATCTATTTCCTAATTGATTCTAATAACTAGGATATGGTTAACTTAAATTAACCTAGGGTCTTATAATCTAACCAAGTCCAAACTCAACTAGGGTTAGCTTACCAAGTCAAAGCTAGTCAAAGTCAACCTAGTCAACCTTCATTCAAACAATTCCAAAATAAATCCTAAAAATTTCCATAAATTCAAATAAATTATAATAAATTTAAATAACCCCAAAAATGACAAAAAAATACCCTCAAACAAGAAAACTGGTAGTTACATGCACACAAAACTACAAGCGTTGGGTTTGGTGTAAAAATCTTCTTAGCTTCTATCCAATGTTCTGTCAGAAAATCATTCTGTCAGAGCAGTTTCATGCACATTAAATGCGGTCTGGACAGCCTGTCTCTCACGTAAAGTCTGAGAATGCTCTCGCATAGAGTTTGAGGATGGCTCTTGCGTAAAGGAGCTTGCGTAGAGTTAGACTCTGTTTGATCTCTGCGTAGAGCTTGAATCTAACTCAGTTTGACTTGCGTAGAGTCTTTAAATGGGCTTCGCGTAGAGTCTGAAACTGACTTTGCGTAAAGCTCTCAACTTCTTTAACTTGGTCTATGAAGTTTATTTATGCTTCTACAATACCAGGATGTTTGCCTTTGACCTCTCCATCCGGGATGTGTAATCCCAGCTGGCGAGCCTTCTTTAACTTTGCCTCCGCATTAGTGTCGCTTATGACGAAGGTCGTCCAATCCCTGAACTGATCTTCACCCATCCAGAGGCTGATTGCGGGGAGCAACTTCTTTTGTCAGATTTCAATCAAGGAGCTTTCGGGATTGCCTTGCGACAATCTCATTACGGTTTGGCGGAACCGCTCGATATAGTTCCGTTTTAGCTCCCTCTCCCCCTGAACGACGTCCAAGAGGGATGACATTGTCACATCATGTCCCAATTCATAGAATCTTTCTAGGAACATATGCTTGAAGCCGTCAAAAGAATAGATGCAGTTGTCAGGAAGGTTGCGGTACCAGTCGAACGCGATTCCCTCCAATGCTCCGATAAATAATCGTGTGAGGATGGCGTCGCTATACGGCAAATGGTCGGTTGTGACCTCAAAATAAGTCATGTACCAACTAACAAAGGTCTTCCCGTCATACGAATCAATATGAAATGGTTTGTACCGTTGTGGAAAAAGAATATCTCTCCACCTAACGGGATATGGTTGTCGTGTTCTGAGGTCCCGGGAGGAGTCTCGGGCATTGAATATTGCTCGAAGCTCCTGGACTTCCCTCCTTGCCTTCCTGGCTTCGTCTGTAGCGGAAGGAGCGGATGCTCCTAGAGGATTGTCACCCAAAGGAGGAGCGGTCGTGTTGGAGTCCTCGTTGACTGCGGGTCCCAAGCTTGTTTGTCCAAGCGTCCTTGTCGGTTGAGTTGGCAAGGCAGCTTTGATTTCGTCTACAGACTTGACCAAGGACAGGAGGATGGCTTCAAGTACTTCTAGGAGACGTAGAAGGTATCGTAGAAGGCGTGCTCTCCGTATCATACCCTCGTACCAAAAAATCGTCGAGAAATGTCGGAATGTCTTCCTCCTCGGACTCGAAAGGGGTGCTACCCCATGTGCAGGAAGCCGCATCGTCTTGGCGAAGGCGATCACCCTCAGGGACGTCCACGTCTGTTAAGTAATTCCAGTGGATCGCTACCCCCTGTGTATGCTCTTGGAACACCGGGTTGTCGCATACATTGAGGGGACTGCTACCCCCGGCTTCATCTACCCCCAACGAGGTCAAGGATGCACCCCCAGGTGTTGGAAGCTTCTTTCTAGATCGAGTGCCTAGGTAGACACACCCTATGGCTGTTGGTAGCAATCCTCCAGATGAGAGTTTCCTTGCAGTGCTAGCTGAGATTGTCGGGCTGGAAGAGCCTGTCTTCTTTCCTTCCTTGTCGGAAAGAACCTTCCGAGTTGAATTACAGGAGGCGAAAGGAAATTCCTCGTCTCCCGGGATTTGCACATATTTTTCAATTTGTTGTCGGACAGGTGTTGGCTGGTGCAGTCGTTGAAAAATGGACTGCCGATCTTCAAGTGCTGCTGACTTGTCGTAGCAACAGTTGATGATGACCTGGCTGCAACGACGTCCCGAAAAGGGCTCATCACATGCCACGGTTGCTTATTTCTCCTTGCGTTTATGAGTAATCACCTCTCGCAAGTCGATAGCAGACTGATCTACCTTTGCATCCAATTTATGGACTCGGGTATCCCGAGCACACGGGTGCGTAGGTATCATGTTTGCTCCCTGATCCGAGGCTAGTAAAAGTACTTGCTCTCGATCGTTGGAGGAAGACTTTTGAGACCCACCCTGTCCGTTAGCCCTGGGGAACTGGACGAGGGTGGTTTTGTACAACTTTCCATCGGGAGCCCGTATAACAGTTAATGGTGCCCGCTGACGGTCAGCAACTTGGACAGTTGACTGGGCTTGTTGGGCCAGTACTGCCCTAGACTTCTTCGATTTAGCACCTGAAGGCGCATAATAAAAAGAGTCCAGATTCGAATATTCCACATTCTCAATGGGCCACATGGAGTCGGGTCCGTATGAGAGACGGTCGAACACAGAGCTTCTGACAGGGCCGCATGAGATACCATATCTGTGGCCAAGATTGGCTGCCGTATGGGCCATCTACCTGCGGCCAGAGTTGGCTGCCGCATAGGATATCTGCCTGCGGCCAGAATTGGCTACCGCATGGGCCATCTGCCTACGGTTAGAGTTTGCTGCCGCATATACAGACTGCTCACCTCTCTTATGCGGCCTCTTCCTCATCCGCATGGATTTACCTTGTGCCCCCAAAAACTCAGCATCGTAGTGTTTTCCTTTGCCGGATTTAGGGACAGTAGGGTTCTCCGCGGTCGGAAGCAAGGCCACAGAAGAGCTTTGATCACCGTCTTGGGCCGTAGAAGGAGCTTCTTCGAGAACCTGGTCGGGGGCATCAGTTTTGCACTTCGATGTCCCGCAGGTTCTCTTTGGGTTGGCTCACTTCTGTGACGGGCTGACGCTCCCTTCATAGAGCATTTCTTCGAATGCTCCTTGGTCAAAACGAACCACGAGCATTTGCTGCGTAGAGCCGAGCATGGACGCTTCAGATTGTGTCACCAACTTCTCATCAGAGGAGAAGGATGTCCCCAGCAGAGTTGCCATCGTATTACCCATTAAATATGAAAAACAAGAATTACAGAGGAATTGACCTTGATTGCAAACTCGCTTGCATAAGAGAAAGCCTAGAAAGAAATCCTAGGAAACAATCTAAGTATAATTGTTTAGTTTTTTATTCTGGGAGTGACGTTGGAGGCTCGAAAAAGTGTAGCAACTCTGTCTTACTCCTTGGACTATCTGACACGATCCTTGCCCTTGAAGAAATTGCCCTTCGTAGGTTGCCAGCCTTTTACCTGGGTGTCGTACCCTGCTATTTATAGTGATAGATATCTTGAGCCGTATACATGGCCACGTGACCACGTGGCTATAACAGCACACAAAGACTCGCTCTTTGGCCGCCAGTTGGTGACTTGTTGAGATTTTGTTGCAGCAAATCTGGGTGGTTGAGACTTGGTCAGCCTGCCAGGTGTCCTATCGCAGGATAGGATCAGTCTGCTTGAGTCATTTTGAGCCGCATAGGTCCTTTAGTGTTCGGCCATGCCGGGCTGCATAAGACTCATGCGGCTTAAGTCGCAGTCTCCCTTAGTCCGCATGTAGCTTGGGGACTTTTGAGCCACATAGGTTCTATATTCTGGGCCGCATAAATCTCGTACGGCACAGATTATAGTCACCCTTGGCCGCATAAAGCACATGGATTGAGCAGCATAAGGTTCATGCGGCTCGGGTCGCAGTCCTTCTGGCCGTATAGCCATGTCCAGGCACGTGGACCCCGTGTCACGTCTTATCTTCTTTCTGTCAAAGTGTCCAGCTGTCAGTTTTGTCAGTTTTGACAGAATTTGTTTGCTTTATCAGAAGGGCTGATCAGCCTAGCCGCATAAGAAACTTCTTCCTTCTGTGGCCCAAATCAGTCTGGTTGCTTTTGATATATAATCCGAGGTAGTAAAGATGGGCCACAGGGGCATGCCAAGTATGTCATGCGGCTCTTCTTCATGCGAACCAATTTGGCCCAACGTACTCATACGGTCAGTTGTGATCCGCATTTACTTTCCATGCTTCTATACGCACAAGCACGGCAGTCGGGCGCACGACAGAAAATCGTACGGGCGCGCGGCACACGAAATATGCTGCACACGCTGGCAAAAGTGCCCACGGTGCAAGGCTAGCGCAAGCATGGCGCGCGAGCATGCGGCGCACGAGATGCGCTGCACGCGGACAAAAATGCCCATGGTGCAAGGTGCACGCAAGCACGGCGCGCGACAAAAAATCACGCGAGCGCACGGCGCGCGAGATGCTCAGCACGCGGGGGCAAAAATGCCCAGGACGTAAGGTACACGTAAGCACGGCACGCGGGCGTACGGCAGAAAATTGCACGGGCGTGCGGCGTACGTGATACGCTGCACGCACGGGCAAAAATGCCCATGGCGCAAGGTGCGCACAAGTACGACGCACGGTAAAAACGCTGCATACGGCACTGTTCATCGTCCCGATAGCACCAAAAGGTGTGGGGAACCCATGAACACGAAAATGGCATAACTTCTTCATAAGAAGTCAAAATCTAGCGGTTTAAAAGCCAAAATTGGGTAGAATTGAATTCCCCACAACATGGAACAATTGGATTTTAGAAATAACAAAGTTTAAGAGATCAAAAACAAGAAATATCAAGAAAACTACAAACTTAGATCTATAAAAATATAACCATCAAAACCAAAATCTCCAAGTGCTAAAGAGGCTTAGAATCAAGCAAGGAAGACAACGGAGAAATAAAATTTGAGATCCATCATAAAGCAAGTTTCACTTGCCTAGGGCTTGGTAGGTGGGAGGAGTAAATGAAGAAGATGAAGAAGTAATAAGAAATAATGGAGGAGAGAGAGAGGAGTTGGTTTTTATACAAACCCTTCTCATCTCAAACCAAAATAAACCAAGTCAAGCCAAGATAAGCCAAGTTGAACCAAACCGAATTAAACCAAGGAAAGATTAAACCAAGACTAGGCTAAGCAAGACAAATCAAAATACAGGTCACTTGACAAAAGTCAGAATTTCGTGCACGTATACTAAAAATACGTATAACGGAAAACGGATGTGACAACTATACCCACCTTAAAATAATTCTGTCTTTGTAATTTAATCAAGAGGCTAGAGATGTCGGGGTAAGCTACACTAACCACAGGCAATCTACGACTAGCAGTTAATCAAGCAATCATTCATGCAAGCAAGGAGTTAAAAGCATAAGGCATAAGGAAGATATTATACCTTATGAGTCAAACAGGTGTGGATATCGCGATCGAATATCATCCTCACGTTTCCAAGTTGACTCACCCAAAGATTGATGACCCAAGCAACACGGACTAAACTAATAGTCTTGTTCTTGAGTATCTTCTCCATTCAGTCCAATATGGATTCCAATTTTTTCTCATACGAAATATTGGTACCAACAACCAATTCTGAATGATCAAGGATATAGCTCGGATCTGGGATGTACCATCTAAGTTAGGATATATGGAATATATCATATACCTTATATAATGATGGCGGAAGAGCGAGACGATAGAACACATCACCTACTCGCTCGAGAATATCAAACAGCCCTATATACCTAGGACTAAGCTTTCACGGTACGTCGAATCGAATGACGTCACGGGTATGCGAGATCCTAAGGAATACGTGGTCACCGATAGAAAACTCAAGAGAACGCCGATGAGAATCGGCCCAATAGTGCTGACGATCTTGTGTAACTCGAAGATGATCTCTGACTTGTGTGACCACCTCGATAATCTGCATAACCATTTCTGGACCAAGCATCTGCCTCTCACCTACATCATCCCAAGCTAAAGGTGATATGCACTTTCTGCCATACAGTGCCTCAAACGGTATCATCTGGATACTAGCCTGACAACTGTTATTGTAGAAGAACTCCACCAAGTGCCGGTGATCTTCCTACGAACCACCAAAGTCTAGTATATATGATCGTAATATATCTTCAAGAGTTTGAATCGTGCGCTCTGACTGACCATCTGTCTGTGGATGATAAGCTGAACTAAACTTGAGACGAGTTTCCAAACTCTTTTGAAGACTCCGCCAAAAGTGCGATGTAAATCTTGAATCTATGTCTGATACGATACTGACTGGCGCTCCATGCAATCTGACTATCTGCCTAAGGTACATCTCTGCTAGCTAGTCCATCGACTGACCAATCGTAAAAGAAAGAAAATGAGCTACATTGGTGAGTCGGTCAACTATAACCCATATAGCATCTCTCCCAGCTGGAGATTTAGGTAATCCAGTTATAAAATTCATGGTAATATGCTCCCATTTCCATTCTGGGATGGTAAAGGTTAAAGAAGTACAGCTGGTCTCTGATGTTCAGCTTTGACTTGTTGGCAAACTAAACAACGAGAGACAAACCGAGTTATCTCTCTCTCTCTCTTCTTGTCATTCTACCAGAAATGCTCACGGATAACACGATATATCTTCATACCACCGGGATAAAATGAATATTATGAACTGTGAGCCACTGTCATGATCTCTTGACTGATGTCACCACTGGGTACACAAAGATGCCTTCTATGTCCAAGCGCGTCATCTTCATGAATGCATAACTTTGCTCTTTTTTCGCTTCATATTCTGCCCTAAGTCGCTGAAGCTTAAAATCCGTTGATTGAGCTATCTTAATTCTTTCAACTATGCTGGACTGAACTTGCATACTAGCCATCAATGCCATATTAATAGGAAGAACAATCTATATTCTCATCTTCTGAAGATCTGATAATAACTCTGGCTGTGCTATTTGAAAATAAGCTCCGGCTCTTCTACTCAACGCATATGCAACTACGTTGGCCTTCCCAGGATGATACTGCAGGTTGATATCATAATCTACTAGCAACTCTAGCCATCTTCTCTGACGCATGTTATGATCCTTCTGGATAAATACATACTTAAGACTCTTGTGGTCGATGAAAATCTCTACTCGATCTCCATAAAAGTAATGTCTCCATAGCTTAAGGGCAAAAACCACCGCTGCTAACTCTAAGTCATGGGTTAGATAATTTTTCTCATGATCACGAAGCTGACGTGAAGTATAAGCTACTACCTTGCCATGCTTTATCAAGATGCATCCTAATCCTCTGTCTGAAGCATCACAATAAACTAAAAATCCTCCAGTTCCATCTGAAAGCGTGAGAATGGGTGCCGCCATCAATCCTTGCTTCAACTTCTCGAATGAACTCTGATACTCTACTATTCAAGAAAACTGTACATCCTTGTGGGTCAACTGCGTCGATGGTACTGAAATCCAAGCAAAGTCTGACATAAATTGTCGGTAATAGCCGGCCAATCCTGGGAAACTGCAAATATTTGCGTTGGTGCTAGGTACTGGCCATGTCTCTATAGCCACTACCTTCTGAGGGTCGACTTCCACTCCACCTCTGGTGATGATGAGACCTAAGTACGAAATGCGATCAAGTCAAAATTCACACTTACTGAACTTCGCGTACAACTGGTGCTCTCTGAAAATCTGAAGGACTACTTGGAGACGTTGCTCATGCTCTGAGGATCCCTAAGTAGAAAAAAATTCTAGAGAATGGAACGATGGAGATCGAGTGGCAGTTGCTCCTTTACTCCGTTGACACACTGATGACAAAAGTGGGAGAAAACGTAAGAAAATTGTTAACTCTCGGTTCACTGGCGAAAAGTGCGACAATTTGGCTCTTGAAAATGCTCTCCGTTCTGTGTTTTGAAGAGGGATAAGGCCCCCTTTTATAGTCGTTCTTGAGCTGGAATGATGTTATGCGCCCACATGAGGAAATATGCTAGTTTTTTATGTAGGCGCATAGTCCTGCTTTGGGTGCATAGGATGTAGGCGCATACAGGCTACGAGATCATAGGCTGGTCGTGGTGTTGACGTGGTTGCATGCTTCGGTGCACGACTGCTTGTGGAGACTGACATAGCCGTGTGCTTCGGTACACGTTTTGAACATGGCTTTGACTGAGTCAGGCTTGGGCGCATAGCCATGTCTCAGGCTATGCGCCCTCCTTTAGGAAAAACTAGTTTTAGGCACATGGAGCTTCACTGGCTGGGCGTATGGAGCTTCACTGGCTGGGCGCATAGAGCTTCACTGGCTGGGCACATAGAGCTTTACTGGTAGGGCACATAGAGTCTCACTGGCTGGGCGCATAGAGCTTTACTGGCTTGGGCGCATGGGGCTTCATTGCTGAAAAATTTTCATGCTTCTATAAGACCCCCTTCAAAGTTTTCGATACTTGAACGAGTTCAAAATACTTTGAAAGAAGCATGGATCGTCTTCTCGTGATACAATGGGCACATAGCACGGCTCTCTCTCTCTTTGGATGCATAGTGTTTGGCCAGCCTGTCAGAGAGATACGACTGTTGAGATCTTTCTTGAAATCTAAACTGACAGATTCATCAGGGTAGAATTTGAAGCGGTCCATCCTTCATACGTTGTCCACGTCAGCAAGTGGCAGTCGCATAGTATGCCAGGGACTGGTTCTTTATGTGGGCGTATAGGCCATTGTAGGCGCATACTGCACAATGGGCGCATAGGCGCATAAAGCCAGTGGGCGCATAGGAAGCGGCCTTTGCCTATAAATAGGCCCTGAAGGAGAGAGAGAGCTCATTATTCCCTTCTCTTAGAATTTTTCAGAAACTCTTCATCTTCTTTCTTTGAGAACCATGTCTCCCAAGGTTGCCAAGAGATCCGCGAAGGGCAAGGGAGCTGCGCCAGTGGCTCTCCTCCTGCGGCAGCGTCCTCGGCAGTCCAGGACCCAATTCTGGGTGAGGGCATGCTTCAAAAACAAAGTCTCGAGCGTTTATTTGCGACACTCGAACTCTTCTTCTGTCGGAGCGCTTGCGCTTAAGGCAATATACTTATGTGAGCATCATTATGCGCCCATAGAAGTCATGTGCCAACACTGTGGTATGCCAGGTGCCCACGTATTGCCATTTTATGCGCCCTCTAACTGTGGCATGTTATGCGCCCATGTACTGTTCGTGGGTTATACGCCTACATGTTTGTTTTGGGCGCATATCCCTTTGGACGCATAGCCCCTTGGGCGCATAGCACTTTGGGCGTATAAAAGCCTTTCAGAACTTAGTTTTTCCTGCAGATTTCTGGGTCTAACTTTCCTTCTGTCCATTTTCATATTTTATAGGGATCTGGCTAGCAAATTTCTCCAGGACCGGTATTGGCAATTTTGGGCATGGTGAAGATGCAACACTTGACACACACATCAGAGAGCTCAGGACTCTTCATGTTTTGGAAGGGTTTTCCTCAGATGGTAGGAAGAACCTTTATACATCGAAGAGTCGGACAGTAGTTGGGTGTCATCGTGAAACTTCTGTTTTTACGGTTCTTCAAGTAGGCGAGAGCAACACTAGAGATGTTGTTTTGAACGTATGGCCTCTTGGAGAAATGAGCCTAGGACGTCCGTAATATAGAGGAGAGAAAATCACCATTTGTAGATGTTGTTAGCATGCTATATTTGCCCTCAACCATGTAGCTTCTCGAAGGTTCAACTACCTTGTTTGCTTCTCAGCAGTAAAATATGACTTTTTTTGAGGGCCACAAAACTGCTTTTTGACGAAGGCGTAGTGCGGCCAAACTGACCAAACTATGTGTTGCTGATGAGTAGTGGATTTTTCCTTCTTTTGGACACCAATGTAATCCTTTACTTCTTACCCAGATGAAGAGATGGAGAACCTTTTATTTTGCTCATGAGATGTAGTCCTGTGAATGTAACTAATTTTGAATAAATAGAATACATTCACTCCATTCTTTGCTTGTGGTATTTGTATTAGATGGCCTAATACAGCATTTGTGTAAAGGGTATCCCGCTGGGGTACCCTCCTCTCCCATTTTTTTGGTTTGGACCTATTGCCCCTTTGTGCATCTGGGAATACGAGCAAATAGATTTGAAACAAAACCCGACAGAGGTAATATGGTCGTGATAGGTTTTGTGGTCTTGACACCGTGTCTTTTATCCCGAGTTGGATACGGGTGTCAAGTCGGAAGACTATCGGTATTAGAGGTAATGTGGACGTGACACATGATAATCAGGAGTAGTTTTTGGTGGAATGGATTTTCTTGTCAAGTTTAGCTTTTTGTCAGGTGTTCCTTCCTAGAGCGGAAGAGACTTTCCAAGCCTCCTCCCCGATGACCTCCACTGAAGATGACAAGACGGCCCAGGAAGTCGTCAAAGCTTTCTACTCTGTGCTGAAAGTGAAGCTTCCTAGAGTCTATAATCAATCGGAATGCTGCCTTCGGCCCTGTGAAGGCTGTTGCCGAATGTCAAGTGGCGGCCCTCGAGAGCATTGCTGGTTTTGAAGAGCGGGCCAATACTCTGAGGAAAGTTCTAAATGACCTGGAGGATCAGGTAGCCAGGTTCTAGGATACCAAATAGCGGAGCCCGACATCGCTGTTCCGCGCATAGGACGAGGCTTTGATGGCGGCTCTTGCGGAGGAGAGGCCTACTTTCCAGGCAAGGAAGGATGCCCTTGTTCGAGAGATCGGCGAGCTGGCTGACCAGTATGGCCATTTCAATGCTGCAAGTGAGGCACATCCTGCCTCGAAGAATAGGCTGGCTGCGCAAATCACTGAGAAGTATAATCATATTGCACAGATCAAGAACGAGATCGTCCAGCTGGAAGCTGACTTGAGGGCGACGACGTCCGAACCGGAGGATTACTTGGCTCAGGCTGCCATAACTGCCACCACTTCTGCCCATTTAGAAGAACAGCTGGCGAAGTTGGGGGGGGAGCATCTGAGTCTGATCCTCTTCTAGGATAAAGCCGCTCGTCAAGAATAGGCACGGCGCCGAGCTACTGTGAAGTCTGAAGTCGAGATTGCGGCTCTGAGGGACAACATAAACCGCCTATGTATCCCGTAGATTTTTGTAACTCCTTTTTTTTATAGTTGTCACGGCTCTTGTACCCTTTTTCTGTCTCTTGATAGAAGTTAAAGTACAAAATAAAGAATCTTTTCAAAATGAATATGGTTTTGTGAAATATCGGTGCTAGAGGTAATGTGGACGTAGCAAGGATATTTCTGGTGAGTATTCTGTTGGGAAATTTTGATATGGACCTATTATCCGTTTTATATTCAAGTTATTTGAATATAGATAATAAGTTGAATGAAGCTGCTAGTAGAGGTAATATAGACGTAATAGCAGAGGATGTTCTATATCTGACCAGAGGTAATATGGACGTGGAAAGATATACAACATTAGGTGGGAGTGGATAGTTCAGAGGTAATATGGATGTGATTATCCTTGATGAATGCTTTGCTCAGCGGTTATATGGACGTGGAAAAACATAATCATTTCACTGGGGAAATAATTATCGAAAAACAATTCAGAGGTGTTTGCCATTGATTGTAAAAGAACAGAACAATTATCGGAGGACTGAACTTAAACTCACAATACAAACTCGCTCATACAAAGAAAGCCTAGGGACGAAAACCTAGGTACAGCAGACTAAGTACGATTGTTTATTTTTGATTCTGGGGGGTGACGATAGAGGCTCGGGAAAGCGACGGCCGCTCTGCCTTACTCCTTGGACGATCAGTATGCAGCCTTGGCTCGGGGAAGATCTGCTTGGCGTTGACGAAGAAATGCTCTTCTCGCTCTCCTCGGATTGCTCTTCTGGCTTCTCTCTCTCTCTGTGATTATCAAGAAGGAAGGGAGAGCTCTCTCTGTGTAGATCTCTCTCTTCTTATTTCTTTTGGTGTCGACCTCTCCCTCTCTTCTTCTTCTCTTTTTTTTAAGGGAATGATGCTGGCTATTTATAAGAGTGGGAGGGGTGATCATTAGGGTTTGCTAATGATTATCTGTTTAGAATGTCGGCGCTCCTTCATTCTATCTGAACCCTTGATCCTGATTATAGTGAATCTCGGCCATTAGTGCGGATAGCATCGTATCTCATGAGCAATTAATGCTAGCTGCTTTAAATCCTCGTGATTGATTATGCTAATGTCTGATTGCTCGCCACGTGTCCCATTAGCTTGATGATAAATGATATGCCCTGATCTCAGTAATTATGACGATGATATCAAATATATTTGTTGAGATTCGGTTAAATCTCTTATTGATCTCATGCCACGTGTCTTAATTGTGAGTCCTGTCAGAGCCGCATAGGATTGACTATCCTCGAACCGCAGAGAGATACTCTTCCTGAGCCGCATGAGATAATGCCTCATCGAGCCGCAAGGGACGAACCTTCCGTGAGCCGCATATGCATAGCCTTTGCGAGCCGCATGAGCTAGCATTGTATTGAGTCGCAGGGATTGAACTCTCGGTGGGCCGCATATGGCTGATTTCTGCTAACCATATAGAGTGACTTCTTCGTGAGCCGCATGGAGCTGTTTCCCATTTAAGCCGCATGAGAGTTGCCACGTGGCAACCTAGGATTTCTGACAGTTCGGGTCAGAGATCTTCTTCCTTTCCCGAAAAGTCTGTCATTATGGCAGAGTCATTATGACACTTTATGTCAGAGCAGTCACAGTCACCAAGTCGTGTCAGAGCATTAAATGAGGCCACCCCCCCAAACGACCAGCTGTAGGGAAGGATCACACATGGCATCCATCGAGCCGCATGTGCCTTGCTGAACCGTATACGCTCCCGAGCCGCATGCGATTTGAGAGTCTTCTTTGAACCGCATAGGGCCGCTCCTGTGTGAGCCGCATAAGCTTCTTACTCCGAGCCGCATGGATCATTATTCTAATATTTTCTATGCTTCTACAGGACCCCCTTCAAAGTTTTCAATTTGTAAAAATTGGAATACTTTGAACAAGAAGCATGGCCCCGTTCATGTCGCATAGGATTTTTCTGTCTGCCTGAGCTTCCTAGCCGCATAAGTGCCTTAGCCGCATAAATTCATCTGGCCGCATAAACTGGTTGCCTCGTGTCCTGAACACGTGTGCAAATCTTCATTAAGTGCCTTTGATTTGATTTAACGCCGCCTTTTGGGGGAGGATCCCAAGAGCCGGTTTTGCCTTGATAGCCGAAGGGTCGATCACGTCGTACGAAGCGTCGGTCATCAATCCTTCTTTCTCTGTCTATAAATAGGTGGGTGTTTGGTTTGGACTTTAGGTTTTTCTTGACTGAAAAATTCCTGTCTTATTTTCTTCCTCCAACCGACAAACAGCAATGGCGCCTAGGGTTTCCAAGACTGTGAAGAAGGCCGCGGCAAGGAGGAAGAAATCGGCTTCGTCGTCGACCGTCGCCCCCCCCCCCCCCCCCGTCCGCCTCGATGTTCACGTCACCTTCGAAGGTAATAACCTATGTAGAAGATTGGGTATTTTGAAACCCTAACAGGGTCTGCTCTGATGCCTACTCCGTGCACGCAACCACGTGACCCACATACACGCCCCCTGATCGAGCCGTATGGGGTATTCCCTATGTCTGAGCCGCACACGGGTTATGTGGTCCGCATGCACGTCCCATGAAACCCTAATAGGGTCTGCTCTACTGCTTACTCCGTGCACGCAACCATATGGCCCACATACACGTCCCTTGATCGAGCCGCATGGGGTATACCCCATGTCTGGGCCGCATACGAATTACATGGTTCGCCTACACGCCCCATGCATGGGATATGCCCCCTGTCGGAGCCGTCTGTGAATTGTCTTTAAACGAGCTGCATGACTATTTTTTGAATATATTTTTATTTTGTCTTTCCGTCTTTGATTCTTTCAGTATCTCCGCTGAGCGCTGAGGTTGCAGTCACAGAGGAACCGCCACCCCCTGTCGTCGACCAGGGGTCTCCCTCCATTAAGGAAGAAACGAAGAAGGAAGACTCATCGTCTGCACAGGATGGTCTCTCTCCGAGTGTCGAAACAACTGGGGGTGGTAGCTCGGGGAATTCTGATACTCCTATTCCAGATGAGGATCTCCTTCAACTGCATCCTTTCTATGTAAGGTGGTTGAGGGAGTGGTATGGGCGCTTCTGCAACTAGTTTTTAGGAATTTCTTGCGGATGTCTGTCTTCTGCCCGCATGTTTCTGTAGTTTGTGCCTTTCCTTTCCGTCTGAATGAAGTAGTGAAAAGTTCTTTTTAGCTTTGTTTGTTAGTCATGTGAATATGGCCGATCGTTTCAATGAATGGAATGCATTTGCTTCCCTCTTTTCTTGTAATGGTCGCTTTTAACAGGATATTCTATGTGAACTTTGTATCCTTAATGTACTCCGTTATGGATGTAGACGATAGTCTAGAATATGATCGGCATACGTATCCTGAAAGGGTGGGGTTATGTTAAGCCTGGGGATTTTATTTCCCCATGGAACCTTTGCTCCTCGGGGATATGTGACGCTGTTGACTCCAAAAGCAGTATGTGGAACTAATCGATAGTTTGAGCGGTTGACTATCCTGCTGAAGGACCATGCCTCGACGTTGTGTACCTCTGAACCATAGTCGTTTCTTTGTCTTGTCTTGCTTGTTTGTCCCTTTATTTCTACTTTGTAACAGTGATATGATCTCGAAAATAAACATGTTTCATCTCATCTTTACTTTCTTGTATCGATGTTCATGGAATCGGACTTACTGGAGGATTATTTGTGGACCTGTTACCCTAGGCGTACCTTGGTTTTAGGTACGGATAACAAGTTTGATTAGGATGTCCGGGACAGCCACGGCAAAATGGTCATGGATGTTCTCGGTACTGGGGGAAGGAATGCCGTAGAGCAGCTGGGCTCCCGGGGCATGGTAAGATGGTGGATTTATGCTAAGAAGCTTAGCAAGGGATATTTGTGGGCCTATTATCCTTGGCGTACCCTGGTTCAGGATACGGATAATGGGATGAAAGAAAACCAATCACATTTGCTCAGAGGTTATGATGACATGGCAAACATGAAGGTTTTATCATAAAATCTTCTTGCTCAGCGGTAATGAGAACATGGCAGGAGAGACTTTACGGAAGCTATTTGTGGTCAACAGAGGACATTTGTGGTCAACAGAGGACATTTGTGGTCAACAGAGGACATTTGTGGTCAACAGAGGACATTTGTGGACCTATTATCCTTGTCGTACTCCGGTTGTGGGTACAGATAATAGGTTAAAAGGGGATCGACATACTTGCTCAGAGGTAATATGGACATGGCAAATATGACGATTTCTTCGACGGAGCCTTCCCACTCAGAGGTAGTGAGCACATGGCAGGAGTGGGCTCAATGAAGATTGGGTACATAGAACGACTCAGAGGTAGGAGAACGTGGAAGTTCTATGCGAGGGGGCGGTTTGTTTTTGGTGGAAGTGAGGACGACTCAGAGGTAATGAGGACATGGTCGTTTCAGAAATTGGTGGATCGACTACCCTTTTTGTGCACCGGGAGCGCGGGTAGTGAAACCTGAGGGAGGATCTCTGACAGGAAGAAAGTTCAGAGGTATAATCATACTTGACTTACTATCTGAAAGAGTGACCGAAATGTAAGTTCAGAGGCACCAGCTGGTACATAACTTGGTAATTTGGACTATTGAGGGAGTGAGAGTACAGCGGCACCAGCAGGTGCATGACTCGATAATCTGAAATAGGGTGGACGAGAGTTCAGTGGTACTAAAGGGGTACATGACTCGATAATCTGGAGAATGATGGATGGGAGTTCAGTGGTACTGAAGGAGTACATGACTCGATAATCTGGCGAATGATGTTCAAACATAGTATTTCTTCAGGAACTTGCCGTTGACGGGCAACATGAGCAAATCTCCGTTCGATTTAGCGAGGCGGTAGGCGCCGTTGGAAAACACGGTCTCGATGACAAATGGACCTTCCCATTTTGGTTGGAACTTACCGGTGGTCTTGTGAGTCATGACCATCGGTCTCCGGACTGCCAGAACAATATCACCCACTTAGAATGTTCTGATTTTAACTTTTTTGTTGAAGGCTCCTGAGATGCGTGCTTGGTATAGCTCGATCCTTTGCTGAGCTAGGAGGCGCTTTTCATCTAAAGCCTCCAACTCTTGTAATCGTCGTCGGTAGTTATCATCCGTTGTCAATTGATAAGTGAGGGCAACGCGGAGTGAGGGGATCTGAGTCTCCAAAGGGAGGAGTGCCTCGCTCCCGTATACCAGAGAGAATGGTGTATTCCCGGTGGCTGTTCGAACCGTGGTGCGATAAGCCCATAAGCACTCGCCGAGCTTCTCGTTCCAGTCGCGTTTGTTGGAGGAGACGAACTCCTTGAGGAGCTTGATGATTGTTTTGTTGAATGCCTCTGCCAACCCGTTTGCTGTCGGGTTGTATGGTGTCGAAGCGACATTCTGAATGCGGTGCTTATCGCAGAATCGGTAGAATGCATGGCTTATAAACTGTGGACCATTATCATGGATGATTCTTCGCGGTAGTCCGAAGCGGTAGATAACGTGATGCTTAAGGAAGCTGATCACGTTTGAAGTTTTAACTTCTGCGAGTGGGACAACCTTCGCCCATTTGGAGAATAATCAGTGATCGCAAGTATGAAGCGGTATCCTCGGGAGGAAGGTGGGGTGATTGGACCAATGATATCCATTCCCCATGCTTCGAATGGCCAGGATGCCACCGTTGGATGCAGAAACTCGGATGGTTGATGAATGAAATCCGCATGGATTTGGCAGGCCTTGCATTTTCTGGCATAATCTATCGCATCTGCCACCATTGTGGGCCAGTAGTAGCCCATCCGGCGAAGGCGGTCCTGTAGCTTAGGGCCGGGTTGATGGGCCCCACAGACACCATCGTGAGCTTTTCGTACAGCTTCTGTAGCTTCCGCGTTCGACAAGCACCGGAGCAATAATCCGTCGTAGGAGCGGCGATACAACATTTTTGTCTCTATATCGTAGAAGAATCTAAGAGAATGTCGTCTGATAGAGGTAGCTTCCTTTGGATTCTCTGGGAGGATGTCGTATACGACGAAGTCGATGAACAGCTGTCTCCAGTCCGGTGTGTCGTCGACCGTCTGGGCGGAATAACTTGCCATGGCTTGAACGTTGTTCTTGGGATAGACCAGTTCGTGGCCTATTACGTCAACCGAATGATGAGCTTGGTTCGGCACTGCTAAGGAAGCGGCAAGGCCTGCTAGGGCATCGGCTTCGATATTTTGGAGTCTGGGGACGTGCTCGATGAAGAATCCCTCAAATGATGAGATAATGTTGATCGCAATTTGATGGAAGGGGATCATGTCTTCATGGCGAACCTCGTATGAGCCCCTGATCTGATTGACGATTAGTTGGGAGTCGTCGTATGCTTCGAGGTATTCTACCCCCAGCTCTTTTGCAAGTTGGAGGCCAATGACCAGAGCGTTATATTCGGGCACATTGTTGGAGCAGGGTTCCGTGAGGGAGTAGGCGCGATTGATCACCAGCCCAGTAGGAGAAATTAATACCACTCCGACCCCGACGACGATGTTTCCCTTAGGTCCGGTCCTTGAGGCGCCATCGAAGAACATTCGCCATATGTTATCGTGGATGGCTGTATTCGAATCGGCGACCTCGTCTAGGATCTCTTCATAGATTCTGGATGACTCCGATCCTGGGTGGGCTGCCAAAAAGTCTGCTAGGGCTTGACCCTTAACAGCCTTTTGCGGGACGAAAATCATATGATAGGGGGACAGCAATATTGCCCATGTGGCGAGGCGAGAGCTGAGGGCCCCTGGTTTAGTCATGAGGACTCTGAGGGGGTTGACTCGCAAGATCACATGTATGGTTTGTCCTGTGACATAGTGCCGCGTCTTTTGAATAGCGAATACCAGGGCGAGACACTCCTTCTCTACGGCGGTGTATCGATGTTCTGGCCCGATCATCATCCGGCTGAGATAATATATGGCCTGCTCGTGGCCTGCATCGTTATTTTGTGTTAGCAGGGCACCAAGGGAGTGTTCCATCGCTCGTACGTAGAGCAGGAATGGTTTTCCGAGGACCGGGGCCACCAGGACTGGGGGATTCGACAAATATTCTTTGATGTCGTCGAAAGCACGCTGGCATTCCTCGTCCCATACGAATGAGACTCCCTTCTTCATGAGGTGTGTGAACGGTCGGTATCGCCCGGAGAGGTTGGAAATGAACCTCCTGATGTAAGCTAGCCTCCCTTGGAGGCCTCTGAGTTCGCGGAGATTTTTCGGGGGACCCATCTCCATGATTGCCTTCGTCTTCTCAGGGTCTACATGGATGCCCCGTGTCGTGATGATGAAGCCTAAGAATTTCCTGCTGGATACGCCCAAGAATGATTTCGTAGGGTTCATCTTCAGGTTGTGGGCTCTCATCAGGTCGAATACCGTTCTCAGGTCTTGCAGATGATCTTCCTTATGGCGACTCTTGACGGCGATGTCGTCGACATAGCATTCTACTATTTTACGTAAATGTTCTCGGAAAATGATACTCATGGCCCGCTGATATGTAGCGCCAACATTCTTTAGACCGAACGGCATGACTGTGTAGCAGTATGTACCAATCGGCGTTCGGAATGATGCGTGCTTTTCGTCGTCGGGAGACATCTTGATTTGATTGTACCCCGAGAATCCATCCATGAATGACATACGTTCAAAGCCGTATGTGTTGTCGATCATGATGTCTGTGATGGGGAGGGGAAACTCGTCCTTCGGACATGCCTCATTCAGATTACGGAAGTCGATGCAAATTCGGATCTTCCTATTTTTCTTAAGGACCGGCACTATGTTGGCGACCCAGTCAGGATGTTGCTCTTCACGAATGAAGCCACTGGTTATTAGCTTGTTGACTTCAGTTTCGATCGCGTCCATGACACCTGGGCGGAAGCGTCGTTGTTGCTGCTTGACTGGCTTTGTATCTGGCCGTATATTGAGCTTGTGGAGAGCGATGTCAGGATTTAACCTCGACATGTCTTCATAGCTCCAGACGAACACATCGATGTATTCTCTGACGAGTACTAACAGCGATTCTCGTTCTTCGTCAGTTAGGCTTTTACTGATAAAGATCGGTTTTGGAGAAGCTTCGCTGCCGAGATCCACTTGTATGACCTCATCTTCGGTAGGAGGTTCTCTCAGTTCGAACCGCTTTTCCCATTGTGCGTCTAATTGCTGGGCCCATGGTTCTAGCTCAAGGATTTCGGGGTTGTCTTCGTCTTCCTCGTAAGCGTCAGCGAACGCCATGTTGACTGACATGATTTGTCTGAACACATCTCCGATGCTGGTATCTGAGTCGGAAGTTGGTGATCCGGTTGAATGTGACTGCCAGTCGCATTCTTCATCTGAGCTTTCAGGGGTCGTAGTAGGCGTTACATACCCTAAACCGCATCGGGTTTTGTTATAGTAGTTCCGTGGTTTGCCCGCCGGGGCTGGCGTCTTCAAAGGTAATCGTCGTCCAGTGCCGTAGTTCAGTCCTGGCATTGTCTCTAGATCATACCCCTGTTTCTGCATGAGATATTTGGATTGAGGGCTATAGAGATACAGAGGCAGTCTTCCGGCATCTGACCCTAAGTTGACTTCTTCCATAGCGGAGGGATGTGGGTTGTTCGTTCGGCCGAAGATGATCGGGTGGTCCCCTCCCTCGACTATTCGGTAAGTGTCTTCTACTGGAGTAAGTCGGATGGCGGTGTACACGTTTGTCACCTGTGTATGTAGGTGAGTGCCTATACCGTGTTCCATAGCGTACATTGTACATAGCTTATTGAGCTCGGTGTAGTTCAAAGATAACCCTTTATTGATGAAGTAAGGTATCTTTTCTAGAGGGATTACATCATCTGCGGAGGGGGTATCGGAGTGGGCAGCCACATACTTGGCCAATTCGTTCTTCTTCGGCCACCCCCTGTATAAATAAAGACTGGGAGGATGACCTAGTCAGCTTGATCTTTAGAAGCTCAACTGGCAGAGCAGATCGTGGAGTTGTTGGTAAACTAGCAACCCCCAGTTTGCTACTTGATGTGAGGCGAGGGGTGGCTGGTTCGCTAGAAGTATCAGACCTCGTATCGGGGTGAAGAACCTTCTTGGGAAGGCGTATTGTGAGCGGTCTGTCGGAGGGATTGGGCTTCTCCGTTTGGAGCTGACCGACTCTCGGTAGTCTGATGGTAAGTGGCCCTGTTATGGGTCTCGGCGCTTGGCCGGACTTTGGCAGTCGGATTCTCATCTGTTCTTCTTGTACGGAGAGACTGATTGCGTCCTTATGCAGGGTGGCCGTAAGGGGTGCGGAATTGCCCGGTTTGCGAGCCTGAAGGTGGATTGTTAGAGGTTCTTCTGATCCTGTAGCCGTCTTGTTGTGAGTTTGCACATCTTCTTCGACCAGATGCTTCTTTGATTTTTCGTATAGACAGGAGTCTGAGTAATAAGATTCGACCCCCTTGAAGGGATCGATATCGGCAAACTCTGTCCTCACGAAGCCGTACTTATCGACATATTTGAAGCACTGGTGTAGTGTGGAAGGCACGATCATGTAATCATGTATCCAAGGCCGCCCCAGAAGGATATTGTAAGAAGTGTCGGCATCTATGACATAACAGGTGACTTCTGATTGGAGATCGCCGATCTGACACTTCAAACGGATCTTCCCTATTGGGTAGCTCCTGCCCGAATTGAAACCGCTAATGGCGGTGCTTGTAGGTGTCAGGCGATGCATCGGAATGCGAAGATGATGTAGCAGACCCTTCAGAATGATGCTTATAGAGGACCCAGGATCAATGTGCATTCGGTCCACCTTTACGTCTCCGATGTATCCAGTGTAGTATAGCGGGCGATCATGCAGGTTAGTTTTGATGAGCATATCTTGCGGAGAGAAGACGATATTGGGCATTGCTCCCGTGCACGCACTATCTTGGAGCTCTGCAGGTTGGTTATCTCCCGTGAGGTTGACCTGAGCCAAGTATGCGTCGGCATTTTGGAGCGCCTCACTTAAAGCTGTGCGGACATCCTTCGAGAGCCTGAGGAGTTCATATAAGGACAATTTGGCCGGGGTATTAGCTAATTGCGCTAAGATGTCGAAGTTGTAGGGCCTCACCAGCCCCTGAGGTGTCTCCTTCCGGAGGGACTTGTCGAAGCGAGTCTCCTTCGGCCTAGGCTTGTCGGTCGACGAAGGCTGAGCCGGTCCCGGAGCATCATTGGTAGTGGGCGGATGATCATCAGTTGCGCTTTCGGTCACCGGTTGGGCTTGTGTTCCGGATCGAGTAGTGACGGCCGAGACTTCCTCTTCTTCCGTCGAGGCAGTGCGGCAGGATCTAACTTTTTCACTTTTCCTTTTAGAAGGTGGAGAGGGCTGAGTTACCTCGTGGACTAGGTTCGGATGGACCCACATGATTTCCCCTCGTGATGTGGTGAGGGGTACTAGACCAGCGGCTTGATCGCGAGCAGGCGGCAGATTAGCAATCTCCATTGTTGCCAGAGGGATGGGTATAACCCCGTCCTGAGTCTCTGTTGGAGGGAAGCTGCCGAATTGTACGGACACCATGTTGGCTGCCACGGTTACCTCTTCGAAATCGATGGCCAGGGCGTTCGAATCGATGAGGTTTTGGATATACCGTTTCAGTTGATAGCAGTCGTGTGTAGCATGGTGGACGTAGCGATGGTAATGGCAGAACTTTGGGTTCTCCAAATCAGTCGGCCGAGGCTCCCGTCTTGGTGGAGGAAGCTGAATCCTGTCTCCTTGTATAAGCATGTCCAAGATAGGCTTGACGTGACCATCTTCAAAGGAGTAAGTGATTTGAGGCCATTGTTTGTCTGCTGGCTGTGGCTCGGGCTTCTGGGCTGTATCGGTCACCATAGCCTGCTTGCCTTTGTTGTCCCGGTTGTTGGAGGGGCTACCCCCATTGTCGTTGCTGGTGTTGGGACGCTTGCTCTTGTTCTCTCCCTCCGAGATATGCAACCCTAGTTGACGAGCCTTTTTCAATCGTTCTTCAGCACTTGTAGCACTGATGATAAAAGCCTTCCAGTCCTTGAACTGACTTTCGCCCATCCAGAGACTAATTGTTGGAAGTAGTCTCTTTTGGCAAATTTCAATCA
Source organism: Iris pallida (assembly GCA_029216955.1). Classification (NCBI taxonomy): domain Eukaryota; kingdom Viridiplantae; phylum Streptophyta; class Magnoliopsida; order Asparagales; family Iridaceae; genus Iris; species Iris pallida. Next base: position 8,548,971 of record JANAVB010028397.1, read on the forward strand.
AAGAAGAGTCCGGGTTGCCATATGGTAACTTCATTGCGGTTTGACGAAACCGCTCAATGTAATTTCTCGTCAGTTCTTTCTCTCCTTGAACGACGTCCATGAGGGTAGACATCGTAACGTCCTGCCCTACCTCATAGAACCTCTCCAAGAACAAGCGCTTGAAGCCAGCGAAGGAGTGGATGCAATTATCTGGCAGGTTGCGGTACCAATCGAAGGTGACTCCTTCTAATGCCCCAATGAATAACCGTGTGAGGATAGCGTCATCATGGGGCAGATGATCAGTAGTGACCTCAAAGTAAGTGATGTATCGACTTGCTGAAGTCTTGCCATCATATGGGTTGATATTGAACGGCTTATATCTTGGCGGAAAGGGAACATCCCTCCATTCAGCAGGATATGGTTGCCGTATTCTGAGGTCTTGAGGGTTTTTTCGGGCGTGGAACATTGCTCGGAGCTCCTTAACCTCTCTTCTTACTTCTCGGGCCTCATCTGTCGCGGTAGGGGCCGTTATCTCGGGAGGATTATTGCCCTGGTTTGGCGCCGCTGAATTTGAATCTACGTTGATTGGGGGACCCGTGCTTGTCTGGCCAGGTGTCACTCCCTGCAGAGTAGGAAGTGCCGCTTTGATCTCGTCTACAGACTTGACCAAGGCATGTAATATGGCCTCCAATGTGTCGATGCGCTGGCGATCTCTGGAACGGCCTTGATTGCTGTCTGTCATGAATACCGTCTTCACATGAGGAGTGACGGAGGGAGTGGTGGAGGATGTACCCTCCGAGTCGTACCCATGCGTCGAGAAATCATCTGGATATGTGGGGATGTTCTCTTCAGGTTCGGACTCGGAAGGAACACTAACCCCAGCTTCGGAGCTTGCTTCGTCTCGAGAATCAACATCTGTTGTACCCGATGGGAGGGTTATTTCTCGGGGTTCGTCTCCTTGAAACATTGGATTATTGTGGACGTTCGGAGGAGTACTACCCCGAGCTCCTACGACCCCCAGGGTCGGGGACGATGAGTCTCCTGTTGCAGCAGATTTTGTCTTCGAACGGGTGTGTTGGTATACTCCGGTGGAGGGCAACCGTTTAGCCGACAATTTCTTAGCTGTAGTGGCTGATATCTTTGGACTGGGGATGCTTGTCTTCTTCCCTCTCCCCTTGGCGGGGACCTTCTGAGCGGAATTGCAGGAGACAGCAGGAGGTGCCTCATCTTCTGAGTTCGGGTGCTGTAGTCTGTGGAAGACGGACGGACGATCTTTCGTCACTGCCGCGTTGTTGCAGCAGCAGTTGACGATGATCTGGGTGCAGTGACGTCTTTGTGAGGATTCTTTGTACGCCGAGGCCCCTTATCTTTTCTTGCTTTTGTGGAGGATCGCCTCACGCAGGTCAGAGGAACCACTCTGTCCGTTCGCCGCCGGGGATTGGACTTGAGCAGTTCTGTACAACTTCCCATCAGAGGCCCGTGTGATAATCAGCGGGATGCCCTGATAGTCAGAGGTTGGGGCAGCTGTCTGGGCTTGATGAGCCCGCGCTGTCCTAGACTTCTTCTTTCTAGCATTCGTGGGTGCATAATAGGAAGAGTCCAAGTTGAACATCACAGAGTCTGGCTTATCATCCAGAGAGTCATCAGGGTTCGGACCGTACGAGAGACGGTCGAAAACTGATCGAGAGGAGCATGGAGCAGGTGCTATACGGCTGGAAGCGGAAACCGTGTAGGCTGTCTGTATGCGGTTGTCTCCTGTCGTCGGACGAGTTCTTATGCGGCTAGGGGTCACGACCGTGCAGGCTGGCCGCATGCGGTTGGCATCTGTGGCCGCACGGGTTTTCTGCAAACGATTGACTTTACTAGCCGCATGAGTCTCATCCATGTTGTTGGGAACTGTAGTCGCATAAGTTATGCGGCTGACAGAAGTAGCCGTATGAGTTTTCTTCATGCAGTTGGCGGATGTAGCCGCATGGGCTTTCTCTTTGTGGCTAATACTCTTCTGCGGTTCGGTCCGCGTAGAGTCCCTCTTTGTCCCTGCAAGTCCAGCATCATAATGTTTTCTTCTGCCGGACTTGGGGACAGCAGAGTTGTCTACGATCTGAAGTGGGATCGCAGGAGAATCCTTCTCGTCGTCTTGAGCAACAGAGGGCATCCCATCGAGGGCTTGAGGAGGAGCAAATGACTTCGATCTCCATTCTTTACGAGCCTTCGTGGTGCGGGTGCGCTTCTGGGCCGGGCCAGTGCTGCCTTCAGAGAGCATCTCTTCGAACGCCTGTTGGTCGAAATGGACGACCATCTTCTTTTGTGTGGAGCCAAGTTTGGCTGCATCTGATTGCGTCACCAACTCCTCAGCCGTGGAGAAGTTAGTTCCCCAGCAGAGTCGCCATCGTGTTTGCCATTGATTGTAAAAGAACAGAACAATTATCGGAGGACTGAACTTAGACTCACAATACAAACTCGCTCGTACAAAGAAAGCCTAGGGATGAAAACCTAGGTACAGCAGACTAAGTACGATTGTTTATTTTTGATTTTGGGGGGTGACGATAGAGGCTCGGAAAAGCAACGGCCGCTCTACCTTACTCCTTGGACGATCAGTATGCAGCCTTGGCTCGGGAAAGATCTGCTTGGCGTTGACGAAGAAACGCTCTTCTCGCTCTCCTCGGATTGCTCTTCTGGCTTCTCTCTCTCTCTGTGATTATCAAGAAGGAAGGGGGAGCTCTCTCTGTGTAGATCTCTCTCTTCTTATTTCTTTTGGTGCCGACCTCTCCCTCTCTTCTTCTTCTCTTTTTTTTTCAAGGGAATGATGCTGGCTATTTATAAGAGTGGGGGGGTGATCATTAGGGTTTGCTAATGATTATCTGTTTGGAATGTCGGCGCTCCTTCATTCTATCTGAACCCTTGATCCTGATTATAGTGAATCTCAGCCATTAGTGCGAATAGCATCGTATCTCATGAGCAATTAATGCTAGCTGCTTTAAATCCTCGTAATTGATTATGCTAATGTCTGATTGCTCGCCACGTGTCCCATTAGCTTGATGATAAATGATATGCCCTGATCTCAGTAATTATGACGATGATGTCAAATATATTTGTTGAGATTCGGTTAAATCTCCTATTGATCTCATGCCACGTGTCTTAATTGTGAGTCCTGTCAGAGCCGCATAGGATTGACTATCCTCGAACCGCAGAGAGATACTCTTCCTGAGCCGCATGAGATAATGCCTCATCGAGCCGCAAGGGACGAACCTTCCGTGAGCCGCATATGCATAGCCTTTGCGAGCCGCATGAGCTAGCATTGTATTGAGTCGCAGGGATTGAACTCTCGGTGGGCCGCATATGGCTGATTTCTGCTAACCATATAGAGTGACTTCTTCGTGAGCCGCATGGAGCTGTTCCCCATTTAAGCCGCATGAGAGTTGCCACGTGGCAACCTAGGATTTTTGACGGTTCGGGTCAGAGATCTTCTTCCTTTCCCGAAAAGTCTGTCATTATGGCAGAGTCATTATGACACTTTATGTCAGAGCAGTCACAGTCGCCAAGTCGTGTCAGAGCATTAAATGAGGCCACCCCCCCAAACGACCAGCTGTAGGGAAGGATCACACATGGCATCCATCGAGCCGCATGTGCCTTGCTGAACCGCATACGCTCCCGAGCCGCATGCGATTTGAGAGTCTTCTTTGAACCGCATAGGGCCGCTCCTGTGTGAGCCGCATAAGCTTCTTACTCCGAGCCGCATGGATCATTATTCTAATATTTTCCATGCTTCTACAAGAGGTAATAGGGACGTGACTTGTTTTCGTCAAACCGAGTTTGGACAGAGTCAAAAACGGGGATGATTCTAATAGAAAAAATTTTAGAGGACCTATTATCCAGGGCATATTCAAGACTCTTGAAATACAGATAATAGTTATTTAGTTTTTCGAATCATATAAACATCGTACTGTACATTTACATGACTGAACACATGTGAACAAAAAAGGTTACACATAGTATTTCTTCATGAACTTGCCGTTGATAGGCATCATGAGCAAGTCACCATCAGGCTTGGTTAGCCGGTACGTACCGTTAGAATACACTGATTCTATGATGAAAGGACCTTCCCATTTAGGCTAGAATTTTTCTTTTGTTTTGTGCGTCATGGCCATTGGTCTTCTCACTGCTAAGACCAGATCGCCGACTTGGAAAGTCCTTTCCTTCACTTTTTTATTGAAGGCTCTGGAAAGGCGTGCTTGGTATAGCTCAATGCGCTGCTAAGCTAACAAGCATTTTTCGTCTAGCGTTTCGAGCTCCTGGAGTCGCAAACGGTAGCTTTCTTCGGTAGTTAGCTCGCTAGCTAGGGCTACTCGAAGAGAAAGAATTTGAATTTCTAGGGGAAGTACTGCTTTACTCCCACAAACCAGAGAGAATGGTGTGCTGCCTGTTGGAGTCCGGACCGTTGTACGATAGGCCCATAGACATTCGTCGAGCTTCTCATTCAAATCGCGCTTGCTTGAAGACACGAACTTCTTGAGAAGTTTTATGATAATTTTGTTGAAGGCTTCTGCTAGCCCATTAGCTGCTGGATTGTAGGCAGCAGAGGCTACGTTCTAAATTCGGTTCTTATCACAGAACCGATAGAATGCATGGCTTACGAACTGTGGACCATTATTATGGATGATCCTGTGAGGTAGGCCAAAGCGATAGATGACGTGATGTTTGATGAAACTGATCACATTTGACGCCTTCACTTCGGTGAGCGGTATAGCTTCCGCCTATTTGGAGAAGTAATCGGTTATGGCTAGGATAAACCGATGTCCTTTGGAGGATGGTGGGCTGATTGGTCCTATGATGTCCATGCCCAGGCTTCAAACGGCCAGGATGCTGTCGTCGGGTGTAGAAACTTCGAAGGTTGATGAATGAAATCAGCATGGAACTGACAAGCTCTACACTTCTTTGTATATTCAACAGCATCTGCTATCATTGTGGGCCAGTAATAACCCATTCGTTTGAGGCGATCTTATAATTTGGGGCCTGGTTGATGTGCACCACAAACTCCATCGTGAGCCTCCCGGAGTGCATGTTTGGCTTCTGTGTCTGACAAGCATCATAACAGTAGTCCGTCGTAAGAGCGTCGGTACAGCATCTTGGTAGCTGTGTCGTAGTAAAATCTGAGGGATCGTCTTTGGATAGACACTGCTTCCTTCGGGTCCTCGGAAAGGATTCCATAGACGGCATAGTCTATGAAAGAAAATCTCCAGTCTTTAGCATCAATGCTTGTTTTCGTTGCATAACTGTGATGAATATGCAAGGCATCTTTCACACAGAATAGTTCTCGACTAGACACTGTGATCGACTGCTGAGTATTGGTTGGAACGGTCAAGGATGCAGTGAGACCGGCTAGAGCATCTGCTTCTATATTCTGTAGTCGAGGCACATGTTCGATGAATAATCTAGAGAAAGTAGACGCCAACTCGATTGTTGCCCTGTGGTAGGGGATGAGATCTTCGTGGCAAAGTTCATAATCTCTTCGGACCTGACTAACTATTAGCATGGAATCGTCGTAAGCTTCTAGATAGTCAACTCCCAGTTGCTTCGCCAGTTGAAGGCCGATTAATAAAGCATTATATTCGGCCACGTTGTTGGTGCATAGTTCTGAGAAAGAATATGCATGATAAATAACCAGATGATCAGGTGACACGAGAACGATACCTACTCTGCCCATGATATTTGCTTTAGGTCCTGTTCTTAATGCACCATCAAAGAACATTCGCCAAATGGGGATTTCTTAAGTTGCAGTGTTAGACTCCACCACTTCGTCGAAGATTTCATCGTAGAGTTTGGACGATTCTGGCATCGGATGAGCTGCTAGAAAATCAGCTAATGCCTGGCCTTTTAATGCCTTCTGTGGAACGAAGAGCATATCATATGGAGTCAACAGCATTGCCCATGTAGCTAAACGGGAATTGAGAGAGCCCGGTTTAGTCATGAGTATTCTGAGAGGGTTGACTTTAGATATAATATGGATAGTCTACCCAGACACATAGTGGCGTGTCTTCTGGATGGCAAATACTAGTACAAGGTATTCCTTCTCCACCAGTGTGTATCTGTGCTCAGCACCCACCATTATGCGGTTGAGGTAGTAGATTGCATGTTCATGGCTGCCTTCTTTTTTCTGAGCTAATAGGGCACCAAGATAATGGTCCATAGCACGGACATATAGTAAGAAGGGCTTCCCCATTATTGGAGCTACCAATACAGGAGGGCTTGTAAGATATGCCTTGATGTCGTCGAATGAACGTTGACATTGTTCCGTCCAGACGAAAGATACGCCTTTTTTGATGAGCTGGGTGAATGGTTGACACCTTCCAGAGAGGTTCGAAATGAATCGTCTGATGTAGGCTAGCCTTCTTTGTAGTCCGTGTAGCTCTTTGAGGTTTCTTGGAGGATGCATATCGAGGATAGCCTTCATTTTCTCTGGGTCCAGATGTATACCCTTTGAAGTGATGACGAAACCTAGAAAGGTGCCGCTGGAGACTCCCAGAAAAGACTTGGTTGGATTCATCTTGAGTTGGTGTGCACGCATTTGTTCGAACACCGTTCTCAAGTCTTGGAGGTGGTTGCCCTTGAGACAAATTTTGACTGCGATATCGTCTACATAGCACTGTAAAGTTTTGCACAAATAATCGTAAAAAATTGTATTCATGGCTCGCTGGTATGTCGCCCCTGTATTTTTCAATCCGAAGGGCATCACCGTATAGCAGTATACCCCCAACGGTGTTCGAAAAGATGTGTGCTTCTCGTCGTCGGGAAACATCTTGATCTGGTTGTAGCCTGAGAACCCATCCATGAAGGACATCCGCTCGAAGCCGCAAGTGTTGTCGATCATTACATCGGTGATCGGTAGAGGGATCTCGTCCTTCGGCCATACAGAGTTTAAATCACGGTAATCGATACAGACTCAAACTTTATCGGTCTTTTTCTTGACTGGAACGATGTTGGCAACCCAGTCTGGGTGTTGTTCTTCATGAATGAATCCACTGGCAATGAGCTTCTTGACTTCATTCTGGATGGCCTACATGACGTCTGGTCGAAATTGTCATTATTGCTGCTTCACTGGCTTAGCTTTAGACGAAATATTCAGGCGGTACATGGCAACTTTAGGGTCCAAGCCTGGCATGTCTTCATAGCTCCATGCGAAGACGTCGATGTATTCAAATATAAGTTGTATAAGAGATAGGCATTCATCGCCAGACAGATTCTTGCTGATGAAGATTGGTTTGAGGGATGATTCATCTCCTAAATTGACTTGGATGACTTTATCTTCAGTAGGTGGTTCATGTTATTCAAAGCGCAGCTCCCACCTTTTGTCCATCTTTTGAGCCCATTGTTCAAGCTCGATCGATTGGACATCGTTCGCAATTTGGTCAACGAAAACCATGTTGACGGACAGCGTTGTCTTGAACATGTCGCCAATGGTGGAGTCTGAGTCCCAGAGGGAGGAATCAGAAGAATGTGAACAATGATCTGCTTCATCATCTGATCTTTCGAGAGTTGTTGGAGGAGTGACATAACCCAAACCAACACCGCTTCGTTGATAGTAGTTCTCGGGTTTGCCAGGAGGAGCAAAGTGTCGTATTGGCAACCGTCGTCCTCGGGCATAATTTAGCCCCTTATTGCTTTTGATGTCATATCCTATGTTCTGGATGATATTCTTGGCCTGCCAACTATACCGAAAAAGTTGCATTTTCCCAGAGTCATAGTCAGCTTCTGTGTTGTGCTTGGGAGAAGTAGAGTCTGGAACGAACTTTCTCTCGCCAATTATACGATCGAAGATGATTAGTTCCTCATCGTTCTTTTTGGCTGGAACGATGAAGTAGAGGATATCTTCAGGGTAAACTTTTTCTCGTAGGTGAGGCATCGTGACCGACATGCACAGATATGGTCCTATACCGTTCTCTAGAGCGTATATCGTATCTATGTAGTGGTTTACATATTGATAGACATTAGAGTAATTCAAAGATAAACCTTTACTAAGGAAATATGCAAGTTATTCTTCAGGGATAACATCATCCGCTGAAGGTACATTATTATGAGTATTGATATACTCATTGAGAGGATCATCATCTGGAAGAGGAGCCACAGTCTTGGTCGAGTTCACCACGTAGGGTAATTCTTCAGGATTGGGAGGACGAGCATCAGTAGGTTCCTCCCGGGGTGTCTTGCTGAGAGTGATGGTCAATGGTTTGACCTTGTCAGGGTTCTTCTTTTTCACCCAGATTGTGAGAGGCTTCGGAGTACCTTTTGGAGTAGTACGTCATTTGACTCAGATGATCAGGGGACCGTCATTGGAGGATAAACTTGCTCCAGCTTTATTGTCAGCTTCGTTGCCGTCATCCTTGGGGGGGCTGAGATTGATAAAGTACCGAATCTCTATAGTAAGCTTCGATGTCCTTAAAAGGATCGACATCGGCAAACTCTGTCTTCATGACACCGTCGCTGTTGACGTACTTGAAGCACTGGTGAAGTATGGAAGGAACGATCATGTTCTCGTGTATCCATGGACGTCCCAACAAGATGTTGTAGAATACATTAGCATCGATCACATAGCAGGAAACCTCCGTTCGGAGATCACCGATCTGGCATTTAAGACGGATCTTGCCCAGCGGATGGCTTCGACCAGCATTGAAAGCTATGATATTTGTGTTGGTTGCAGACAGCTTATGCAGAGGGATTCCCATAATTTGAAGCAAACTTCTAGGAATGATGCTGAAGGAGGATCCTGGATCGATGTGCATGCGGTCTACCTTTATCGTCCCGATATACCCTGTATAGTATATGGGTCTATCATGACGATTATTTTTTAGTAGCATGTCCTCCTGTGAAAAGATAATGTTGGACACCACTTCCATAGTACTGTGGCAGTGGGGACAGGAGATAGGGTCCTCAGCGGGGGCTTTGACTTCAGCAAGGTAAGAGTCGGCATGTAGTAATGCCTCACTTAAAGCCTTATGCATTTCTTTGATGGGTCGCAATAGATCGAACAGAGACAACCTGGCAGGTGTATTGGCTAGCTGTGCCAGTATGTCAATGTTGTAGGGCCGATCCATGCCTTCGGGAGCTGGCGCCTTCAGAGATTTGACAAACCGTGTCTCCTTCTGCTTGGCTTTGTCCGTAGTTGGAGGCTTAGATGGGCCGGCTTCTGAGCTTGTGGGGGCAGCAGGAGCTTGAAAGGGTACCGCTTCTTCTTGTACGGGGTCGTATGTCCGAAGATAAGTCTTCCCCGATTGCGTCTCGCCAGATAGAACCTCGTAGATGGGAGAGGATATCATATGGCATGATTTGTACTTCTTGCCCCTTTTTACTTTAGGAGGTACTACCCCCTGCGTTACTTCTTGCACAAGGTCCGGATGGACCTACATGATCTCACCACGTTCAGTCGTGAGCGGAACCAAGGTTGAGTTGCGAGCTTGCGGTAGGTTAACGACTTCCATTATTGCCTTGGGAATCGGGACCACGCCGTCTGGGACTTTTGTGGGAGGAAAGTCACCAAACTGAAGAAAGAACATGTTAGAGAATACGACCTTGTCTTCAGCTTCGAGGTTGATCACTTGGCTGTCGATAAGCTGTTGTATCTTCTTTTTCAGGATGATACAGTCCTTGGTGGTATGATGGATGTACTGATGATAGAGACAGTACTTGGGATCGTTGAGCTGGCTCGCCTCTGCAGGACGTCGTGGTGGAGGCAATATCAACTTATTACCCTTCGTCAATGTGTGAAAGATGGTAATGACATCATCTTCATCAAAGGAGAAGGTCTTCTTAGGCTTGTCGGAGGCACCTTGAGAACTGGAAGCTCCTTTGGATGTGTCGACCTTCAGGACTTCTTTTCCTTTACCCCCACGAACAGGGATAGTTTAAGGATTCTTGTCCTTGTCTTCGAACTTGGGTGTATTCAATCCCAGAAGTTCCAAGTTAGGAACGTTGTTTTCAGCAGCATCAGCAGCCCCAATGAAAGCGGGCCATGTATCATACTTATGTATACCTAGACAAAACTTTACCATAGGAAGGAAGTTTTGTCGACAAGTATCCATAAGTTCTGAGTCTGGTATACCGAAGGGCATCTTCAGTGCTAGCCGCCTGAAGCGTTCGATGAAGGAGATGACAGACTTCGTCCTCCTTTGCTTGGTCTCCATGATGGTGGACATAATAACATGCATGCCACTCTCGTAAAACCTGTTGAGGAACAACCTCTCCAAGTCTTTGAATGAATTGATACATTCGTCAGGCAGACTGCAGAACCATTCGAAAGCTACCCCCTACAAGGTGCTAATAAACAGCTTCGACAAGAATGGATCGTCTCTGGGCAAGTGCAGAATCTGCGTGTTGAAGTACGTCATGTGCTGACGAGGAGAAGTCAACCCGTCAAATGAATTCAGCGTCAGTGGCTTGTAGTTAGAAGGGCAAGTAGAGTTCTCCAACTCAGTGGGATACGGTTGAGATATCCCCATCTTCTGAAGCTCGTCTTTGTATGAGATGGTGTCGAGACTAGCGACCAAGGAATCAATTGCATCCTGTTGATTGAGCAGGTGTTGGAAAACGGCTGTGGAACGATTGTCAGGCATCATTGGCGAAGGACCACCCCCAGCGTTTGTAAGATTTGGGGGAAGCACAATAGAATGATACTCCTTTTGTAGTGAAGGAGGGTTGTTGCTGTGAGCTGGGCTAGCGTGAGCCGAGACGTTTTGTTGAGGTGGAGGAACAGCCCCAGCAGCTTGAACCACCATGATACTGGTAAGCATATCAGTGATCTTGGCGAATGCTGTTTCCAGACCCTATAACCGTTTGCTGGTCTGATCGATGGCTTCTTCAGGTCTTTCTCCGTCCGCCATGTATGTAGATAACATACAAGGATGAACAGAGAAAACAGTACAACTGGTGCTGATACTATCTGTCTCCTAGTGGACAAGTCCTTCATCTTCATGTAGAGGAGGTAGATAGTCGCCATCGGATTCGGAGGGATCATCGTCCTCTGGAAGGCTACCCCCAGTGTGGAGTTCATCTACTTCAGACTCTGAGGGAATACTACCCCCAGCTTGGGATTCTTCGTCGATACAAAATCTTGTCTTTGATCGAGTACCCATATAGACTCCTTCAGATGTGACAGCCTGCTGGCCATCTGTTGGTAGGCTTCTTCTTCTTCTTCTCGCAAAATTGAGAGCGAAAGTTGGGTTCGTAGTCCACCGCCTTTGATTGGGTCTTCCATAAGGGGGACCCCATGAAGCATGTTGGATGGAATACACAGTGGCTTCTCATCGTCAGAGAAGTGCAGCCGTCGAAACACGGACTTTCTCTGAGGCACTCTTGTTGCTTTGGAGCAACAACTGTTGATAACAATACTGGTGCACGGATGTGCACTATGAATTTTTATGTCCTCTCTCGCTTTATGCTTATGATTTATCATGTCGTGCAAGTCAGTAGAAGGGAGTTTTGCCTCACAACCCATGTTGCATGCATCGCCGAGCTTTGCATGCGGGTTCGTAAGGAGAGTTGGCGCATCCAGACTTAGTTCACGTGCAGAGGCAACCCCCACACCTAAGTTCGGTGATGTCCTTGAAGACATCCCCGTGCTATACGCGTTGGGGCCTGTCTTTTTGTTGTGGGCGCATAGGCCTTGGAGACTAGCCTTGGACGCATGCTCCTTGACAGCATGTCTGAGCCTCCTTGATGTGGGCGTATAGTATGGATACAGTGAGCCTGGGCGCATAGCCTTGGTCTTATGACCCTGGTTGCCCAGCCTGCTGAAGGCAGAAGTATTCTGGTCGGGGTTATGCGCCCAAACAATCCCTTGGGCGTATGGCTTTGGGTGCATGCTTGGTGGAGCAGCGCTGTTTTCTTCCAGTTTTGTCTCCTTCGTTTGTGAGCCTTGCCGGGTTTGGCCAGAGTGTCGCACACCCTGATTCTTGGCATCGTAGTATTTTTCTTTGCCAAGTCTCGGGTGTTGAACACCCTGTTGTTGGCTGTACAGGAAAGAAGTCACTGGACTAGTTGAGCCCGAAATGGTGTGAGCCTTCTCCATTTAGGGAACTTCTGTGGCAGAGTTATGCGCCCATATGAAAGAGTCCTCCAGTTGCATATCTGCTATGACACTAGCAGGATATGCGCAGCGAGCCTTCGGAAGCCATGTCTTGCGAGACTTGTTTGGCTTCGCTGATTTTGAGAGAGTAGAGCCATCCCTCGAGAGCATCTTTTCGAACGTCTGCTGATCGAACTTTACGATCAGCATCTTATGAGTACTTCCCACTTTGTCGGTATCGGATTGCGTCACCACCTTCTCGTAAGAGGAAAAGGTAGTCCCCAGCAGTGTCGCCATTTTTGTGGACACACACAAAAAAGAAGAAGAAAATACTGTCTTTTCTTTATTGGCGTAAGGCACCACAAATCGAGTACGCCTGAGAGATCCTGCGCTGAGGATCCCCGAGTAGAAAAAAGAATTCTAGGGAATGGGACGATGGAGATCGAGCGACAGTTGCTCCTTTACTCCTTTGACACTCTGATTACAAAAGTGGGAGAAAACCTAAGAAAATTGCTAACTCTCGGTTCACTGGCAAGAAGTGCAGCAATTTGGCTCTTGAAAATGCTCTCTGTTCTGTATTTTGAAGAGGGATGAGGCCCCCTTTTATAGTCGTTCTTGAGTTGGAATGATGTTATGCGCCCACATGAGGAAATACGCTAGTTTTTTGTGTGGGCACATAGTCCTGCTTTGGGTGCATAGGATGTAGGCACATACAGGCTGCGAGATCGTGGGTTGGTCGTGGTTTTGACGTGGTCGCATGCTTCGGTGCACGACTGCTCGTGGAGATTGACGTGGTCGTGTGCTTCGCTGCACGTTTTGATCATGGCTTTGACTGAGTCAGGCTTGGGCGCATAGCCATGTCTCAGGCTATGCGCCCTCCTTTTGGGGAAGCTAGTTTTGGGCTCATGGAGCTTCACTGGCTGGGCATAAGGAGCTTCACTGGCTGGGCGAATAGAGCTTCACTAGCTGGGCGTATAGAGCTTTACTGGCTAGACGCATAGCGCTTCACTGGCTGGGCGCATAGAGCTTTACTGGCTTGGGCGCATGGGGCTTCATTGCTGAAAATTTGTCATGCTTCTACAATCCAGGCGAGGGTTACAAGAGTTATCAAGATTACTAGTGTACTTTAGTGCTTATGATTCAAGAAGTGCAACACATGATAGTGTGCTGGAAATGTGCCCTACTCGTCGGCAGGCTACAAGTCCACAGGTGTGGCCGGGATAACGGGATCGTCTGTGACTGGAAAATCTCTCTATATGAACTACTTGATCAATCTAGTCATTAACCTAGTCAGATTCATTATGAATCCCTGACAGTGATAACCAGGAATCTATGTCCTAGATATGATGCAAGACAAAACATATAGCTTGTACAGGCACAATCAACTACGGGATCAAGGCAAGAGTTACACTAGCAAGACAGGAATAGCCGTCGCAACAGCAATCAAGATTATACATGTTATGTCAGGTATACTTGTCATATCAAGAGTATTTGTCATGAGTGTGCCTCGACGGGCCACTATCATGATTATCAAGATGGAATCATATTTTCATATTCAAGCAAGTTACTAGCTCAGATTACCAAGTTACCAAGTCGGGTCGTCACAATTTTGGTCAAGTATAGAAAATATGCAAAGAAGATCGAGGACACACATGTGTGATTGAAACTATTAGTCGTACTAGGATTAAAGTGAAATAGGAAGATCTTTGAAGCCAACTTAAAGATCTACAACTTTCATGCTTTAAATTTTTCAAGATTCTAGCTACAAAATAACTTAAACGGGCAAAAACAGTCATTTAGAGTGATTTGTGCACGGGTGTGCTGCACGCGCGGACAAAAATGCCCATGGTGCAAGGTGCGCGCAAGCACGATGTGCGGGCGCGTGGCAGAAAATTACAAGGGCGCGCGACATGTGTGGGCAAAAATGCACACGACGCAAGGTGCACGCAAGCACGGCGTACGACAGAAAATCGTACGGGCTTGCGGCACACGAGATGCAGTGCACACGCGGGCAAAAATGTGCACAGCGCAAGTTGCACGTAAGCACAGCGCGCAGGCTCACGGTAGAAAATTGTGTGGGTGTGAGATGCTCTGCGTTCGTGGGCAATAATGTCCACAGTGCAAGGTGCACGCAAGCACGGCGTGGGGGCGCGAGGCAGAAAATTGTACGAGCGCGCTGCGCGCACGGGCAAAAATGCCCATGGCGTAAGGTGCTCGCAAGCACGGCTCACTGTAAAAACGCTGCATGCGGCACTATTCATCGTCCCGATAACACCAAAAGGTGTGGGGAACCCATGAACATGAAAATGGCATAACTTCTTCATACGAAGTCAAAATACAGCGATTTAAAAGCCAAAATTTGGTAGAATTGAATTTCCCACAACAAGGAACTATTAGTTTCAGAAATAACAAAGTTTAAGAGATCAAAGCTTAGAAATATCGAAAAAACTACAAACTTAGCTCTATAAAAATATAACCATCAAAACCAAAATCTCCAAGTTCTAAAGCGGCTTAGAATCAAGCAAGGAAGACAATAGAACAATAAAATTTAAGATCCATCATAAAGCAAGTTGCACTTGCCTAGGGCTTGGTAGGTGGGAGGAGTAAATGTAGAAGATGAAGAAGTAATGAGAAATAATGGAGTAGAGAGAGAGGAGTTGGTTTTTATACAAACCCTTCTCATCTCAAACCAAAACAAACCAAGTCAAGCCAAGCCAAGCCAAGTTGGACCAAACCGAATTAAACCAATGCAAGATTAAACCAAGACTAGGCTAAGCAAGACAAGTCAAAATACGGGTCACCTGACCAAAGTCAGAATTTCGTGCACGTATACTAAAAATACGTATAATGGAAAATGGGAGTGACAGTAACTCCAGAGCTTCCCCTCCTGTTTCTGTATGCATATCCTCCCCATGTGTATCAACCTATACCGGGGGGTCCATGTAGGTTGGAGAGCCAACCGCATCCTTGTACATTGTTGTGTTAGGTGTCCAAAGCATTGGTACAAATGACACTTAGGGGGGACTCATTCGTACTCCACCTTCTGCGTATAAACTTCCCTATTTGGGACCTCGTATGAGACCGCCCTTGGTAGGGACATGCCAGCTGTAATCTCTACAAATATTTGAGCATATTGTATGTGAGGACCCTAATTTTTGGAAATTATTTTTTTTAGTATTTCTAATTATTAGGTTATACTGTATATTTAATTATGATTATATATGTACTCTTCCGTGTCTTTGATTTTTGGAGCACAAGACATGCCCATCTCTTTAAACGTGCTGCATGAGTTTTGTAATAGACAGGATGACATTCAACTTGATATATTATGTCTCATCCAAACTTGTTCCCTAGCATTCTTTTGACTTTGCGCAACTTCAGGTCAAATTTTGGCAATTAGATTATTTACCATAATTCCAGACTTAACTTCCCACGTGAGTTCGGGACTCGACATAAATCAAAACTATTCAAACCAATTATGGTTTTGACTCATTTTGAGCCTACGACGCTGTAATGTCCCAGATCCGTGATACGTATTTAGTGTACATATACGTGTTTTGGACCCATATTTTATTTAGTCATGATTAGTTATCTTGGTTTATTTTGTATTGGCTTGGTTTTATTGGCATTGATAGTTTAATTGGTTTTAATGGTTCATTGGTTTATTTTGGATTAGTGAGACTTGCTTTATTTCATGATTCATTTGGTTTAAATTGCTAGAGAGAGAGTTTATTGGCCTTGACTTAGTTTACCTTGGTCTATCATGGCTTAGTTTATTCCCGGGTTGGTTCGGCTTGGCTTGGTTTTGCTTTGGAGAACCACCTACCTACCACCACCACTACCATTTATTAACCCCCACTTCCTTCTCTCTCTTCATTACTCTTCTTCCATTTACTTCTTCACCTACCAGAGAGAGAGAGGTCTAGGCAAGTGCAACTTGCTTCATGGAGGATCTCCAATTTTATTGCTTCATTCTCTTACTTACAGCATTTCAACTTACTTTAGTACTTGGCATTTTCACTTTCCATGGCTAGATTCTAGTAGATCTAAGTTTATTTTATTTTCGAATTTCCTGGGTTTTGATCTACTTAATCTTGTTATTTCTGAGTTTTGATGGTTCCATGTTGTAGAGCATTTTGTTCTGCCCTATTTTGACCTATGGAAGTTCGGATTTGGACTCTGGATGAAAGGTTCATGGAGCTTAGGAGCCATGGCTTGAAGAGTTCTTCTCTTCGGAAGGATGGAGAAGAAGAACTGTTCACAGCCGCATGAACTTAGCCGCATAGTCTTTATGCGGCAAGTTTCCTTCCTGCCGCATAAGCCTTGCTGTACTGTTTAGTCGCATGGCCTATGGCACAGGGACTAACTCCTCAGTCGCATGAAGGTTTAATCCTCAGCCGCATGGACTTTCAATCCCAGCCGCATGACTTAGGACCATTATTTTAGCCGCATGTGACTTAACTCGGGCTGCATGGACTTGATTGGTTCTTTAGCCGCATGAACCCCTGATTGAATCCTAGCCGCATGAAGACCCGCCCATTTCCAGCCGCATTGGACTGAGCCGCATGTGCCCTGTTTTGCCTTGCCGCATGGGGACTAGTCCTTACCCAGCCGCATGAGTTGATCCTGCCACATATTGTTCTCCAGCCGTATGAACTAGTCTCTATCCTGACCGCATGAGAAATTATTTTCTGGCCGCATAAGAGTTCACTCTTGGCCGCATGAGCCTAATCTACCTGAGCCGCATGGGCTCGATTCTGACCCGCATTGATCCAACCGCATGGACCGATCTTCCTGAGCCGCATATACCTGTTCTTCCTGAGCCGCATGCACTTCTTATGGCCGCATGAGCCTTCCTTCCTGACCAGCTTATACCCGAGCCGCATGGCTCTTCCCTGACTTGTATTTTTTATAATTTAATTATTATTATTATTATCTCATGCCTTGTGACTCTCTGTGTAACTAGGTCCCTTGACAAGTATGCTTGCACTATGATATCCTGCACATGTACCATGAACACGATAGTGATCCGTAGTGGTGCACTCTTGACAAGTAACCTGACATGACATGATAGTGGCCCGTCGTGGCGCACTCCTGACAAGTATACCTGACATGAATATCTCGAATAGCTGTTGCGACGGCTACCTGACCTGACCTGACCCGTATAAGTAACCTGGACACCGTGGGCGATTGTGCTTGTAAAAATAATCCAGTCCTGCCTTGCATCATGTCTAGGAGGGGACTCCTGAGTACCACGGTCAGGAGTACCTACTGAAATGGACTAAGGTTAATGACTAGTATAATTCACTAGACATTAAGAGATGTTCCCCAGTTACAGGCGATCCCGTTATCCCGGCCGCAAATGTTTGGACTTGTAGCCTGCCGACGAGTAGGGCACATTTCCAGCCCACTGTTATGTGGGGTACCCTCTATTGTCACTTTAATGATTGAACTCTATTGTCACTCTAATGATTGAACTCTCTAAATTGTCACTATAATGATCGCCTGGATAACCTGGATAGCTGCAGGGCCTGTGACTACTTGGAGCATCTCATTGCATCTTGCTAGTAACTAGGATTGTGATAACCCTAGTTAGTTAATGTAGAAAGCCATAGGCAATGATTGACCGTGATTGATTGGATGGAGTCTAGTCCAGTATAATATTGTCTAGAAGTGATTGATTGCAAGATTGTACCAGAATGATTGAATAATTGTCACTCCAGATTATTGCTATAATGATTGTACTCTATTGTCACCCTAGCGTATTGTACTTTCATTGTCACTATTATCATTGTACTCTCTCCTTTTCACCTTAATGATTGTCACCTTTAGCAATAAATGATCAGAGACTAAGTTCTGTTCAGGCGAAGGGTTACAATCCCGGTCCTTGTTTGGTTTAAGGATTGTAACCTGGCTTCCGAAATAGTACCCTCATTTTCTCTTCATATATTGCCCAGCTATATTTTATTTAGCATGATTCTCCAGTTATCTTATGTCAATGATGCTTCACTTAATTATTTTCTCTGATTGGGACAAGTGCATTGGTAGTGCACAAACCTCAATCTGTGTTACTTATTGTTGTTTTCTTACATGTTGAATGCTAATGATTCGCTGGTTTTAGTTCCTAAGTGAAGCCTCCTTTGTGGCACTTGCTCTTTGTGGGGTCTGACCCAGCTGGTTTTGTATGGCCAGATATCGGAGCAACACCAAAGGATCTTCCTGCTTTTCAGCCCGATGGTGGTCACTAGGCGTAACCTGGGCATCGAGTGGGTTTCTTTTTGTTCACCCACTGTAATATTGTAAATTATTCTTTTGAGGCGTTTAGCCGACGAGCAAGTGTTAGCTCGATTGCAGCTTTTACTTATTGTCTGCCTACGGGCTGTAACATGATTGACAAGCCCTGGGGGTTGATCATGTATGACTGAACTCTTTCTAGTCCTCACATTTTGTAACGACTAGCTTCATGATCATTCCGAATATATAATGTATGGGACGCCTTACTATTGTGTATTTGGTGGTCTGACATCTTGTAACTATTGTTAGTTGGTTGAAATTGAGACAATAGGCTATTTATGACCTTAAGAGACTGATGGATTGTAGTGAAACCCTCACATATCTAGACAGCCGTGACCGTATAGCGGTATGGATTCCATTCCGTTATACGTAGCGGGCTATGTACGCCCCCGCTCTCCAGTATTCTGGTTCTGGGGTGTGACACATGCTAAGAGTGTGCCACTCAATCGAGTCTCCATGTGCTATTTAATTGCGAATGGCATAAGAGACTTATTGGTTGACTCTTAGATTTCGATTGGATTAGAAAATATACTTGGACCCTAACCTAGCCAACCCCACCTGGTAGGAAGCCATGTTAGGTTGCCATGACAGTATAATTATTATGGATTTATTTTGGGATGTTATACAGTCAATTAGATTTAAATACAATTTTGTGTATATGATTATATTTATAATAGTCTACTATTATATATATATGGCCGTAGTTATGGTTAAGTTTGAGTTACATATCG
Organism: Iris pallida; assembly: GCA_029216955.1. Classification (NCBI taxonomy): domain Eukaryota; kingdom Viridiplantae; phylum Streptophyta; class Magnoliopsida; order Asparagales; family Iridaceae; genus Iris; species Iris pallida. The sequence continues at coordinate 8,568,030 of JANAVB010028397.1, forward strand.
ACTAAGAATTTTAGCACGGATAGTGTAGTCGTGTACTTTGACTAGTCTATTACCCATGGTAGGGAAAGCCGAGCCATAGGTGTGTTCTAAATAGGAAAACCAGGCCAAGTTGCGACTTAACCTCCACCGATGATTTATTTATTTAATTATTAGATTATTGACTTTCTAGGAGACCCGGTTGTACCATTTTAGCCCCGACTTGACCCGAACCCAATCCCATTCTAAATAGACAAGTAGTACTCTCAAATACCTTCATGTTGATATATATTTTGTATATATATTTTATTATTATTAATATGTTTTTAATTTTGGAAAGTTTCTATTTATACAAAGTGTCTACGTGTAATCCTAGTTGGCATTAGTTTATATTTGACCCAAAGTCTAATCCAAACCTATATAGGCATGTTGGGCATTAATATATATTAATAAATATATATATTGTATATTTAATTCAGATTTAGATTGCATTTATATTTAGAAATCTAAGTAGTTCCATATTAGGAAACCTTTTATTTAAATCCTCAATCAATCAATTAGCCAACTCATCAAATAACCAAACCAATCCATATGGACCCCACATATGACCAACCAAAGATTATTTTTATGTAATTTTCGTCCAAAAATAATCTCCTACATTGGCGGGCCATGCCATGCATGGAAACACCCTCCTACATATATAAACTCAACCCATAGGCACATATATATATATATATATATATATATATATATTTATATATATATATATATATATATATATATATATATATATATATATATATATATATATCAACCCATATCAAAACCCTAACCCTAACACCAAAAACTCTTATTTATCACCCAAGAGCAGCTCCTTTACCATTAATTTCGAAAATAGCATCCCCTCCCCTCTACTACATCATCCCCTCCATCACATAACTCATCCTCCTCCATAAAGGTTCCTTCTTTCATCCTTCTTCCATCCAAACTCCACCAAACCAACCCTAAAAACTCTATCTTCTCCATCCAACCATCTAAAACCATTGCCAACCCCTCCAAACTCATCAAGAGAGGATTAGCAAGCAAGGATAGCAATAAAAGTGGGAGCTTTAGCAAGGAGAAGCCTCCACAACCCAACTAGCAATGACTTTTGGTAAGAAACCCTAATTTTTCCATCTCAAATCTATGCTATAAATCTGTAGAAATGATGGTATTAATTATGTAGAAATAGTATTTTGATGTCTCCTGGGTATTATTTTCACCCATAAAAGTTTCATGAATTATGATAGCTATTTTCATGTTTCGGTAGAGCCAAAACTTACCACGTTGTGAAGGAACTATAAGTTTCTGTAGAAATTTTTCAAAAATAAATTTTATGTAGATTAATATATTTAAATTAGGATTTTTAAGTATTTTTTCACGAATTTATCAATCCAATTCTGGTCAAAAAAATTATAGGTCAAAATTAGTCATTTTCGGGTGACTTGTTGACCTAGAAGATTCCAAACCATTAGTACCATGAAACCCTTGCATTAAAATTTTATATTCTACTATTTAGGCCATTTTACTTCTGTTTAAATTATATTTTTGAGGATTTTCATAATTTTAGATAATTAATGAAGTTCTAGACAAATTTTGGGTAGACTAGTCGACCCGATAGACAACTAGTAGTATAATTCTTTAGAAATATAAATTCTAGAAATTCTGAGATAAATTAGTAGAAAATTAGTTTAAATAATATTCTTATAATTTTTATATGATTTTTAAGTATATGATTGAAGTAGCAACATAACAGACTAATTGGGAGTTGGAAACCCAAAAACTGTGTTCGGTGTCTCGTGGAGCCTGTGTGTGATTGTATGGATCTAAAGGGTTCCACGAGAAATTGAATACAATCTTAAAACATTATCTTGACTAATTAAGTCATATTGTAAGTCATGAGTAGTGGGTTAATTTAGTTAATTAATTATTTAGGAGCGTCGGGTTCCGGCGGCGTTGACACGGGAGCGACGTTTCAGATTCACAGCACGACACCAGGCAAGTACACCTTGCCAAACTTTACAGTATTTACATGCATATTCTATATTGTTATCTCTTTCCGGTTCTACTTCATATCTTTCATTCATGTTTATGTTACTTCTACTTTCTTATTTTACGTGCACGTTCCTTATTGAGTCATCTTATGCCGTTATTGTTCTACACGAGTCTTGTGATGATTTTGACTAGTCTTCTACCTTCGCCCTTGAGCTTGACTTGACCTGTAGTCGTGATTGATTGATTCGACATTAGCCCTGATATCTCTAGGACTGGGAGCGTCCAATGGCGTTACGGTATTAGAGACTTCTTATCGACCTGTTATCCCGTCTCTAGGACCGGGAGTGTCCCATGGCATTACGGTAGTAGAGACTTATCTTTTGTCTCGAGGTTGGGAGCGTCCCATGGCGTTACAATATTGAAACATCTTATTGATCCTTGTCTATTTTATATTTCTCTACTTCATTCTGCATGTTATTTACTGTACAGTAGGCATGTATATTATGTGTCTTGCTAGTTCTCTGAGCTCCTGGTGATCTCTTCAGGTATTAGCTGAAGATATGATACATTGATGGATGACGTTGCTACACCAAGACTGCAGGTATATTTAGTTGATGTTTTATCGTTCTCTTCCGTAATTAGATTTTTTTCCTATATTATATTACTTTGACATTGCTGCTGTATAGCCTAGTTTTACAAGCTTTATCTTTTATTAGAAGCTTGTTCAAGATAATTGCATTAGAGTCTGGTCCACTTTATTGTATATTATCTTTTCTTGTTACTTATAGTAACCGGTTTGCTAATGTCTGACCAGCATTAGTTTACTTGGTTTATACAAGAGTTTATCTTCAGTGGATTGAGATATTTGTAGATTGCTTTAGGAAACCAGACAGCTTAAACGTATTCGAGCTGGGCTGGAGTCCTCTCGATGCGTAGCTGGCATGTATACGTATCCTAGTCCTACGTATTTTGGGACTGGGGCATTACATTGTATCCTCGATCGAGCAATGGTGGCATCGTCTCCCTTGATTGGTCTTCCGACAAGGCTAGCAAAATTTATAAGCATCGATGCATTCTAGAAGAATAATGGAAAACTAGGGAAATGTATCTATACTGGCACGGTATGTAGCAATTTCCGCTCGCATCTGGTCTCAGGTCGCCACTCCTTCATTATGATTAATCTATCGTCAAAAGTCCAAGGCCCTCCCTGAAGTATACGGTCAACATCCTCGCGCATGCCAAATTTAACAAGAAAGAATCCATCCTCCCTTACATGGAATTTCATACTGCCTTTCGATCGCCATATCCGAGGAGCATAGGCCCTGATTTGCCTATAAAATGGTTTATCTCTGAGCACATAGAGAATCACCGAGTTTTGCTAGTATTTTGTCGTCTCGACGATTTCCTCCATCGCACATGGCCCTAAGTCCTCCCTGCACCTGTTTAGACGGGACATAATGTATGGCCGTCGGGGTGTTGCCATCCGTGCCTCAGCATAAATCTGCCCAAGAGCACCTCTCCCCAGACGATCTCATCGGTTGCTTGCCCCTGTCCAGAGTGCTGGTTCTCCATCTTGGCCCCGTACCCGCCAAGGGTTCTATTATCGGCACCTCATTGTCGGCGGCCTTCGCTATGCCTCCACCACCGGAATGTTGTTCCTGCCCCCCTATCGCCAGAGGACGGGCTCCTGGCTGACTCCCCCGTGCCCTCTCTAGCGGGTGCACCGTCGGTCCCCCATCCATTGTTGGTCGTCTACCCACTCTTGGATCACCTGTCGACACACCATATGGTTCCTGGATTGGGGCTCGATGACAGGCACCCTTCGCCCCCTTGCCGTCCGTCATCGGGTGACCGTGCTCCACCCTCCCCTATCCTCAAAGTAGTCTGCCCCTCCTTGTCCCCATGGTCCGTTCTGCCAGACATTGAAGAAGATCCTAGATGCCAGGTGGTGGCAGCCGACGTACCATTCAGAACCCTAGCGTTCGCTCCCGAATCTCTAGCGCTCATGATTTTTATATTTTATATATAATATATATATTTATATATATATATATATATATATATATATATATAAGGTAGTCCTCCACGCTCGATGGAGACTCCCGGTTGAGGCTATTAGGAAGGTTTTTGCTTCGCGGGATTTTAAGGGGTTGATTGAAGTGAAGTCCATTGATGATCGTCACGTTTTCATACGGCCCCATGTCGAGAGTAATTTTCTTCGGCTTCGGTCTAAGGACTGTTGGTTCGTTGGTCGGGTTTCGATGGTGATATTCAGGTCTTCGGTGGACTTTTCGCCGTTGAGAGAGGATCCTCGTGTTCCTATATGGGTTGCCTTCCCCGGGCTTCCCCACTGCATGTTTGATACCAATGCGGTTCTCTCCATCGCATCTGGTCTCGGCACTCCGCTCTTTATGGACCGGGCTACGGCTTCATTTTCCAGGCAGGGGGTAGCCAGGGTCTTGGTCGAAGTGGACGTTAGCAAACCACTTCAACATGAGGTCTTCTTCCAACTTCCTGATGGCGTTCGTTCGCAGCCAGTTGTTTATGAGCGGACTCCTCTCTACTGTGTTTCTTGTGGTCATCATGGTCACGTTGAGAGTTCTTGTGGCCGACCCCAGGTGGAGACTTCTTCTGTGGGTGTAGCTGATAGGCCGCCCAACCCCGACGTTTCCTCTCCAGGCGTAGCGCGAGAGGAGGACGGCCCGGTGGGTGGCCGTGGGATTAGCAGGGGTCGGCGGTGGCAACGATCAAGGCACAAGAAAGGGAAGGGGACACGGCAGCTGTGGAGGCGCGTCCAGGGGCGTGATGATTGCAGGGGGACCACGCAGCCCGGATTGCGTGGGAGTGATGGGCGCGCGAGTTCCGTTCCGCCAACCTGGCACGTGGGGGAGTCATCTTCGGGCCAGCTGGCTTTATGGTCGGATGACGGGCGGCCCATGCAGGGGGGACGTAGCGCTACGGGTTCTAGTTTGGATGGACAGATAGGACCTGAGCGGGGTGTTGGTCCTATTGTTTTATCGGACCTCCCTATCATTATTCATAGTCAGTTGGGACAGGGAGTTATAGCGGCTGATTCTGACACTGAAGATCGCAGCTTGGTGGTGTGGGAGGAGCCCGCCCACGGTTCTATCTCCGACTGGGGTAATGACCCCTCTCCGGAAGATGATATGGTTTCATTGCCGGAGGCTAGACCTTCCACTTTAGTTTTTGAGGGGCGAGAAGATGGCTGGCAGATGGTACCATATAAAAAGGCGGCTGGTAAGCGGAGAAAGTCGATGGCACCTCAGTCGGATCGACTTCTTCGATCACATGCTTCCCGGGTTAGGCGGGACCCCCAGAGGGTCCATGGTTAAATTCCTTATTTGGAATATTCGGGGGACGGTGAACAGATCTACTATATGCCGTCTCAGGTCCTCGTGTCGGACCAACTCTATTCAGGTTCTTGCTATTATTGAGCCCAAGGTGATATCCTCTAAGCTTCTTTCTTATCAACTGAGGTTGGGTTTTGATGTTAGCTTTTGCAATGATAAGGGCAATATATAGTTTCTCTGCAAGTCGGGTCTTGGGATTACCTGTATTGATTCTTGTGATCAGGCTATCACGGTGCAGCTTTCTCTGAGCTGTTTTTCGGATCCGGTATGGTTGTCGGTTGTTCATGGTGCAGGGACACGACAGGGGAGGAGGCTTATGTGGAGGCACCTGTTGGACGTCCAAGCCAGGGACGTTGGCTTGCCCTGGGCGGTGGGCGGGGACTTCAATATTATTGCTTCTTCGGATGCAAAATTTGGAGGTCGACCTCCTGACATGAGGGCCATCGCGGACTTCCTCGACTTTCAGTTGGCTGCCGGGCTCTCCGATGTTGGTTTCAGAGGTAGCACTTATACTTGGGTGAATGGGCAGTCGGGGGTTGATCGGCAGGGATCCCGCCTTGATAGGGTACTCGCGACGGGTAGTTGGCTGGATGGAGTCCAGGTCTCTTGCGAGCATCTTAATCGGGCAGAATCTGATCATTCTCCTCTTTTAATATCCTGCCAGCCAGCTTCGTCCCTTCAGAGTCGAGGCTTCCGCTTTCTAGACTTTTGGACGTCTCATCTGGACTTCCTTACGGTTGTTGCTCGGGCGTGGGATTCATGCTGGCATTATGATGCGCTTGAGCGGTTGGGCATGCGATTGCGGACGACGGGGCATGTTCTGGCTGGATGGAGCAGAGTTACTTTCGGAGACATTTTTCAGGAGGTCCGTCAGGCCGAGGACGCTTCCTTGGCAGCGGAGCAGGATTATGAGTTCATCCTTCGGAGAGGGGAAGGGCTTCCTGGATGGAGGCTGTTGCCAGATTGAAGCAAAAGGTCCAAGTTGAGGAGTCTTTCTGGAAACAAAAAGCCAGATTGAAATGGGACCTGGAAGGGGATAAGAATACTCGGTTTTTCCATGCGTGCACCAGGAGCAGGCAAAGAAAGGCGGGTATTCAGAAAATTATTCAGGCTGATGGTTCAGAAACTGGTTCTATTGCGGAGGTGGCGACGGAGGCTACTTTATTCTTCTCTAAGCTGTTCAGGGCTGAGCCTATTTCAGAAGATGACGCCTTCCTCGATGTCATCCCCAGCATCATCTCTATGGAGGACAATTCAGATCTTGTTCATTGTCCGGATAGAGCGAAGTTGTTGGAGATTGTTCGGGGGATGGACCCGGCTAGTGGCGTCGTACCGGATGGATTTTCTGGGAGATTCTTCTCATATTGTTGGGATATTATCGCTGCTGACGTGGAGGAAGCCATTGGTTCTTTTTTCTTGGGTGCACGCCTTCCGGTTTCCATATCGGATACTTTCTTATTTCTTATCTCCAAAGTCGAGCACCCGAGGAATCTTTCAGATTTCCGTCCTATTAGCCTTTGCAATTTCTGTAACAAGATAATTTCTAAGATTATTGCTTGCAGGTTGCGGGAAGTTCTTCCCAAAATTATTTCTCCGGAGCAAAGTACTTTTGTTAAGGGGAGAGAGATAGTTGACAATATCATCATTGCTCAAAAAATGGTGGCATTTCCTCATGCGGTTCTTCGGAGATTTGGCTTTAATGAGGTTTTCTGTGATCTTATTTATCATCTCCTGGCGGACACCCGGTATGCGGTTCTTCTCAATGGAGCTCCTACTGATTTTTTTCCGGCGTCGAGAGGGATCCGTCAGGGGGACCCTTTCTCTCCGGCTCTCTTCATTATTGCTGCGGAGGTGCTTTCTCGGAACCTCAAGCTTCTTCAAGACTCAAATCGGAGATCTTCATTTCATACTCCGATTGGGGGACCGCGTATCTCGCACTTGGCATATGCGGATGATGTTCTTATATTTACTTCGGGGGATATTGCTGGTTTGTGTGCTCTCCAGCAGGTATTGCATCGTTATGAGGCTGTATCTGGTCAGAAGATTAATTATTCTAAATCTGCCTTTTATACTGTGACCCCATTGGATGAGGCTCGTGCTCGGACTATTTCTACTCTTTTTGGATTTTGTACCGGTACTTTGCCGTTTTCTTATTTGGGCTGCCCGTTAACGTGCGGGAGACGGAATGCGGGGATGTTTAGCTATTTGATTGATAAAATCAGATCGAAGCTGACGGGATGGCAGAACAAGATACTCTCTCCTGGGGGTAAGCTGGTCCTTATTAAGAATGTTCTTTCTTCTATCCCTATGTATACATTGGCAGCTTGTTGCCCTCCCCGGGCCTTTCTCAGGGCGATTGAGAGAATGTTTGCAGCTTTCTTCTGGGGTAGCAAGGATGGGGTTGCTAAGAGGAGTTGGCTGGCGTGGCGGTTCGTTACTCGGACTAAGTCCGAAGGAGGCCTTGGGATCAAGTGTTTGAATGATATTATAGATGCTTTTTCTATAAAATTATGGTGGAAGTTGCGGCATGGGAAGGGCCTTTGGGTGGAGCTCCTTAAATCGAAATATTTTTGTAAGCGTCATCCATGCGATGCGTTTATGACTTCCAAGTGCTCCCACATTTGGCGACGGATTTTGCGGGGGAGGAAATTGGCGGAACCGTATATCTCTTTTAGACTTGGACGTGGTGAGGGCTCAGCGAGGTACGAAGCATGGATTCCGGGGGGTCCTCGGTTGAGTAGCGTAGCTATTCCGTCGGTTGAGGGAGTGGCTACTGGGACCAGGCGCGGCACGGGGAGACGGATTCGGGTGCGGCGACGAGCCCAGGCGATGGCGCCTGCCGCCTACGGCCAGGCGGGCCACTCTTCGGCCAGCATGGGGGACCGAGTTGGGGGGGAGAGTGCTGACTTGACGGCTTCGCAGCGTCAGGTGCTCCCCTCGGGGCGGGTTCCGATGGATGGTGGCACCGGGGAGCTTCGGAGGTCGGCCAGATTGGCCGAGAGGAGGGTGCTTCTTCCTCATCGTCCGGTGATTGTGAGGGCTCTATCGGATAGGGAAGGAAGATCCGAGATTCTAGGGCAAAGAACTCTGACAATGGTGGCCCGGTTATTCGATCGTTTTGGACAGCCGATGGGTGGGACTTGCCTATGTTCTTGGAGCAGTTTGGGGAAGAGGCAGCGAGACGGCTCAGAGCGGCAAATCTGACTTGTACTTTGGGCCCTGATTCATTGGTCTGGGGTGAGTGGAATGGATCCTTCTCGATAGCGTCGGCTTGGAGGTGTTGCCGGATCTCTCACCCTACATCATCTTTATTTTCTAATATATGGGGCATGTGTATTCCGGCGAAGTGGAGCATTTTGATGTGGTGGGTCTGTCACAACCGGCTACCCACTGATGACAACATTCAAAAGATTGGCTTCTATCTGGCTTCCAGGTGTCATTGTTGTCAGGCTGGGCATGGGGAGACCCTTCAGCATATTTTCTTCCACGGGGATCTTGCTATGACGGTTTGGTCTGTCTTCCGGGGTTTCTTTAAGGCACGGATGCATAGTGATTTTCTTGCCTTTCTTCAAAGGTGGTGGCGGGGCCAGGGCAGTCACCATAGGAGATCATTGGTTGGTACGATTATATGGGTGCTTTGGAAGAACCGGAACAAGCATCGCTACGAAGGGCGTGATGCTGGTTCTGCTTTCTTGGTTCGGAAGGTGAAGCGACAGTTTCGGAAGTCGCTTTTGGGTTGTCATCATCTTCCGACTATTTCGATTTGGGCTTTAGAGTAGTGCTTTACTAGTTCTTCTTTCTTTATTTTTGTTACCATGAGGTCGGATGTACTCATTACCCTCTTTTTTCAATAAAGGTAACGGTTTCATTATATATATATATATATATAAGGTAATTGTGGCGAACGTTCCCTACCGGGAATCGATCATCTGACCATTCCTGCCAGATGCATCTCTCTTAACCACTAGGCTAGAGGTCATATATATATATATATATATATATATATATATATATATATAGACACACACACACACACACACAAGCGCGCCAACAGGGGCAAAGCCAGGACTATCACCGGGGGGAGCTACTTAATAATAACCTTATAAATTTTTATTTCCTGGAAATCCATCAACGAGAACAAAACTAAAGTATACAACCAACAAAGGAAAGACCAAGTTAGGATGGTGGGTCTCACGCGATTCAGCCAAAATTTGAAAAAATGAAAATTCAGCCAAAATTAAAATATATATATATATATATATATATATATATATATATATATATATATCACACACACACACACACAAGCGCGCCAACAGGGGCGAAGCCAGGACTATCACTGGGGGAGCTACTTAATAATAACCTTATAAATTTTTATTTCCTGGAAATCCATCAACGAGAACAAAACTGAAGTATACAACCAACAAAGGAAAGACCAAGTTAGGATGGTGGGTCTCACGCGATTCAGCCGAAATTTGAAAAAATAAAAATTCAGCCAAAATTTTGGCAAAAGGAACTCCAAAATTTCAAGACATTGTTACTTTGGCCTTTCAAGGAAATATAACCCGAAGTTCATTAAAAAAATGAACCTGGATGCATAAAAAAGAAAAAATGAACATAGAAGCATAAGACCAGGAACCATTCTCATAACTGTAACAATAATGTAATGGCTTTATGAGTAGGGAACATACCAGGGTCTCATTGCTAGGCTTGTGGACAAAGTTCCTTCAAAAGAGGGTGAACCTGGAAGCATAAAAAAGCATAAAAACTCTGGCAACTAAAAAGGAAAAAATAATAACAGTCAAGCAACTATGCTAAAGGTCATTGTAGGACCCAATAGAGAACCATTCAGAACAACTCACTCAAGGATTGAGTTCGAAGAACGAATTCCAACTAACAAACAACAAAATAGAAATAACTAAGTAAGAAAAGCTTAGTGATACCTTTCTAAATCAAAGAACAATAGAGACAGAGCCAAAGTTTTTCTCCTTACACTAGGCACTTTCTACTGCAGTGTGGAAAATATCCAGGGACAAGAAACATGCATTTGAACATTAACAGGGACAAGTGACAGAGCCAGAGTTCTTCTCCTTGGAGAAGTTTGATTAAACAACCAAAAATATGTTCTACAAAAATACAAAAACAGCATGCATTGAGACAAATCCAGTGTAATAGCTGGGGATAAGAAACAACATGCATTTGAACATTATCAGTCAATAAAACAGCATGCATTGAGACAGAGCCAAAGTTCTTCTCCTTACACAAGGCATTTTCTACTGCAATATGGAAAATATCCAAGCCTCCAAAATACACAAAAATAAAGCTGAAAACAAATAGATGAAAATATCCAAGCCTCCAAAATACACCAAAATACATGTCCAAAATACAACAGAAGAGATGAAAATACTGATATGATTTCCGTCTATTTTGGGGGCACATCCACAAGGACCATTAAGGAAGCAGCATTAGTAGAGACAAAACCTACATAAATATTCATCATATCAATATCCAAGTTATTTCCAAACCCAAATTTATCAAACCAAAAGCAAAAAAAATACATACCATTAAAGCTATTGAAGTTGCGCTCTATGATGCTTCAGAGAGTAGAATTCATCAATGACCGAATCAGAATCGGTAATTTCAGCAAGTTCTCGTTCGATGTAGACAATCAAAAAATCTGCTAAGAACTCCTCTTCCATTTTATTGCGAAGAGCAGATTTAACATGCTTCATAGCTGAAAATAACCGTTCTGTTGCGGCAGTGGAAACATGGAGAGTTAAAACGAGACGTATCAACCTATCAATCAGATTGTAGTGTTCTGACTTGTTTGTTTCAGCTAATCTTTGACATAACTCGGAAATGGTTGATATATTCTGAAACTTCTGATGACAAAGTATGTCAACCTTATAATGCTCCAACTGACTTCTCAAGTAATGTATTTCACGTTCACTGAAATCACTAGGATAAAATTTCTCAGCAAGACTGCAAATATGATCAACTTGAAACAGCTTAAAGTTGTCTCTAGGTTCCAAAGCAGAGCTCGACATAAGGAGTTCCACAGCACTGTCATTGAATCTACTATTTAGCTCTTCCACCTGAAAGTCTATCACAACTTTAAATATATCAAAACGATAGTGATAATCAACTGTAATAGAATCCTTTTGCTGACATGAACGACCGGTAGCCCCTTTATAACAATCATCCATATCAGGTATCTCAATGTTATACTTTATATAAACTGATTCCACATGCATCAAGAGACTATCAAAACCTTCCTCTCTAAAAGTTTGAAGCAATGCTTTGGTTGATGAAACTAGATCCATTGCATTTAAAATGTCTAAAGACTTATGTTGCAAGGCTCGAGAAAGCATATCTGTAATCGCCATGATTTTATGCATCATATACAAGATGAATATGAAATCGAAAGACTTCATCACATTTAAAGAACTACCAGCTTCTCCACGTATAGAGTTAGAGGACCCCTCATTCACCATGCTTTCAAGCACGGGAATTATGGCACTGTATATATCTATTAAACTGCAAATAGAATCAAAATAAGAACTCCAATGAGTGGTTCCTGCTCGATGCAAAGTACCAATCTGATTAGCCCCTCTACCAGTCTCACATTTACCGATAGCTACCATATGTGCAATTTCAATTTCTTGAGCATAGTGTAACTCGGTGTGGCGTTTAGGAGAAGCACTCACTAGATTAACAATGCGTGTTAGTTTTGAAAAGAACAACCAAATTAAAATCTCCTTTTCAGCAGCAGCAACCAATGCTAGTTGTAGTCGATGGGCAAAATAATGCACAAAATATGTATACGGACATTCTCTTAAGAATAGAACCTGTAAACCATTCCATGTGACATGCATATTGCTAGCACCATCATACCCTTGACCTAAAATATCACAAATCTGTAAGTCATATCTACCCAAGATGTCATATATTTCCTTCTTAAGTGTTAAAGCAGTAGTATTTGTAACATGCACAATAGCAAAGAAGCGATCTCACAAAAAACTAGTAACATCAACGAATCTCAAAACAATAGCCATATGTTCTTTGTTAGATATACCTTTGGCTTCATCAACCAAAATACAAAATTTTACATCCCCAACTTCATGTCAAATTTTATTTCTCACTCTGTTAGCAAGAATATGCAAAATCTTCTTTTGAATCATCGGGGAGGTATACTTTGCATTTTGTGGAGCTTTTTCTAAGACAACACCATCAATGTCAACATTCATTCTTTCTATAAGTCTTATCATCTCTATAAAATTACCTCGATTATAGGAAGATGAGGATTCATTATGACCCCGAAGAGTACATGCCCGCATAGTAAGCCATCGAATGCTCTCAATTGTTGCCATAAGACGCAATCGATTCTTTTGAACCTCTCTCGAAGTTTGCGCATTCATCACTTTATCGATATGCTGAGTAACATTCATCAAAGTATCAATAGAACGAACAGCATTATTATGTGGTGAAGTAGGACCTCCCATATGCATCAACAATAAATAACTATTTCCATCATTTACTCTCTTCCAGATTCTAAATCCCTGAGTAGTAAATGCAGGATAACGAGCCTTCTTGTTTTCAAAAAGAAAACACGAAAAGCAAAATGTTGCATGCTTTGAAGGAGAATACTCTAACCATGAAAATTGCTTAAACCAAGAGCTTTGAAACCGACGATATTGTTGTCCTGATTCAGATCGCAGGTACACAGACAAACTAGGTTGTTATGGCCCCATTTTTATATAAGTTCGTCTGATTTCATCTCTTTGGTTGACAGGATGTTGCCATATCGGAATACGAATACCCGAATCACGTTCAAGAGAACTAATGTCAATTTCAACTCTTTGAACTTTGGATGGATGTTGGTCGATACTATCAGGGATGTCAAGTTTGGCTTCCCTCGATTTAAAGAATAAAAAAATATTTTTTCCTTTCTTGTTTCCTTGAGTTTTAATTATAGAGTTTATAGTGTATAACCTATTAGAGAATTTAGAGTAACATACCGAACATTTGCAATTTAGCACATAAAAATTTAGCACATTCATATATAAAATTAGCACATACTAACATACACTACCCAGACAGAAAGAAGAAGAAGAAGAAGAAGAAGGACCATCACCTTCGGGTCCTGGGGAGCTTGAAGGACGGCTGCTCTGCCTCTGCATACCCGTGTGCCCGTCTCAAATTGTCGTCGTCCTCACAAGAAAACCTAGAAGAAAAAAATTTAAAAACAAATCAAAATTAAATGAAACCCTATGAGAAATTAAATGAAACCCTGAAATTTTGATCCAAAAATAAAGGAAGGATAGGGAGCTACTGTAATGCCCCGTCCGCATGAGGCATTTGGGTTGGCTTATTGGATGCGATCAGAACGTTGGACCGTGACTTGTGTTGGAAATCAAGAATTGAGACTGATGCAGTCTCTCTTAGCTGGCTAGACGGAATGGATATTAGAACGTGGCTCGCTGGTGGAGCTGCGCTTAGTGCAAATGTGTGCGATCGAAATAGGAAGACCCTTTATACAAGTGAGTGGAACTGTCCTTCCTCCTTCCTACTCCTTTATGCTTAATAAAATAGAGTATTATGATGCTATGAATTGCCCCTAAATTACCCATGTCTTAGTTTCTGGATAATAAAACATACTTATGTTGCCTAATATTGAAATGAACAACACATGAACATTAAACTGCTGAATGAATCACACTTGAACTGCTAATGTGTCTTGATGCCTAAGAATGAATTTATAATGCCCATTTTGCTTAACATTGTCGGAACAAGTAAAATACTTGAATAATAAGATGCATTATGAACGATACATGAGAAATGAACTAGCTATGCTATCGACCCAATGAACCGAAATGAAACATTTGAATCATATACACTCTGTATAATTGTTGCAAAGATATAAATTATTGCATGTTCTTATAGCAATGAAAGAATGAATAAATATCTCTATGAAATGAATGAATGTTATATTCCTTGTCGAAAGGAATGATATGAAAAATATTGCGATGAGTTGATGAAATGAGAAATAATGAGGCTTGGGATCGCTGGGATCACCAAGTGAAATGATGGTAATGTTGGAAACAAATTAGTCATTGAACATGACTTGAATGAGATGAATGATGATGCAATATTGCCATACTTCTCTTAATATTTTATCATGCAATTTTGTGCATGATCGAGTCGGACACGCATTCGCATGGTCATGGACAACTTGTATACAAGGTATTGTTTCCTCGGGCAGTTTCCAGGGCACTAGAGACCGATTCAGCCTAGGAGGAAATGCTGCATGCTTTGATGGCTTGATTGGTATCGGGACATTCATTTTGGGCTCACAACAGGGGTGAATGGTGCGTTGCATACCCTTGAAGTCCTATATGGCAAGTCCTAAATGGCGCATAACACCAGTGGTCATGTCGTCAGAATGCACGCTAATGAATATTTTGTGCAGGCAGAGTAAGTATATTGCCTAACCTGTATTTGATGCAGGAATGAGGGAGTCGACTATCGGTAAAAAATTACTTAAATATGATATGTTCAATACATATGTTGGTTTAACTTGTTTGCTTAACGTGATAACACCAAGTATGCTAGGATGATACCTTATTATGAATGTTGCTCAATCATAACTTACATATTAAACTGTTGTTATAGAAGAGAAATATAAGAATGTATGTTGCTCCTGGGTTGTTGTTGCTTCCATATGAACAATGCCATAATCTTGTTTACAAGTTTTAATGTTTCTGCTCATGAACTGTAAACTGATGCTAGGTCCCAGATAGAAAGATCATTCTAATAAGTGCTTTCTAAAATTGACTACTTACTGTTGGTTTAGGCGAGTGGGCGGGATTCTGCTCGCCAATACATAGATGATGTACTAACCCACATTATGGGCACTCTTTTTAGGTGCTCGTGCTTGGGAAGCTCAGTTTACAGAGATCGGTATTGATCAGTCCTGCGACATCGAAGATTTGTTGGACATGCAGAAGCTCTCCTTGCAAAAGATGATGTCTTCTATTTATAAAGGGCATAATATATAGAAATTTGTAATCAGCTGTACCAGTGAGTTGTAAGCCAATATCGATATATCGAGTTGTAATCCAGTATCAAAATCTCAAATGTAAGCTTTATGGCATTTGTTCAGTTGATTATCAATGTAAAGTAAGATGTGTTGTAAACTTTATATTCTATTGCAAGTCTTGTACTCTATTTTTAATTATCAATAAAGATAGGTTATTTTTATATATCTCTGTGCGACTTCAAAAATTTTGCTTATTTCTGCTGCTACAATTCAAATAATGTATTTTATTCAATGAGTAAGAACGTCCCTATTATCTTCAATTTGTCTGCTTCTGCCGCTGCGATGTATTTCTATTTAGATATTATCAATTATATACCGTATTTTCCTTATACAAGTGCAAGACCAGACTTGTACGACATCACGCTCAAGCGAGGACGATCGATTCTAAGAGTTAAATACGAGTGAAATGACTCTGCGAAATTGGGGCGTGAAAAATTGGTATCAGAGCACGGCTTTACGTCATTGGACTCTTATTTTAATTCACTTCAAAATCAAAGTTGCATTGACGATTATCCAAATTTGCTTCCGCGATTACTCAACATTGCTTCCGCGATTAAATCAAAGATTGCTTCCGCGATTATCCGTTGTTGTTTCTGTAATCATCCGATGTTGTTCATATCAGAAAGTTTGTTGACCCTCTTGGCTGCTCACTGGATGTTCCATACAAAAGTCTAAATATATTGTGATGTCCATAAATGAATGATTGTTGTTGGTTTGGACACTAATGACCCAACAATGAATCGATGTCATAGTATGCTTTTTGTGAATGATGTTCGAAATGTGGGAATAGAGAAATATGGCTATGTGTACTGTACGACATTAAGAATTACATGTGACGTTGGAACAGAATAGTGAATGAAACAATTGATGGATGAGTTTAATAGAATTGGTGAGTTGACTCATGTGTGTTGGCCAGTGCTTTTGAAATCCTAAGAATGTTGGCTTTGTGTTGTGATCAGTTTAATTACGATTATCCAAAATATATTTGAGTTGGTAATGATTGGGGATGGCTTCGTTTCTGAGTGGTATATTGCCTCTACCACTTCAGAATAAGATATATCATGACCCTCTCCATAGGATAGCAATGAGTCTATCTGTGAGTGTTGGGTAGTACCAAGACATAGCTGGAAGTCATGCCATATTACTAGATGACTTGAGTGTCCCTTGACGGTGACGTTATGCTGGATAGCGAGATTGTCGAAAATTATAACGAGTGCCTTGGTCGGGAATTTCTCAGTCTGATGATGGCTCAGACTAGCAGGATGATAGTTATACTGTGGGTACTAAATTTGGCTAGCGAATATTGTGGCTTAGAATATTGAATGATAGTTGCGACTAGTTGGATGGGAATCATGTGTGGCTATTACAAGTTGGTTGCTAAATTGAAAGTTTTGCAAATGTTGTCGGTGACCCGAAGGAGTATTGGAAATCTGTGCTCGGACCCTAAGGTGCAATAAGATGTTAACCCATCTTGATCGTCGAATGATAGAATTAGTAAAGTTTAAGTTTGAGCTTGTCGAGATTGATAGTTGTTGCATGCGTACATGTATGCTGAGGAATTGAAGTGTATCCTAGAAGTAACAAGTAGTGCCTCATAATAATTGTTGCATAGAGAATGGTTAATTGATACATAAATTGTCTTATTGAATGGAATGAACTACTCGACCCTTACGGTATGAGATTTTAAGAATGTCTGTATGAGATGTTGATAGCTGGGAAACGAATAAGATTTAGAACCACGAAATGTGTTGGATAGTATCAGTAGAGGGTATGACGGTATAGACGACTGTCAGTTGGGATATTGATTGTTGGAATATGACTTAGTGGTATGACCTGTCATACAGACCTAAAAATATGTTTCTATTGTATTGTTGTGACTCTATCAGAATCGATGACCCTTGAATAGTTAGCCTCGGTATATAGATCTGTGTGGGTACGAAGGAATTGGAATAGAAATTGGGTAATTAGAGAATTTACTTGATGGATTATTAGATCATTGGAAATCGTATGTCGGGTTAGAATTTAGACCGTAATGTTGCTAGATCAATCTTAGTTGATCGTTGGGTAAGTCTAGAATGAGCCTCTGTGGGAATTAGCTCCTTGAGGATGACCCTGGATAAATAGACTTGACCTTAGAGACCGTGGGCTGCATAACCAATTGTCGACATAGTCGACAATGACGATTAGTTGTTCAGACTGAGTGGATACCCATAGGTTTGGGTAGAGTTGTCGGGAAATATCGGTTGCTTGTTGGCCTAAGAATAAGAAACTAGTATAACCCTAGTAGCCATCCACTCTAGGGAAGTCACCAAGGGAATAGGTTTAGTTGTCGGTATAGCTAGCCTTAGAGACTTGACCGAATAATAGGGAGACTATTGGCGAACCTTAGGATGACCCTTTGGTATTGAACGAGAGATTATGGTAATGAGTATGACCTAAGGGAGTATATGCTTCAACATGTGCCTTATAGATGTTTGACCCTTGTGAAGTTATATGTCGACCTTAAGTAGGACCTGCAATCGTGGGGTAAGACTTGAGTGGTGCGTGCCGAGCAGTGAACTATTCCACGAGATGGAATTGACTGCTCATGACGAGAATGTTGGATCGGTATCAAAAGTTGGTTAATTGGATGAATGTTGAATGTTGCGTATCAAGTTGAAAAGATGAACCGTTGCTCAAAAGTTTGTTTGTGAATTTCATAGTCGGAAAGAAAGTCAAAAATAGAACATTACGGGATGGTTATCATGTTGGATCCAATGTTGCATGGAATGGTACTTTGGGATCGAGTAATTGATAGTAAGTGACCTGCGATTTTGTATCCTTTAGAAATGGTGAATGGCCTCGGTGAAAAATATTATTAGATTCAGAAAGGAATAGAATTGTATATTGATTATTGTGAACTCTTAGTATGGTTGGCTCTAAGTTAGACCCTTGGCCCGAATATTAGAAATATTATGCTTGGATAAGAAACTTATCTGAGTTGTCCCTGATGTTGAGTGTTGTGGCTAGAATGATAGCGATTGTGGCGAAACAATAAGTCAATTGAAAGGATGCTAAGTCGGATTTGGAAAAGAGAGTTGCACTGTGACTTATCGAAATCGTACTAATACACAAGTTGGTTGAAATACATATATTTTGGGGACGCCTAAAGTATGTGTATGGATCTAACCGATGTGATAGGCTGTGACAAGATACCATTATCGGGAGAGCTTATCAAATCGCACTAGCACGGACTTTGGCTGAATGCATATGTTTTGGGGATGCCTAAGATATGTGTATGAATCCAAACGAAGTGGTAGGCTGCGGCAAAGATAACAATGCTGGAATAATATGGGTGAATCAATGAGAAGTATAAATACTTTGGAAAAGAGAACGACGGATTGATCATTGATGAGTTAAGTGGTACAATTAGATAATAATTTTGAGATGGCCGGGTGTGCTGAAATGAATATTGAATTGAAGCTGAATGAGAAAGTTGTTGTGATTAAGTAAAGTTAGTAGAATGAGTTGTTCCCTTAAGTTTCAAGGACAAAACTTTTTCTGAGTGGTATATTATGTAATGCCCCGCTCCGCACGAGGCCCTTGGGTTGGCTTGTTGGATGCGATCAGAACGTTCGACCGTGACTTGTGTTGGAAATCAAGAATTGAGACTGATGCAGTCTCTCTTAGCTGGCTAGACAGAATGGGTATTGGAACGTGGCTCGCTGGTGGAGCTACGCTTAGTGGGAATGTGTGCGATCGAAACAGAAAGATCCTTTATACAAGCGAGTGGAACTGTCCTTCCTCCTCTATACTTCTTCATGCTTAATAAAATGGAGTATTGTGATGCTATGAATTGTCCCTAAATGACCCATGTCTTAGTTTTTGGATAATAAGAGATGCTTATGTTGCCTAATATTGAAATGAACAACACATGAACATTGAACTGCTGAATGAATCACACTTAAACTACTAATGTGACTTGATGCCTGAGAATGAATTTATAATGCCCCTTTATGCTTAACATTATCGGAACAAGTAAAATACTTGAATAATAAGATGCCTTGTGAACGATACATGAGAAATGAACTAGCTATGTTATCAATCCAATGAACTGAAGTAAAACACTTGAATCATGTATACTCTGTATAACTGTTGCAAAGATATGAATTGTTGCATATTTCTTATAAGCAATAAAAGAATGAATAAATGTCCCTATGAAATGAATGAATGTTATATTCTTTGTCGAAAGGAATGATATGGAAAACATTACGATGAGTTGATGAAATAAGAAATGATGAGGCTTGGGATCGCTGGGATCACCAAGTGAAATGATGGTAATGTTGGAAAGAAATTAGTCATTGAACATGACTTGAATGAGATGAATGATGATGCAATGTTGCCTTACTTCTCTTAATATTTTATCATGCAATTTTGTGCATGATCGAGTCGGACACGCATTTGTATGGTCATGGACAACTTGTATAAAAGGTATTGTTTTCTCGGGCGGTTCCCAGGGCCTGGGGACCGATTCAGCCTAGGAGGAAATGCAGCATGCTTTGGTGGCATGATTAGTATCAGGACATTCATCTCGGACTCGCAATCCGGGTGAATGGTGAGTTGCATACCCTTGAAGTCCTATATAGAAAGTCCTAAATGGTGTATAACACCAGTGGTCATGTAGTCAGGATGAACGCAAATGAATATTTTGTGCAGGCAGAGTAAGTATATTGTCTAACATGTATTTGATACAGGAACGAAGGAGTCGGCTATCGGTAAGAAATTACTTAAATGTGATATGTTCAATATATATGTTGGTTCAACTTGCTTGCTTAACATGATAACACCAAGTATGCTAGGATGATACCTTATTATGAACGCTGCTCAATCATGACTTACATATTAAATTGTTGCTATAGAAGAGAAATATGAGAATACATGTTGCCCCTGTGTAAACCCTCAAATTTTTGTGGTTTTTTTTTTTATTTTTATTTTGGCTTAAATTGGATTTTTACTATTTTAAAATGATTTATAAATTGATTTTTTTTTGTATAATAATAATAATAATAGATTTTTTTATGAAATGTATATATAAAGTCCGTTTTAACAAATATTTACGAATATATATATATATATATATATATATATATATATATATATATATATATATATATATATATATATATATATTATTAGGTTTAGGGATTATTCCATGACTGTTATGCTAAATATTTAAGTATTTACTATATGATAAGTACAAAAATATTTCTTTATATATAATATATATATTTATAATTTGTTTTCTAAATTATTTTAATACTAGGATGTATATATATACGAGTATATTAGATATACATGTATATACAAGGAGATATATGTTATATGTTAGGGAAAAAAAAAGGGGAAGCAATTTTTGAACAGTGCTTACAGCACTGACCCCGTCCCCAAGCACAGCCGAGCCGACCCCCTTTCCGCGAAGGAAAGAAACCAGAGACTTTCAGTCTCTTTAAAAATTCAAACCCAAATTTTCAAAATCTTTAGCAAAATCTTTTCAAACTTTTTCCTATGCAATCCTATCTAGATCCTCCTCTAATCCAAATCAAAATCCTACTCGAATTTGAATTAAATTCAGAATTCAAACCCGAGTATAAAAATTTGAACCCATTCGATAGGAATCCTTCCAAAACCCTAAGGAAATCTATCCGTGCTCTTCGTGCTTCGATCCAGAGCAAATCCTGACCTGTGCGAACGACTCCCGGCCGCTATCGACCGCCGGAGCGTCGCCGACTACCGCGCAGTCGCCGGAAAACCCCGTAGGAATAGGGTCCCCTTCTTTGAGTTGAACATTGAGGTATGCATCTTCCCACACCAAATTCTTCATCTCTGTTTGATCAATTTCCGATCTTTAAATTTCTTTAGGAAGTTTACAAAACCACCTAGCAATCCCAATAATTACTTTAGGCTAAATCGTGTAGTAATCAATATTGATCCTGACCCAAAGATTCAAAAAATCTGTCTTATAAACAGTTTGTAACACAGCCAACCACCCCACTTTGACGATTGATTCCCATCAATCTGTTAACTTTTAGTAAAACCAATTGTAAAATCCTATAGACAACCTGTAGCACTCGAAAACCCTTTTTATAGTTACTGTTTTGATTAAGTATATGCCAAGTTATTCGTTTTCAAATATTCACAAAAGCAGTTTTCAAATAAGGATTTATTTAAGAAAATTTCACCGATACGGTGTCTGTCCCGACAAACCGGACGATCCCGTCACAAACCGAAGGTACTGAAAGGTGTGTATCGACTTTGTGGTCGTGTGGGCTTTGACGAAATTCAAATTGGTCGTGTGTGCGCGACGAATTTGAACCGTATCCGTCGAAGAACGTCGTATCGGCCTTTTTCGAAATTTCCCAATTACTTTGTACACACTTGTCAAATCGCGATGAAACTTGCGCCATTGGACTCAAAATATTTTTTGGTCCTGTGAGCCAAGTTTGGTCCGATTCTGAGACAGTTGATCGGATCGCCGTTTGCGGATTCCACGATCCGATTCAACGGACGATTTTGTGCACAACTCATCGGAATCCAAAATTGGACATACCGTTGAGTTCATCTCAAAAACCAAATCCGTATACATGTAGTTTTACGACTTTAGAGACCGTAGGTTCTGGCACGCGTTTCAGTGCAAAATGGGTCCAACGACGGACATCGTTTTGACCCAAAATTTTGATTTTGCCCCTGTTCTGAAATTGGACTTTTGGACAGGCTTTTCCTAAATATATCTTTTACACCGAAAACATTTTTGATGTTTGTTTCAGCATTCAGGAACGTTTGCGGAGGTTCCACTCTTGTAGCTCATTCTCACTTGTCGAGTTCATCTACTAGGCGTCGTCTAAACACCTTCCAACCACCAGGCAAGTATACCTTGATATATTTACTGTCATATTATTTACTTTCGGCATTTATTTACTTTGTTTCATATTTTTGTTTTATTTTTATAAATTGTGCGTCCAAGTCACACTTGGGTGCAAGCGACTCTATTAGTCATTTTTTTGTTGCTTTATTTTATTTGATGCATGTTTGTCTCGACCCGCACCCAGTGTAGGGGTACGAAAAGTGGGTACGTCGAGCCTATGCCGCAGTGTCGGTGGTAGAACATTGGTCTAGGTCACTATATAATCAACAACTCACACAATTATATAATGTACCTGTCATAATCTCAACTCCGAATGGAGGACAGGTATAAGATACGATAATACTCAATCACAATCTAAACACGATAAGATAACATAGGAGTCTAACAACTATATATAAAACTCAAAACGACAACAACTTAAATAAACTCCCAAAATCTCAATAATCTCAAAACACCACTTATTACAAAACAAGTTCTAAAAGAGAAACTAAACCATAAACTAGTAATCTACTACAAGCTCTACTGGTCCTCTAGGCTAGCTGTGAATCTCCAGGTTACCTGTAATATTTTCAACACGTCCAGTCAGGATAGGAACGAGCACAAAATCTTAACAGTTCATATCAAGATAGGAATATAAAGCATGCAATAGAGTAAAATACATGAAACGCTGAAAGAAAGTACATGTAGTAAAAGAGAGAGAACTGTAATGTAAATAGCTACTATAAGTAGAGAACTATGAGTGACTAGTGATGTAGAGTACAAGATAGACATGTGAACGGCTTGAATTTGCATATGTTTACACTAAAGAGTTTGTACAATGACTACTTTAGAATTGTTCACAGGACTGCTTCTACTCCCCCATACCCCAATCAATAAACAAGGATCCAGACAAGTTATATTATTGTACAATATTTCACATGAAGGCCCATAAATGGGTGCACATAAGGTTATACATGAGGGCTCTGTGAACATGAGAGTACATGAATCACAAGAGTATACATGAATAGTGAAAGCTGTCACGACCCACACCCTTATGGGGGTACGAGCACGTGGGTACGTCCAGCCTACGCCGCAGTATCGGCGGTAGAATGCTGTATATAACATCTGTAAATACTAAGACTAACAGTATAAAGGAACCTGTACAGTATATACTCTCCGAATGGAGGTGACATATCAATACAGTCTCAATCACAGAATAAAACTAAGGTAGATAGCTCAGAAAGAGAACATATGATAGATGAGATAGTAAATAAGTCCAGTGTCCAATACAAGCCCAGATATATACAACATCACAGGGTCTCAAAATATAATATAGAAACTACAGTCTGAATAAGCTAGCTGGATCGCAGTCCAGTCAAAAACCTAGCTAATCTACACTACTCCGGGAGTACAAAATCTAGTGGCTCTACTATAAGGCCACGGTCCTGGGCTACTCCATCTGACTCGAGCCCATAATAGGTCGAGCAGTCCGCCTCAGAATCATCTGTGATATATCATAACGGTATCCTGTCAGGAAAATGAGCAAGTACAAGCACTAACAGCAGTTCCATGTGAATTGACAAATTCTATAAGAGACAGTATAATGAACTACAAGACAAAGATATATGAAGACTTGGGAACCGTTCGAAAGCTGAGTTACAACCCTTAAACCAAACAAGGACCGGAGTTGTAACCCTTCTCCCGAGCGGAACTTAGTCTCCAATCAAGGTACAACATAAAGGCATGTAAAACATGTGAGTAACTGTAATCATGGCATGGTGAGGAAATACTGAATGTAGAACAGAGCAGGATATATGATAAGATAAGTAAATATAAAATGTGCCTCGAATATTATAGCATAATGTGATCGGTATGGGTCAATAATCAGGCTTCCAGCCGACCGGCTACAATTACGTAGACTCGGCCCGGCCGAGATGGTAAGCTATGGAGCAAGTAGTAGCACAGGTCAGGCTATACCCATCATGAGGTGAGGGTATAGCTATGATACAAGTAGTAACTCAAGGTGGGCATTGATCACACTATCTATAAAATTTCCCATTCCCCGAATAGTATACGGATCCGGACATAGCACGTCATGACGCGGGATTCCCTAAGAGGGGAGCAAGTCCTCTCCAGGAATCGGCGTCAATACAAGTACAAGAATCAAGACCAAGCAAGTACCAGTATCCCAAGAAATCCAGGAATGACATCTCATGACAGGAATCCGACAATACTAGTCCGTGAACTATTGTGACTGAGAATCAAGTAAGACACTACGACTGAATCGAATATAGCAAATATCAAGACAATAAAAACTATCAGTGAATGTACTCGCCTGCTGTCCTGAGCTGTAGGGTATATCAATGCTCAGAGCGGTAATCCAAAACCTAATGATGAGATACTGTGTGTTAATTTAGGTTTAAACAAGTTTAAGAATGATTCACAATGAATGATATGAAATCTAGGTCAAACTAGGTCTCACTGAGTCACACTAAGTCCTGTCAAGTCAAATCTAGGTCAAATCAAGTTATATCAAGTCAATCTAAGTCAGACCAAGTCAACTCTAGGTCAAATCAATCATCGCAAGTCAAAACAAGTCGAAGAAAGTAAAACGGGGTCAAGAGTTAGCCTACCCACAAAATCTAATTCATATAATCTAAGTCTCATCAAATTTTGGGCGCGTTCCGACACTCGGAACTCAATTTCACCCTTTCACTAAATTCGACTCACTCACAAACCCTCTCTAATTTGATTTCCTACATTCCCTTCTCCTTATTCTCCGTCTCCTTCTCCTTATTCTCCGTTTTATTCTTCTTATTCTCCGTCTTATTCTTCTTATTCTCCGTCTCATTCTCCTTATTCTTCGTCTTTTATTTCTTATTCTCCGTCTCCTTCTCCTTATTATCCATCTCTTATTTCTCATTCTCCGTCTCCTTCTCCTTATTCTTCGTCTCTTATTTCTCATTCTCCGTATCCTTCTCCTTATTCTCTGTCTCTTATTTCTCATTCTCCGTCTCCTTCTCCTTATTCTCCGTCTCTTATTTCTCATTCTCCGTCTCTTTCTCACTGCTGCTCCTAATGTCTAACTGCTGCTGCTGCTACTGGGCTTATGCTGCTGCTGCTACTTCCTACTGCTGCTGCTCTACTTCCTACTGCTGCTGCTGCTATTTTTTATTCCTGCTTCTTCTACTTCTATTCCTCTCTCCCAAACTCTCATTCTCTTCCTCTAAAATCACACACACACATCCATATCTATATATATAAGTACATACCCACACACACACACATATAGAAATATATATATACACATATATATATCTCTCTCTAAAAAGGAAAACCCCTAATAAATCCTTAAACTAGGTTTTTGGAAAACCTATAAAAGCTATGGTCATTAGGTAGAGAATGGTCTCCTCCACATTTATGGTGAAGGAATAAATGCAAGAGAGGAAATTTATGGGGATTAATGAGCATACCTAGAATTGGTTTCCTTGAGGAAGAAGCAGCTTCAAAAGAAAAGAATGAAATGAGGAGAGAGAGTTTACTTTGGAGTGAAGTAAAGGGAGGGGGTTTTAATGGGTTTGGATGGAGACCCATTAGACTTGGTTTGGTTTAACTCCAAATTGACTAATTAAGCCTCTAAATGACTAGTTAAGCCATGGAAGTATTGGTTTATGGTTTCTAGCCAAGTTAGGATGGCATGTGGGCCAAGTCCAGCTAGTATGTGGGTCCCACTAGTGTCCAGACTACCCGGGTCTCCAACTTAAGTCCAAATTGGATAAAATTCAAACTAAATCAACCAATTCCCTAAAAATCCTATAAAATCAAATAAAATTCCCAAAAATTATAAAACTTGGAAAATAACAAAAATACCCCTAATTCGAAAACTGGAGGTGACAAATCTATCTAACTTAAAAGAATTTCGTCCTCGAAATTGAATGAGAACTAACACAGCAACATGAATAGAATAAGGAAGGACAAGAAAGAATTTTACCTCAAAGCTCGAAGAGATATGGGAAACGCTCCCGCATGTCGTCCTCCCTCTCCCAAGTAGACTCACCTGGAGAGTGATGTCTCCACGCAATCCGAACCAAGGGTATGACCTGGTTCCGGAGCACCTTCTCCCTGTGATCTAGAATCTCCACCGACTGTTCTGGATAGCTGAGAGTAGGTCCCACCTGTATCGCTGAATGGTCCAATACATGGCTAGGATCTGCTACGTACCGCCTCAGCTGCGATACATGAAACACGTTGTGCACTCCCTCAAGCCTAGTAGGCAAGTCCAGTCGGTAGGCTACTGCACCGATCCTCTCTATGATGGTGAAAGGTCTGATGTAGCGCGGACTGAGCTTCCCACCGCCGCAAAAAAGAATAGTGCCACGTGTCGGGGATATCCTCAGAAATACTATGTCACCAACCTAGACACAAGATAAAAACTCAACACGCAACTAACAAACAATCACAACAAACATGACAAGAACTGAAACTAACCTCGAACTTTAACGGTCTCCGGTGACTATCGGTCCAATGCCGCTGCCTATCCTGAGCCACCCGAAGTCTGTCTCTAATCAATCTGACCTTCTCGGCCGCATCCACAACCATCTCCAGCCCAAGAAGCACCCGTTTGCCGACATCGTCCCAAGACAAAGGAGTACGACATCTCCGTCTATATAGAGCCTCAAATGGTGACATCTCTATACTGGCCTGGTAGCTGTTGTTGTAAGCAAACTCTACCAGGTGAAGATGGTCCTTCCAAGAACCCCTGAGATCTAGCATACATGTGCGAAGCATATCCCCCTAAGTCTGGATGGTCCTCACCGACTGCCCGTCTGTCTGAGGATGATAAGTAGAACTAAACTTGAGCGAGGTGCCCAAGCTAGCCTGCAAACTCCTCCAGAAGCGGGAAGTGAATCGGCTATCCCGATCTGAAACTATGCTCATCGGAACTCCGTACAATCTCACGATCTGACGAACATACAGCTCAGCCAGCCTCTCCGTAGACAAACCCACTTTGAAAGGCAAAAAGTGGGCCGATTTGGTCAATCTATCAACGATGACCCAAACCGTGTCTTTCCCTCCTGGCGATCGTGGAAGTCCAGATACAAAGTCCATGGTGATGTGCTCCCACTTCCACTCGGGAATAGGTAGCAGCTGAAGCAATCCACCTGGTCTCTGTCTCTCGGCCTTCACCTGCTGACACACAAGGCAACGAGATACAAACTGAGCTATCTCGCGTTTCATGCCATACCACCACACGTGCTCTCTCAGGTCCCTATACATCTTGTTGGCTCCAGGATGCATAGAATACTGAGAGTGATGTGCCTCCTGAAGAACCTCTTTTCGAAACTCTCCACGCGGAACGTACAGCCTAGTACCGTGCCGCAAAGACCCGTCTTCGGCTACAGAGAAATCGTCAAGCAAGCCCGTCCGCACCTGCTCCCTGATGCTCCTCAGGGCAACATTATCATACTGCACTGACCTGACTCTATCTATCAGCTCAGACTGAATCTGCAAACCCCACATCTGGAACATATCGGGAGAAAACCTGCTAAGGCAGAAGAACTCAGCTACATACTCGTCCACCGACGAGTTCCCCTGTACTAGACCCACGAACTGGCCCTCCAATGCTGTAAGAGCCACGTCCGGGAAGAACTTCTCCTTGAAGAGCCTCGGAAAGTTCTCCCATGTCAGCCCTCTCACCGACGTACGAGGATCCGTGCGGTACCATGTCAGCACAATATCGAAGAATCGGCTGGCTGCGGCCGAAACCCAAAGTGCTCTAGGAAGCTCTGCCAGCTCCATGCTTCACTGCACATCCTCTAGCCAATTGTCTGCATAGAGGATGCCCTCCGTGCCCGTGAAGTCCCTGGAGCTTATCTTCCTAAAGTCTAATAATGTCCCCGGCCTGGACTGCTGCTGGTACGGCTGCTGGCCGGTAGGGCCCTGTACCGTACCCGGTGCCACTCTCTCCACTGCTGCCAGTACAAACTGATGCGAGTTCTCCATACTCTGTCTCAGCATCTCAATCTGACGATGTGACGCCTCTGACTGGCACTGCGACGCCTCTGCCTGGGACCGCTGTGTCTCCATCATCTGCTGAAGGAGAAGGAATGATGTGTATCCGTCGGTATCGGTGTTGGTGGCGGCAGTATCTCTGGAACAACGGCCGTAACCCTCTGGGGTGGAGGTAGTAGACCTCCCTGTGCAACTGCCGGGGTCTCCGGAATAGTGGAATCACTGGGGTCAGTCTCGTGAACCCCCTCCTCAGCCTGGTCCGATCTCTCGGGCAAGCTACTCGATCCAGTGGCCTGCGGGTGCGTCTTCGTCATCCTGGAGACGAATTGAAACAAGAGATCAATATGGCACATGAGTAGATTATCAAAGAAGGACAGTTAATTTAATACAAGGGAAGTAATCATGATAATCAAAAGATCGAAATTTTTCTAGGTGTGATTGAGAAACTCCTATCATGTCCTAGGTCCTACGTCCTAATTGCAGGCTCGTAATTAGTACTCTAAGTCGAGCACAATTAAGAGATCGTACTAATTGCGACACAGGACCTGCGTAGGCCACCACAAAAACGTGTCACGACCCGCACCCTTATGGGGGCACGAGCACGTAGGTACGTCCAGCCTACGCCGCAGTATCGGCAGTAGAACGCTGTATATAACGTCTGTAAATACTACGACTAACAGTATAAAGGTACCTGTACAGTATATACTCTCCGAATGGAGGTGACATATCAATACAGTCTCAATCACAAAATAAAACTAAGGTAGATAGCTCAGAAAGAGAACATATGATAGATGAAATAGTAAATAAGTCCAGTGTCCAATACAAGCCCAGATATATACAACATCACAGGGTCTCAAAATATAATATAGAAACTACAATCTGAATAAGCTAGCTGGATCACAGTCCAGTCAAACCTAGCTAATCTACACTACTCCGGGAGTACAAAATCTAGTGGCTCTACTATAAGGCCACGGTCCTGGGCTACTCCATCTGACTTGAGCCCATAATAGGTCGAGCAGTCCGCCTCAGAATCATCTGTAATATATCATAACGGTATCTTGTCAGTAAAATGAGCAAGTACAAGCACTAACAGTAGTTCCATGTGAATTGATAAATTCTATAAGAGACAATATAATGAACTACAAGACAAAGATATATGAAGACTTGGGAACCGTTCGAAAGCTGAGTTACAACCCTTAAACCAAACAAGGACCGGGGTTGTAACCCTTCTCCCGAGCGGAACTTAGTCTCCAATCAAGGTACAACATAGAGGCATGTAAAACATGTGAGTAACTGTAATCATGGCATGGTGAGGAAATACTGAATGTAGAACAGAGCAGGATATATGATAAGATAAGTAAATATAAAATGTGCCTCGAATATTATAGCATAATGTGATCGGTATGGGTCAAGAATCAGGCTTCCAGCCGACCGGCTACAAGTACGTGGACTCGGCCCGGCCGGAATGGTAAGCTATGGAGCAAGTAGTAGCACAGGTCAGGCTATACCCATCGTGAGGTGATGGTATAGCTATGATACAAGTAGTAACTCAAGGTGGGCATTGATCACACTATCTATAAAATTCCCTATTCCTCGAATAGTATACGGATCCGGACATTGCACGTCATGACGCAGGATTCCCTAAGAGGGGAGCAAGTCCTCTTCAGGAATCGGCGTCAATACAAGTACAAGAATCAAGACCAAGCAAGTACCAGTATCCGAAGAAATCCAGGAATGACATCTCATAATAGGAATCCGACAATACTAGTCCGTGAACTATCGTGACTGAGAATCAAGTAAGACACTACGACTGAATGGATATAGCAAATATCAAGACAATGAAAACTATCAGTGAATGTACTCGCCTGCTGTCCTGAGCTGTAGGGTATATCAAAGCTCAGAGCGGTAATCCGAAACCTAAAGATGAGATACTATGTGTTAATTTAGGTTTAAACAAGTTTAAGAATGATTTACAATGAATGATATGAAATCTAGGTCAAACTAGGTCTCACTGAGTCACACTAAGTCCTGTCAAGTCAAATCTAGGTCAAATCAAGTTATATCAAGTCAATCTAAGTCAGTCCAAGTCAACTCTAGGTCAAATCAATCATCGTAAGTCAAAACAAGTCGAAGAAAGTCAAACGGGGTCAAGAGTTGGCCTACCCACAAAATCTAATTTACATAATCTAAGTCTCATCAAATTTTGGGCGCGTTCCGACACTCGGAACTCAATTTCACCCTTTCACTAAATTTGACTCACTCACAAACCCTCTCTAATTTGATTTCCTACATTTTCTTCTTCTTATTCTCCATCTCCTTCTCCTTATTCTCCGTTTTATTCTTCTTATTCTTTGTCTTATTCTTCTAATTCTCCGTCTCATTCTTCTTATTCTCCGTCTCTTATTTCTCATTCTCCGTCTCCTTCTCCTTATTCTCCGTCTTTTATTTCTCATTCTCTGTCTCCTTCTCATTATTCTCCGTCTCTTATTTTTCATTCTCCGTCTCCTTCCTTATTCTCCGTCTCTTATTTCTTATTCTCCATCTCTTTCTCACTGCTGCTCCTAATGCCTAACTGCTGCTGCTGCTACTGGGCTTATGCTGCTGCTACTACTTCCTACTTTCTACTGCTGATGCTGCTATTTCTTATTCCTGCTTCTTCTACTTCTATTCCTCTCTCCCAAACTCTCATTCTCTTCCTCTAAAATCACACACACACATCCATATCTATATATATAAGTACATACCCACACACACACACACACATATAGAAATATATATATACACATATATATATCTCTCTAAAAAGGAAAACCCCTAATAAATCCTTAAACTAGGTTTTTTGAAAACCTATAAAAGCTATGGTCATTAGGTAGAGAATGGTCTCCTCCACATTTATGGTGAAGGAATAAATGCAAGAGAGGAAATTTATGGGGGTTAATGAGCATACCTAGAATTGGTTTCCTTAAGGAAGAAGCAGCTTCAAAAGAAAAGAATGAAATAAGGAGAGAGAGTTTACTTTGGAGTGAAGTAAAGGGAGGGGGTTTTAATGGGTTTGGATGGAGACCCATTAGACTTGGTTTGGTTTAACTCCAAATTGACTAATTAAGCCTCTAAATGACTAGTTAAGCCATGGAAGTATTGGTTTATGGTTTCTAGACAAGTTAGGATGGCATGTGGGCCAAGCCCAGCTAGTATGTGGGTCCCACTAGTGTCCAGACTACCCGGATCTCCAACTTAAGTCCAAATTGGATAAAATTCAAACTAAATCAACCAATTCCCTAAAAATTCTATAAAATCAAATAAAATTCCCAAAAATTATAAAACTTGAAAAATAATGAAAATATCCCTAATTCGAAAACTGGGGGTGACAAAAGCACAGGAGTACATAATGAAAGTAAAACGTACATGACATGATGTACCCGATGCTCCCAAGGGGGATAACATCTCAATGTAAGGATCCATATAGTACCAATCCATGTTAACAACGTGACAGCATCAAGTAAATTAATCAAGAGCAAGAATATAAATCCTAACAAGTATGAAATGATCAGAGAATGTACTCGCCTGATACCCTGAACAGCTGATATGAAAAGATGGCCAACTGGAGTCACAGAGTCCTAGTTAGAGCAACACAGGTTATAAAGAGTTCAATTTATACGGTAATTGAAATTATAATGTAATCTACATGAGTCTAAGTCAATCTAGGTCAAAGTCAACTCTTGGTCAACTCTTGTCAACTAGTCTAGTCAAACTAGGACAACTAGTCTAATGTGGTCAAACTAGCTAAGGTTTGGTCAACAATGGTCAAATTAGTCTAGGTTAGTCAATTCTAGGTCTAAACAAGTCTACGGCCTAAACAATCAAGTATACTAGTACCATTGCTATCTAACACATAGCCTAAATCAAAGCACATAGCTAAACCACATAGCTAACAAGGCACACAATCTTAGTCATATAATAAACATTACATATATATCACATAGATCCTTACCCATATAGTACCACCCTAACACATACATATAGATATCATATATCAAGTATATACATATCCTCACAATAACCATAACCTATATCTATATACTCTTATAATATATATAGATACTATATTACCCAAAAATATATATACCTATCTATATAACCCTTACACAATCTAACATCATCTACTCAAACTCAAACACTTAAACACTAACACATTAACAATAGGATACCATATCAACCTTGGTCATATTGGCATCCCAAAACTAATACCTTGGTCATAAGGTAAACTAATAATTTACCTTGAAGGTAAAGGTAATTCATATTTACCTTAAGATACTAACTTGATATCATAAGATACCAAGATACCCTTCAAATATCTAATTAACTAACTATCTAATGTACTAACATAACATCTTAATTAATATCTAACATATGACCTATAGAGACTAACTTGCTAACATACCAATATCTAGAACTAACATAACCTACTAATATATCAATATCTAACATACTAGATATCTAACATAAAACTATCTAACAACATATCAAATATCTAACAAAATACTAACCTCTACTATCTAACTAACACTCATACTAACAAATATAACTTACACTAACATATAAAAAACTCTAATATATCTAACCCTCTACTAACCAACATCTAACAAACATACTAACATATATAACTTACACTAATATATAATAACTCTAACATATCTAACCCTCTACTAACCAACATCTAACAAACATACTAACATATATTACCTAAAAATAATATATATATATATATATATATATATATATATATATATATATATATATATATATATTATATCATACATATACTCAACAACCTATGATACCTACATTCATTTAATATCCATACTACATAGCCTCATAGGTTACACAAAATGCCTATATCGTATAGTCACTCTTCTACTAAAAATTAATATTGTACCAATTGGGTCTTCACTAAATTCTAGAATTAAAGTATGTTATAGCCCTTTGTATTAGCTTTTTGAAACTTCAAACGGATCGTATTTTCGTGTCCGGAAGCTCCTGGAATCGCGAAAACACCGAAACGCGTTCGTCTTTCGTACAGCTGACACTCAAATAGTTTTACAGAAAGTTTCCGAACGATTTTGGCTTATTAAAATATATATTTGGAAAGCTAACTTCGATACAGTTCTTTTTAAAAACGGAAGACTAATCGGAGTTCTGAGCTAAAAGTTATGGCATTTCTAAGTTGCTATGGTTACTAAAAACGTGGATGAATATTATGACGAATTTGGGTTGTTTTGGACAAAAGAAACATATAGGCCAAGATACTTGGATACCAACATAGGTATCCAAATGAAACTCATTCTAACCATCCTAACTAAGATCAATCCACTCTCTAACCATTCTAAAACTGAATTTAAAATACAATTAATCCTATTAGGCAATAAATCAAACACATAGGGTGTCCTAATTTGGGATCTATCAAGTAGGACACAAAACACATATCTAAAATTTTCAAGAGAGCTCCAAATGGCCTCAAACTTGAATCTAAAGGGGGTACATGCATGGAGGTGGATCCTATGGATTCAAAACTAACTAATATGCATAGAAAATCAATTTAGAGGGTTGGTTTTACCTATTGGGAGTGGAATCCCAATGATACTCTCAAGGACACGGCTCCGACACGAATATCTTCCAAAAAGGACACTCCTCCTTACACTTTGCTCCAAATCTTTGCTAGCACCCTCTCTTGGTAGTATGAGAAGGTTAAATGGAAGTTTTGGTGGAGGGATGTAAGGATTAGGAGATCAAATCAAAGAGGGAAGCTCTCTAATTTGGGAAAGAACACTTTGTGAAGGAAAAGAGGCAAGATGGAATGAAATAAAAGGAAGGAAGGCTAACCAACCTATAGTGGCTGCCATTAAACCCTATTTGGACCTTGGGGGAAAGCCCAATAAGACCTCAACTAGTCCATTTAGTTAATTTTAAGTTAGGTTCAAGTTTGGGATCAAAAGAGTTAAATTTAAGCCTCTAACTTAACCAATCTAAAAAGTGGAATTAGTCTAAACTTACTAACTTAATTAGTGGGATTTGTGGGCCATGACTAACTAATCTTGGGGTCCCGTCTAGAGTCTAAGCTACCCGGGTCACTAACACAAGTCGGAACGAAACGAAACTCAAACCCGACTAAACAAATACCGTAAAATCAATATTAAAATATAAAAATTTCCAAAATATTAAAATATAAAAAATGACCAAAATCACAATACATCAATTTAAATATTATTACAATAATCTAAAATTCACCAATTAATCAAAATCCTAAATAATTCAAAAGTCACAAAATGACCAAAATACCCTTAGCCTAAAAAGTTGTAATTAGTCATTCTAATCACATAGTTAGGTCCCCATGGTCATGGTTAGTCTTTAGGCTCAACAGTTCTAGGGTTCACTAGCTAACACATCAAAATTATAATTCACCAATTATAAATAGTATTAAATTAATTAAAAATCTCAATAAATCATAAATCATATTATTAAATAATAAAATTTTACAAAGGTTCAAAATTACCCTCATTTTAGAAAAGTGGGTGTTACAATGTTGAATTAGTTTTAGCGGACTACCTTCTTATTGTGGGATATCCTTATATCTCCATTGGCCATGACACTTACACTACACGGTTTGAGACAGCTTGCTAGGGGCACGGCTTGCATATTGACTGGTCATCTCTATGCAAGAAGTCGTGTGACGGATAGATGATCGTAACTGCTATGACTAGGGTATAGAGACTCAAGTAGTTACAAAACTGGACGAGTTATGGACATGACTTGGTCAGGGTGGGAAATATTGGGGAAGGACAGTCGCTAGTGCGTATGTGAAGCTAAACAGGTAGACCATAGTTTTCGAAAGAAACTATGGCGTAATATATTTGCAGATACCCTCTAATGTTTTGGACGTTACGGCCGGATACGGATGACTGGATGCCAGTTACGTACACATAGCCTAAATCCCATCCATGCGCATGAAAGTTGTCCTCTAAAATGCACAATAGACGGTTAAAATCCCATTTGCACATTTGTGTCTAGGAGAGTCTTTGCATATTACTATTATTTTGACAGTTCATATTAGCATGTTCTTCATGTATCTTGTTATGTCCCTCTGAGGCCCTGGTGATCTCTCCAGGTATCGACGACGAGCAGTATCCTGAGGAGTACGGTTCCGGACTAGACTCTCCATTTGTAGTTGAGGAGGTCTCGCCTTCGGAGCCTATTTGATTCTATTCTTAGTTGATGGACTTATGTAGTTGATACTCTTTTTCATATTAATTTCAGTTTATTTCTTTTCGTAGCTCGGTAGTGGATTTGTTTCCGCCTGACAGATATTTCTCTTTATTTTCAGTTGAGACATTTGGTTTGTTATTTCTCTTATTTATCATTGTGGATGAGATATAGATGTTGCCTGTAACCTTGATATATTATTATGAGCTGGAGCTCTCTAATTACAGCTTATGTGTGTATACGTAGATTCCATATATTGGAGTAGTCTACGTATGCATACAGCTGACATGTACGTATTTCCTAGTCCTACGTATATTGGGAATGGGACGTTACATGTTTTTGTGGTGGCCCATGCAGGTCGAGATAATTTGTTTGGTTACTTTACTGCACCAAGCAAGCCTGCATTTAGGAATAGAGTTTAGGAATCTCATCCACATGCTTAATCACCTTCCTTGATTTCAAAATTTTAGATTCTCGTTTGACTGCTTGTCTTGCATCTAGCTTGATCTTGTCCTAACATAACCTCTATTTTCGTGCCAATAGGATGAATCTTCGTAGTGGTCGCGCTACCCTTCTCGCTAATACTGCTGGGGATTTAACCACTCCAGAAGGACCAGCAGATCAGCCACCCCCAACCATTTCCCCAACCACTCCAGCACCATCCGGACCATCATTGCAACCTGTGATGACACCCCCCACTACTCAGCAGCAAGCCCAGGCACCCCAAGTGGGACAGACAGGCCCCGAAAACCCTGTATCTCAAGAACAGTACCGGCCACCCCCGCCACCCTATACACCTCAGTTTCCACCACAGATTCTACCCCCATATGCACCTCCATATCCACCACAGCAATCTCCACAGTATCCACCATCATATCCACCACAGTATCCACCATCATATCCACCACAACAGCCTCCACAGTATCCACCATCTTATCCACCCCAGTATCCTCCACAGTATCCGTCTCATTACCCTCCATACTACCCCCATCCATATCCTTCATATCCCTCACGTTACGGGCAACAGTTTGTGCCTCAGATGCCATACATGTTTCCATAGCAGCCTATGCCTCAGGCTGGTGGGACTTCTACAGACCAGATCCTTCAGGGCTTGATGCAGGCCCAGATACAGCAGAACGAGACCCTTAGGAGGAGTTTAGAAACAACACTGGCCCGAGCACCCTATGCCTTTGTAGGTACTATCCAGGGGTTCTGCAACATGAATCCTCTACACTTCAAAGGCACTGAAGACGTCATCGGAATTACCAATTGGCTGGTTAAGATGGAAAATCTCTTGAAGGCTTCGGAGTTGTCTAAAACCTATGGATGACGACAGTAAAGTTACAGTTGAAAGGAAATGCTTATGATTGGTGGGCCGCAGAGGAAAGACGGCTAGGGGTTGATCAGACATGGGAGGAATTCAAATAGTTGTTCAATAAGAAGTTTTTTTTCCGACACTGCCAAGGACGTACTTTATGACCAGTTCCTACACTTGGAACAAGGAAGAATGACAGTTGATGAATACGACGCTGAGTTTAGTCGGTTGAGTCGTTTTGCTCCCGGATTAGTTTCGACAGAGTTGGAGAAGGCCAAGAGATTCTATAAAGGATTGAGCATAGAGCTTCAACGACACACTAGTTCCGAGTCCCGAGACTCACATGCAGCAGTATTGGCCGAAGCAAAGACTCAAAAGGCCAAAAATAAGAAGGCACAACAACGATGATCTGTTTCGACCATTGCATCAGCGAAGACTACACCAGCAGGACCTATACGACATCCCACGACACATCAACAGCCTAGAGCTTCCCCATAACCAGTGAAGGAATTACCCACTTGTCATTATTGCGGTAAGAAAGGACACTTTCAAAGGGATTATCGTCGTAAGTTGGGATTGTGTATGGTTTACGGGTCAAATCAACACCAAGCTCGAGATTGTCCATCTAGACAGCAGCAGATGCAGGGAGTAGCATTACCAGCACCAGGAGAAGGAGCACCACGTCCGCCAGCAGCTATTGGATATCCA
Source organism: Iris pallida (assembly GCA_029216955.1). Classification (NCBI taxonomy): domain Eukaryota; kingdom Viridiplantae; phylum Streptophyta; class Magnoliopsida; order Asparagales; family Iridaceae; genus Iris; species Iris pallida. Next base: position 8,605,682 of record JANAVB010028397.1, read on the forward strand.
AGAGGCAACCAAAACTCGGGACAAGCCTTCAGCATGATCACCACGGGACCACCAACCCAATGAGCCACAGATACAGGTATGACGTCTTAGTTAAATTTACCATTGCATGACCATGATCATAGAATGACTTTGGAATTTATTGCATAAACCTTGATAGGTATAGAAACACGAGGGTATCCTACCTAGTTAGAAACTACTGCCACGATCCGTCCTACTTCCTCGGTTCGTATGTTATCATAGTACACCACGAAAATGCGGAAGTGCGAGGACGACATACACAACCGTTTACCTCCTTTGCACAAAAATCGTGACACGATCTTCGCACTCAATTCCTCCTTCCGTCTTGCACTTCGTTTCCATAGATCGTGCGTTATTTCTTATAAGTTGGGTAGGATGTAAACCCTCAAATTTTTGTAGATTTTTTTATTTTTATTTTGGCTTAAATTGAATGTTTACTATTTTAAAATGATTTATAAATTGATTTATTTATTTTTTTTGTATAATAATAATAATAATAGATTTTTTTACGAAATATATATATATATATATATATATATATATAAAGTCCCTTTTAACAAATATTTACGAATATTTATTTATATATATATTATTAGGTTTAGGGATTATTCTATGACTTTTTATGCTAAATATTTAAATATTTACTATATGATAAGTACAAAAATATTTCTTTATATATAATATATATATTTATAAAAAAAATTTGAAATCATTTTAATACTAGGATGTATATACGTGTATATTAGATATACATGTATATATAAGGAGATATATGTTATATGTTAGGGGGGAAAAAAGGGAAGCAATTTTTGAACAGTGCTTATAGCACTGTTCCCGTCCCCAAGCACAGCCGAGTCGACCCCCTTTCCGCGAAGGAAAGAAACCAGAGACTTTTAGTCTCTTTAAAAATTCAAACACAAATTTTCGAAATCTTTAGCAAAATCTTTTCAAACTTTTTCCTAGGCAATCCTATCTCTCCTCCAATCCAAATCAAAATCCTACTCGAATTCGAATTAAATTCAGAATTCAAACCCATTCGATAGGAATCCTTCCAAAGCCCTAAGAAAATCTATCTGTGCTCTTTGTGCTTCGACCCAGAGTAAATCCTGACCTGTGCCAACGACTCCAGGCCGCTATCGACAGCCGGAGCGCCGCCGACAACCGCACAGTCGACGAAAAACCCCGTAGGAACAGGGTTCCCTTCTCTGAGTTGAATATTGAGGTATGCATCTTCCCACACCAAATTATTCATCTCTGTTTGATTAATTTCCGATCTATAAATTTCTTTAGGAAGTCTACATAACCACCTAACAATCCCAATAATTACTTTAGGCTAAATCATGTAGTAATTAATATTGATCCTGACCCAAAGATTCAAAAAATCTGTCTTATAAACAGTTTGTAACACAGCCAACCACCCTACTTTGACGATTGATTCCCATCAATCCGTTAACCTTTTAGCAAAACCAATTGACCAATCCTATAGACAACCTGTAGCCCTCGAAAACCCTTTTTATAGCTACTATTTTGATTAAGTATATGCGAAGTTATTCGCTTTCAAATATTCACAAAAACAGTTTTTAAATAAGGATTTATTTAAGAAAATTTCACCGATACGAGGTCCGTCCAGACAAACCGGACGTCCCCGTCACAAACCGAAGGTTCCGAAAGGTGCGTATCGACTTTGTGGACGTGTGGGCTTTGACGAAATTCAAATTGGTCGCGTGTGTGCGACGAATTTGACCCGTATCCGTCGAAGAACGTCGTATCGGCCTTTTTCAAAATTTCCCAATTACTTTGTGCACACTTGTCAAATTGCGACAAAACTTCTGCCATTGGACTCGAAATATTTTTCTGGTCCTGTGAGCCAAGTTTGGTCCGATTCTGAGATAGTTGATCGGATCGCCGTTTTACGGGCCCCACGATCCGATTCGACGGACGATTTTGTGCACGACTCATCGGAATCCAAAATTGGATATATCGTTGAGTTCGTCTCGGAAAACCAAATCAGTAGACATGTAGTTTGACAACTTTAGAGACCGTAGATTCTGGCACGTGTTTCGGTGCAAAATAGGTCCAACGGCGGACATCGTTTTGACCCAAAATTTCGATTTTGCCCCTGTTCCGGAATTGGACTTTTGGACAGAAATTTGCTAGATATATCTTTTACACCGAAAATATTTTTGACGTTTGTTTTCGCATCCGGGAATGTTTGCGGAGGTTCCACCCTTGTAGCTCCTTCTCACTTGTCGAGTTTATCTACTAGGCGTCGTCTAGACACCTTCCAACCACCAGGCAAGTATACCTTGCTATATTTACTGTCATATTATTTACTTTCAACATTTATTTACTTTGTTTCATATTTTTGTTTTATTTGTATAAACTGTGCGTCCAAGCCACACTTGGGTGCAAGCGACTCTATTAGTCGTTTTTTTCGTTGCTTTATTTTATTTGATACATGTTGACTTAGTTTTAGCGGACTAACTTCTTATTATGGGATATCCTTATATCTCCATTGGCCATGACACTCACACTATACGGTTTGAGACAGCTTGCTAGGGGCACGGCTTGTATATTGACTGGCCATCTCTATGTAAGAAGTCGTGTGACGGATAGATGATCGTAACTGCTATGACTTGGGTATAGAGACTCAAGCAGTTACAAAATTGGACGAGTTATGGACATGACTTGGTCAGGGTGGGAAACATTGGGGGAGGACAGTTGCTAGTGCGTATGGGAAGCCAAACAGGTAAACCATAGTTTTCGAAAAGAACTGTGGCGTGATATATTTGTAGATACCCTCTGACATTTTGGACGTTATGGCCGGATACGGATGACTGGATGCCAGTTACGTACAAATAGCCTAAATCCCACCCATGTGCATGAAAGTTGTCCTCTAAATTGCACAATAGACAGTTAAAATTTCCTTTACACATTTGTGTCTAAGAGAGTCTTTGCATATTACTATTATTCTGACAGTTCATATTAGCACGTTCTTCCTGTATCTTGTTACGTCCCTCTGAGGACTCGATGATCTCTCCAGGTATAGACGACGAGCAGTATCCTGAGGAGTACGGTTCCAGACTAGACTCTCCATTTGCAGCTAAGGAGGTCGCGCCTTCAGATCTTATTTGATTATATTCTTAGTTGATGGACTTATGTAATTGATACTTTTTTCATATTCATTTCAGTTTATTTCTTTTCGTAGCTCGGTAGTGGATTTGTTTCCGCCCGACAGATATTTCTCTTTATTTTCAGTTGAGACATTTGGTTTTTTATTTCTTTTAGTTATCATTGTGGATGAGATATAGATGTTGCCTGTGACCTTGATATATTGTTATGAACTGGAGCTCTCTTATTACAGCTTATGTGGGTATACGTAGATTCCATATATTGGAGTAGTCTGCATATGTATGTAGCTGGCATGTACGTATTTCCTAGTCCTATGTATATTGGGAATGGGGCGTTACACCCTGGGTTGTTGTTGCTTCCACATGAACAATGCCATAATCCTGTTTACAAGTTTCAATGTTTCTGCTCATGAACTGCAAACTGATGCTAGGCCCCTGATAGAAAGATCATTCTAATAAATGCTTCCTAAAATTGACCACTTGGTGTTGGTTTAGGCGAGTGGGCGGAATTCTGCTCGCTAGTACATAGATGATGAACTGACCCACGTTGTGGGCACTCTTTTTAGGTGCCCGTGCTTGGGAAGCTCAGTATACAGAGATCGTCATTTATCAGTCCCACGGTATCGAAGATTTGTTGGGCAAGCAGAAGCTCTCATTGTAAAAGATGATGTCTTCTGTTTACAAATGGCATAATGTATGGAACATTGTAATCAGTGTACCAGTGAGTTGTAAGCCAATGTCGATATATCGAGTTGTAATCCAATGTATCAAAACCTCAAATGTAAGGTTTATGGCATTTGTTCAGTTGGTTATCAATATAAAGTGAGATGTGTTGAAAACTTGCATTCTATTGCAAGTCTTGTAGTCTATTTTTAATTATCAATAAAGACAGCTTATTTCTACATATCTCTGTACGACTTCAAGTTTTCTGCTTATTTCCGCTACTATAATTCAAATAATGTGTTCTATTCAATGAGTAAGAATGTCCCCATTATCTTTAATTTGTCTGTTTTTGCCGCTGCAATGTGTTCCTATTTGGAGATTATCAATTATATACCGTATTTGCCTTGTACAAGTGCAATACCAAACTTGTACGACATCACGCTCAAGCGAGGACGATCGATTCCAAAAGTTAAATACGAGTGAAATGACTTTGCTGAATCGGGGCGTGACAGCTACCCGTGCGCCCGTTTCAAATCGTCATTGTCTTCTATTTTTTGGTGAATATTTAGATTTTTTAGGGGTGATTGATTCAATCAGAGAGGGCTGGCTGGAAATCATAGGACTAGTCGTCTGGCCGAAAATTGAGGTTTGGAGGGGAAGAGTGGACGGCGCAGTCACGATGGGGCAGAGCGCGGAGTCGCCAAGTGGGGTTTTGTGGAGTCAATGAGAGGATTTGTGAATTTTAGGGCTACTGCTTGCTGGCTTGGAAAGAAAGAGGAGTTTTCTTTGCTGGACATGTTGGTTGCTACTTGCTTGCTCCGTTGAGGAATTACTAATGAGGAAGCAGCTAGCAGCTAGCTGGCCTCTTCAGTTCGGACATGGCCGCATGGGCCTAGTATATAAAAAAAAATTTGGAGCCCGGGCTGTAGCCCGGGGCAGCCCAGTCCACCCTCCGTCCATGCACGCCAATGACCACTAACACAAATGGTTAGTGTGGAGACATGTGGCCCTTGTGGATGGAGTTCGAATTCCAGTAGGAGCGAATCCAGAAACTAATTACCTTTTCTTCAAAACTACACACACACACACACAAGGAAGCTCACGCATATCCTCCCCAGAGGTTCTAGGTTCGAACAACGGAGAAATCACATTTAATTCTTTGTGGGAGGGAAGCCGGTGCAGGGCGGATGCGAGTGCAGGTGTGGTTAGAGTGAGCTAGACATATCCTCCTAAGAGGTTCTAGGTTCGAACAACGGAGGAAGCATATTTAATTATATGTGAGAGGGCAACAGGTTTAGGCCGGATACGGATGTGGTACGGTACAAAAAAAAGTAAAAAAAAAATTACTTTATTACCTTTTTAATATTGTTACAACATACGTTTCTGTAGAAGTCCTAAATGGGAGAAAATGATACAAATACCCGATCCAAAAACGTGGGACGAAGTCTTTGTTGCATATATCATGAATTAATTTTCCGCTTGTGATTACTACCAACAAGAGATGTTTTGTACTGCCACCAAATTGATGGTTGTCAATAGTACTACCAACGACAGAGGATTCAAGCTCACAAGGGCGGATTGACCGGCGTTTGTAGTTAATATGAAAAATAGTATTGTTACCACTTGTTGGACAAGCGGTGTGATCCGAAACAGAGTTGTCCCATGATGTGCGATATTGAATTGGGCTCATATGCCTTAAAAGAGAATTCTTATGTAAGGTCTGAACCAATCCTAATTATCTACACCATATGATCCACCTCTTAACCGATGTGGGACTAAATTATCAACTCCATAGTCATCCCCCATTTGAACGCTCAACCGAAAACTAAATATAATCCAACAATTGGTACATCAAAAATTTGAACCTTAGACAATTGTTTTATCTGTCATGTATCTGGTCCGGCCTTGTGTACAGATATACACACAAAGAACTGCTTTCGTACTCCAACCAGTAATATGGTTGCGTAAGGCAAATCCTTACTTTAGTGAATAAGACCTGTCATGTTACCTGCAGGCGTGACCGCGGGTCCACGTGGCCAAACTCTATTGATAGAATATCCGACAATAGGCTCAACCAAATATGAAAGGCCTGTAGAAGCATGGAAAAGAATAGGAATTTCTATACGGCCCAGAATCAACAGAAAACTTCATGCGGCTCGAAACCTAGGGAGTTTCATGCGGCTCAAAATCCCTGGGAGTTCATACGGCTCAGAAAGCTTCATGCGGCCTTATGAGGCTCAAAATTCCTGGAAAATTCATGCGGCTCAGAAAGCTTCATGCGGCCTTATGCAGTTCAAAATCTGCCTATACAGCTGGCCATAATTGCTCTGACATAAAGGCGACAGCTCTGACAAAGATGATGGCTCTGACATAAAGACGAGACGTGACATGTTCCTAAAAAGACGAGAAAATCTTTATGTATCTGGCACAGTTCACAAGTTCCAAAGAAAATTCTCTATACGGTTCGCCTATGCCACTCTCATGCGGATCAGTCATGAGACCACTCTCATGCGGCTCGGTAATGAGACCACTCTCATGCGGCTCGGTCATGAGACAACTCTCATGCGGCTCAGTCATGAGATAACTCCCATGCGGCTTGGTCATGAGACAACTCTCATGCGGCTCAGTTATGAGACAACCTTCATACGGCCCGGGCATGAGACACCCTTCATGCGGCTCAGCTATAGGACAGTCTTTCATGCGGCTCAGCCAGGATGCATCATTTATACGGCTCTCCACATAGTAGCAGTTAAGACACGTGGCAGAAATTGACCAAGTCTTAAATAGTTCAGATTTAGTACAACAAACAGATCATGATCAATCTTAACCAATCCCCAGATGTCCACTTCTCAAGGCACAGTTACAAGGATGTGGCCCAAAATTAGCCACGTGGCTGTACACCCCCTCTTACTCATGAATTCCTATAAATAGCAAGGTGCTATTCCCTTACATACACACAGAGACACAGAGATACACACAGAGCATTTCTTCACCGGAGCCGAGGTTGCGTTCGATCGTCCAAGGAGTAAGACAGAGTTAATAGCACTTTCTCGAGCCTCTACCGTCACCCCCAGAATCAAAACTAAACAATTGTACTTAGATTGCTTTTCCTAGGTTTTGTTCCTAGGCTCTCTTTTGTACAAGCGAGTTTGTAATTGTGAGTTAAAGTTCAGTCCTCCTATAAAATTGTTCTGTTCTACGACAATCAATGGCAAACACGATGGCGACTCTGTTGGGGACTAACTTCTCCACTACTGAGAAGTTGGTGACGCAATCAGACGTAGCCAAACTCGGCTCCACGTAACAGATGCTGGTTGTTCGCTTCGACCAACAAACGTTTGAAGAGATGCTCTCCGAGGGGAGCACTACCCCCGTCCAGAAGCGAGCCGGCCCAAAGAAGGCCTGCAGGGAGTGGAGGCCCAAAACCGTTACCCCTCTCCAAGCTCTGGAAGAAGTATTTTCTGCTGCCCAAGACGGCGAAGAAGACTCACATGTGTCCCCACTTCAGGCTGCAGAGGACCCTGTTGTCCCCAAGTCCGGCAAAGGAAAATACTACGATGCTGGACTTACGGGAGCAAATGGGAACTCTATGCGGTCCAGAAAGAAGCCGCAGAAGGGTGCCACCCGCATGCGGAAGGCTCATGCGGCCACCAATTCCAGCCACATGCAGAAGGCTCATGCGGCCACCAATCCCAGTCGCATGCAGAAGGCTCATACGGCTACCAATTCTAGCCGCATGCAAGATGCCTATGTGGCTACCAATCCTACCCACAGGGAGATGACCTATACGGCATCCAATCCCAGTCGCCGGCCATCTGCCCTATGCGTCTCGGGTTCAGTCTTCGACCGCCTCTCATGCGGTCCTGACATCAAAAGCTCCAATGAGAATGTGCCAGATTCCATACGGCACAGTTTGGACTCTTCCTACTATGCGCCCTCGGGTACTAGAGCAAAGAAGTCTAGGACAGCGCGGGCTGGTCGAGCTCAATCAGATATCCTAACCTCTGACCATCAGAGAGTCCCGCTAACTGTTATGCAGGCCTCTGACGAAAAGTTGTACAGAACCGCCCGTGTCCCGTCCCCGACGGAAAATGGACCGGGTGGTTCCCAAAAGTCTTCCAACAATGATCGAGGGCAAGTGCTTTTACTAGCCCCGCATCAGGGAGCAAACATGATACCAACACACTCGTGTGCTCGGGATTCCCGGGCCCACAAAACGAGAATAAAGGTTGATCGAGATGTACTTGACTTGCGTGATGTGATTCTTCACAAGTGCAAGGAAAAAGAAGAAACCTTGGGATGCAAAGAGTCCTTCCATGGACATTACTGCACTCAAGTCAATGTCAACTGCTGCTGCAACAAGACAGCAGTACAAGAGGACCGGCAGTCCGTCTTCCAACGACTGCAGCAGCCAAGACCGGCCCTAGAACAAAGCTCGGGAGATGAGGCGTTTCCTTTTGCCTCCTGTAACTCTGCCCGAAAGGTCCCTATCGGCAAAGGAGGGAAGAAAATAAATACCTCCAGCCCGATGATATCAACCAGCACGGCCAAGAAACTCTCATCTAGGGGGTTGTCCACAGCCGTCACAGAAGAGGTTTATCAAGGTACCCGCTCAAAGAAGAAAGCCTCATCACTTGGAGATTCATCATCTACCTTCTTGGGGGTAGTTGGAGCTGGGGGTAGCACTCTTCGGAACATCCACAATAATTCGGTGTTCCAAGAAGATGAACCTGGGGAAACAATCCCCCCAGCATATACAACAGAGTCTGACGTTCCTGAAGACGTCCACAAATCCCAAGACGAGGCAACCTCCTATGTAGGGGTGGCACCTCCTCCGAGTCCGAACCAGAGAAGAACATTCCCACATATCCCGACGACTTCTCTGTGCAAGGATAAGATTCGGAGGGTACGTCTTCTACAGTGCCTTCCACCTCTCCTCACGTGAAGACAGTATTCATGACTGAGAATGATCAAGACGGTCCCAGTGATCGGCAACGTTTTGATACTCTCGAGGCCATACTTCATACTTTGGTTAAGTCGGTGGACGAGATCAAGGCGGCCCTATCGGCTCTACAAGCAAGGACACATGGTCAAACAAGCTTGGGTCCCATCGCCAATGCGGACTCAAACACGACCGCACCAACCCCGGGCGATAATCCGCCCGAAGTATCATCTACCACTGCTGCAGAAGAAGCCAGGGAGGCGAGAAAAGAAGTCCAGGAGCTCTGGGCAATGTTTCACGCCCAAGAAACCTCTGAGGACCTCAGGATACTACAACCGTATCCCACTGCATGGAGAGATGTCCCCTTCCCTCCATGATACAAACCATTCAACATCAATCCATATGACGGTAAGACCTCTGCGAGCCGGTACATGACCTACTTCGAGGTCACAACAGACCATCTGTCGTATGATGACGCCATCCTCACGAGGTTGTTCATTGGGGCATTAGAGGGGGTCGTATTCGACAGGTACAGTAACTTGCCGGATAACTGCATCCATTCCTTCGTCGGCTTCAAACATATGTTCTTGGAGAGGTTCTATGAGGTGGGACAAAATGTGACAATGTTAACCCTCATGGACGTTGTCCAAGGAGAAAAAGAGCTGACAAGGAATTACATTGAGCGGTTTCGCCAAACCGTGATGAAATTGCCCTCTGGTAACCCAGACTCTTCTTTAATTAAGATTTGCTAAAAGAGGCTGCTTCCCACAATCAACCTCTGGATGGGCGAAAGTCAATTTAAAGACTGGAAGACCTTCATCATCAGCGCCACTAGCGCAAAAACAAAGCTGAAGAAGGCTCGCCAACCAGGGCTACATATCTCGGATGGAGAGGATAAGGGCAAATGCCCTAATACCAACAACAACAACGACGGTAATTCCTCTAACAACCGAGACACCAAAGGTAAACAGGCTATGGTGGCCGATACAGTCCAAAAGCCTGAGCCAAAGCAGGCAGAGAAGCAGTGGCCTCAGATGACTTACTCCTTCGAGGATAGCCATGTCAAGCCCATATTTGACATGCTCTTGCAAGGAGACAGAATTCAACTCCCTCCGCCGAAACGTGAACCTCGACCTGCAGAGATGCAGAGCCCAAAGTACTGTCACTTCTACAGCTACGTCCACCACGCTACTCAAGACTGGTTCCAATTAAAGCGATACATCCAGAACCTCATCGATTCCAAGGCTCTGGCCATTGATTTCGAGGAGGTAACCGTAGCTGCCAACATGATGTCAGTCTAATTCGGCAGCTTCCCTCCAACGAAGACTCAAGATGGCATAGTACCCATCCCCCGGGCAACAATGGAGGTCACTAATCCTCCACCTCTCCGAGACCAGACGACTGGGCTGGTGCCCCTCACCATGTCAAGAGGAAAGGTCATGTGGGTCCACCCGGACTTGGTGCCTGAAGTAACTCAATCAGCATCATCCCCTACCAGCAAGAAGAAGGGCAGGAAGACTAAGTCTTGCCATACGATCTCAGCCGATACCGAAGAAGCGACAGCTGTCGTTACCTAGTCGGTGCACAATCTCAACCCTTGCCGGGTAACTCGGCTGAAGAACATCAGTCGGCCACTGTTGATGCTCCAGGACCCTCTCAGTCTCCGTCGGCCGACAAGCCAAAGACAAAGAAGACCCGCTTCGACAAGCCGCTCCGTAAAGACGTACCGCAGGGGTTGGAGAGGCCCTACAATTTTGACATCCTAGCACAATTGGCCAACACACCAGCCAAATTGTCATTATATGAGCTCTTGAGGCTCTCCAAGGACGTTCGCGTTGCACTGAGCGAAGCACTCCAGAATGTCGACGCGTATTTGGCTCAGGTCAAGCTTACAGGGGAAAGCTCGCCAGCAGATCTCCAGGACAGCGCTTGTACAGGTGCAATGCCCAACATTGTGTTCACTCCGTAGGATATGCTCATCAAGACCAACCTGCACGATCGCCCTCTGTATTATACTGGATACGTCGGCGACATCAAGGTGGATCGGATGCACATTGATCCAGGTTCTTCGATAAGCATTATTCTGAAGAGCTTGCTTTACCTCTTACGCATACCTATGCATCGGCTGACACCTACCAGCACCGCCATTAGCGGTTTCAATTCAGGAAGAAGCTACCCTATTGGAAAGATTCGCCTCAAATGCCAAATTAGTGACCTTCAGTCGGAAGTGACTTGCTATGTCATAGACGCAGATATGTCCTACAACATTCTTCTAGGGCGTCTGTAGATACACGATTATATGATTGTGCCTTCCATATTGCACCAGTGCTTCAAATATGTCGATAAGTACGGCATCGTAAAGATAGAATTTGCCGACATCGATCCCTTCAAAGGGGTTGAATCCTACTATTCGAATTCCTGTCTGTAAGAGAAATCGAAAAGGCACTTGATCAAAGAGGATGCTCAAGAGCAGATGGAGGCTACAATGGGAACAGAAGAACCACTGAAGATCCATCTCGAGCCCCGCAAACCAGGCAGAACTACACCTCTTGTAGCCACTCTGCGTAAAGAAGCAACTAGTCTCCCGGTGCTCACCGCACAAAAGGAGCAGATAGTTATCCGACTGCCAAGGTCTGGCCAAGGGCCGAGACCCACTGTAGAGCCACTGACAATCAGACTGCCAAGAGCCGGCCACCAACAATCAGAAGAGATCAATCCTTCTGTCAAGCCGATGACCATTCATCTTCCCCGGACAAGTCGACAACTGAACGCTAAGCCAGGGACTGCTAGTGAGCCAAAGACTCAACGTTCAGTACCAAGCGCTAAGCTAGGGACCGCTAGTGCGCCAACGACCCTACGTTCAACACCACCAGTGGGACCCTTGACAACCAAGTTGCCCAGGTTATCCTCCCAATCTTCATTAATGCAGGGGGTGGCTGAAGAGAAGTTAGAGCTAGCAAAGTATGTGGCTGCACACACTGATGTTCCTTCTGCTGATGATGTAATCCTACCAGAAAAGATACCTTATTTTATCAATAAAAGGCTATCTTTGAACTACCTCGAGCTTAACAAGCTCCGTATAATGTATGCTATGGAACACGGTATAGGCACCAACTTACACACACAAGTGAAGAATGTCTATACCACGAACCAACTTACTCCCATGGAAGGCGCTTGCTTCATAGTCGAGAGAGAAGATAACCCAATCATTTTCGACCGAAAGAATGGTCAACAGTCCTTCAGGCCAGAGGAAGTCGATCTCGAACCCGACACCGGAAGACTGCCTCTTTATCTATATAGCTCCCGCTCTAAGTACCTCATGCAAAAACAGGGGTATGATATGGAAACTACGCCAGGCTTGAACTATGGCACCGGCCGACGATTACCCTTACAATTGCCAGTCCCGGCTGGAAAACCACGGGATTATTACAACAAAACCAGGCGTGGTCTAGGCTATGTTACACCTGCAACAACTCCGAAGAGCTCGGATAAGGAATGCGAATGGCATTCACATTCGACTGGATTACCCACTTTCGATTCGGATGTCAGCATCGGGGATGTATTCAGGCAAGCTTGGTCTGTCGACATGGCATTTGTTGACGCCTACGAGGAAGACGAAGACGTACCCGAACTTTTCGAGTTAGAGCCTTGGGTCCAACAGCTAGATGCGCAATGGAAGAAGCATTTCGAACAAAGAGATCCCCCTACCGAAGATGAGGTTATGCAAGTTGACCTCGGCGATGAATCCTCTTCAAAGCCAATCTTTATCAGCAAAAGCCTGACAGACGAAGAGCGGGAGTCGCTATTGCAACTCGTCAGAGAGTACATTGACGTGTTCACCTGGAGCTATAAAGACATGCCAGGGCTAAACTACGAGGTTGTACTCCATAAGCTCAACATTCATCCGGACGCAAAGTTGGTCAAGCAATAGCAACGACGATTCTGCCCGAATATCACGAATTCTATCGAAGCTGAGGTCAACAAACTAATAGCCAGCGGCTTCATCCGTGAGGAACAACATCCCGACTGGGTCGCCAACATAGTATCGGTCCTCAATAACAATAGGAAGATCCGAATCTGCATCGACTTCCGAAATCTGAACGAAGCATGTCCTAAAGATGAGTTCTCTCTTCCTATTACGGACATAATGATTGACAACACATGTGGCTTTAAGCGCATGTCGTTCATGGATGGCTTCTCAGGATACAACCAAATTAAGATATTTCCTGACGACAAAAAGCATACATCATTCCGAACACCGATTGGCGTGTACTGTTACACAGTCATGCCCTTTGGTTTAAAGAATGCCGGTGCCAGTTACCAATGAGCTATGAGTGTCATCTTCTGAGATCACCTGCGTAAGACAGTAGAATGTTACGTCGATGACATAGCCATCAAAAGCCGCTCTAAGGAAGATCATCTGCATGATCTGAGGACAGTATTCGACCTGATACGAGCAAACAACTTGAAGATGAATCCCACCAAATCCTTCTTGGGCGTATCCAGTGAAAAATTCTTGGGTTTTATCATTATCGCCCAGGGAATCCATAGAGACCCTGAGAAGATGAAGGCAATCATGGAGAAGGATCCCCCAAAAAATCTCTGAGTACTCAGAGGCCTTCAAGGGAGACTAGCTTACATCAGGAGGTTTATCTCTAACCTCTCCGGGCGATGTTAACTATTCACACATCTCATGAAGAAAGGCGTTTCCTTTGTATGGGATGAGAAATGCCAACGTGTCTTTGACAATATTAAAGAGTATCTGTCGAACCCTCCAGTCCTGGTGGCCCCGGTTGCTGGAAAGCCGTTCTTGCTCTATGTGCGAGCGATAGAGCATTCCCTCGGTGCTCTACTAGCACAAAATAATGATGCGGGGCATGAACAAGCTATCTATTATCTCAGTTGAATGATGATAGGGCCTGAGCATAGATACACCGTCGTGGAAAAGGAATGTCTCGCCTTGGTGTTCGCTATTCAGAAAATGCGACACAATGTTATAGGACAAACCATCCATGTTATATCATGAGTCAACTCCCTCAGGGTCCTCATGACCAAACCTGGCGCACTCAGCTCTTGCCTTTCTACCTAGGCGATATTATTGTCCCCCTACCACATGATCTTCGTCCCGCAGAAGGCTATTAAAGGTCAAGCTCTGGCAGACTTTTTAGCGGCCCATCCAGGTTCGAAGTCAACCAGAACATATGAAGAGATCCAGACGAGGTCGCCAATTCAAATATGGCTTCCCATGATACCGTCTAGCGAATGTTCTTCGACGGTAGTATAAGAACCGGGCCCAAGGGCAACATCGTCGTTGGAGTCGGAGTGGTACTGATTTTTTCCTCTGGCTTGGTGATCAGTCGGGAATACTCACTCACGGAACCTTGTTCAAACAACGTGGCCGAGTACAACGCCTTGGTCATCGGCCTCCGACTTGCGAAGGAACTGGGGTAGAGTACCTGCAAGCATATGACGATTCACAGTTAATTGTCAATCTGATTCGGGGCTCATATGAAGTTTGCCATGAATATATGATCCCCTATCATCAGATAGAATTCGCCATCATTATATCCTTGAAAGGGTTCTTCATAGAACATGTTCCAAGACTCTGGAACATTGAAGTCGATGCCCTAGCAGGACTTGCTACTTCTCTGGCAGTTCCAAATCATACTCATCATTTGGTGGACGTAATAGGCCATAAATTGGTTTGTCCTAAGAACAACGTGCAATTTGCTGTGAGTTACTCTGCCCTGGCGGTCGACGAATCACAGGACTGGAGACTCTCGTTTATTGACTTCGTAGTCTACGACATCTTACCGGAGAATCCGAAAGAAGCCACTTCTATCAGAAGACGTTATCTTAGATTCTTCTACGATACAGAGACAAAAATGATGTATCGGCGATCCTATGATGGGTTGTTGCTCCGGTGTCTGTCAAATATAGAAGCCAAAGAAGCTGTACGCGAAGCTCACGATAGCGTTTGAGGGGCCCATCAACCTGGCCCGAAATTGCAAGACCGTATTCGCCGGATGGACTATTACTGGCCTACGATGGTAGAAGATGCGATAGACTATGCAAGAAAATGTAAAGCTTGTCAGGTCCACGCAGATTTCATACACCAACCATCCGAATTCCTACATCCGACGGTGGTATCTTGGCCATTTAAGGCATGGGAAATGGATATCATCGGTCCAATTACCTCGTCTTCATCCAGAGGACACCGTTTTATACTGGTAATTACGGACTACTTCTCCAAATGGGCGGAAGCTGTTCCACTTGTAGAAGTGAAGACATCAAACGTGATCAGCTTCGTCAAGCATCACGTCATCTATCGCTTTGGACTGCCTCGAAGGATCATCCATGATAATGGTTCGCAGTTCGCAAGCCATGCCTTCTATCAGTTTTGCAACAAATATCGAATCCAGAATATCGCTTCAATGTCGTACAACCCGGCGGCTAACGGTCTGGCTGAAGCATTCAACAACACTATAATCAAGCTTCTCAAAAAGTTCGTGTCCTCAAACAAATGCGAATGGAATGAAAAGCTTGGCGAATGCTTATGGGCGTACCATACTACAATCCGGACAGCCATCGGGAACACACCATTCTCTCTGGTATACGGAAGTGAGATAGTTCTTCCATTGGAGACTCAAATCCCCTCGCTCTGTGTCGCCCTCACTTACCGATTGACGACGGATGATAATTACCGTCGTCGGCTACATGAGTTGGAGGCCTTAGATGAAAAGCACCTGCTAGCTCAATAACGAATCAAGCTTTATCAAGCCCGTATCTCTGGAGCCTTCAACAAAAAGGTCGAGCTGAGAAAATTCTAAGTAGGCAATCTCATTTTGGCAGTTCGGAGGCCGATGGTTATGACTCACAAAATTGTCGACAAGTTTCAGCCAAAGTGGGAAGGCCCATTTATTATCGAGGCTGTATTCTCCAATAGTGCATACCGTCTCGCAAAGCAAAATGGAGACTTGCTCATGATGTCCATCAACGGTAAGTTCCTGAAGAAATATTATGTCTAAACGACATCCGCCGAATCAACCGGATTGTTGAGTTATGTACCCTTAAGTACCGCTGAACTTATACTCTGGTCATTCTAAATGAATCCATATCGCATCTTCTGGGTAGTGAGTCATGTATAATCATACCTCTGAACTTTCTCCCTAAAAGAGCATCTTTCTCATAATCTATTACCCGTACTTTCAGCGCATAAAAAAGGGTAACAGGTCCACAAAATTCCAGAAACAACAACGTCGATGTCACCTCTGAGTTGTTTCTCTTCCATCACAAACAAATCACCCCTTACATAGAACTTCCACGTCCATATTACCTCTGAGTTGTTCTATGTACCCTTCGTTGAGTCCACTCCTGCCACGTCTTCATTACCTCTGAGTAGGAAGACTCCGTAGTAAAACCGTCATATTTATCACGTCCTCATTACCTCTGAGTAAGTATGTTGGTTTTCTCTCGACTTATTATCCGTACCCAAAACCAGGGTACGCCAAGGATAATAGGCCCACAAATATCTACAGTTGACCACAAATGTCTACAGTTAACCACAAACGTCCGCAGCTGACTACAAATGTTGTACTCGGTCCTCTAGTACATGCGCCTCTTTTCTCACCATCACATGCCTCTGGAACCCAGCTGTTCCATGGCATTCTTTTGCCCAATACCAAGAACTTCATGCCTGCCTTACCACGGAATTGTTCTAGGTATCTCTATCAAACTTATTATCCATACCTAAAACCAAGGTATACCAAGGGTAATAGGTCTACAGAAAGTCCCCCAGTGGGGCAAATATCATAATACCAAAAATACAGTACAAGCACAACAGATAAAGGATGATATAAACATAGTCATTCATTTAAAATCAAGAGTACTATATTTTCTGGGACCACGTCCCTATTAAAAAAATGGAGGAACATAATAATGAAAGAAAGAAAAAGCCGATCATGGTTCGGCGACACATAATTCTCTGTGCCGGTCCCTCAGCTTGGTCGTTGACCGCTCAATCCTCAGCTTGGCCCGGCGCTCAGCCTCGTGAGTCAACCTCTCCGCATCCTCCAGATGCGCATGTGCCTTCCAACCATCTTCAAGTTTCTTCAGTGCACGTTCCAAGGCATCAGAGGTTCGGGTGACCTGGTCGGTCTTCCGGAGAATTAGCTCCTTATCTTTACGGGAAGCCTGGAGCTCAGACTCTAAAGAAGCTAATTTCTTCTGAAGCTAGAGAATCTGTTCGTTCGTATCTGCTATCCCACGAGAGGCAGCCTCTTTTCGAGCGATACAATCCTCTCCTCTGCGGCTTAGTTCATCGTACTTCAGAGATAGATCCCGAAGGTCCCTCACCAGAGCTGGTTTGGACGTATCCCGTACCGTCCTTACCTTTTCCATGGCTGTTATAAGGAAGGCACGCTCCTGATCTATTGCTAAAGATGGATCGACTTGCCACAGTCCTTGACACTGAGCCACCAACTGATCAGATTCTACTAATTTGGGCTCTAGGAGCTCGACCATCCCTGTCCCGCCGGGGAGTGTTCTGAAGAGTTCAATCTGACCACGGGCACATTGACGAGCCAATGTAAAAGATGTCCCCCTCTCCAAGGCAGCTTCAACCCCTCGCTTCAGATGGCGGTAAAAACTATCAACCACGTCCTTTGACGATTCATCCAGAACTTCCAAAGAAGACGGTGTCAAAGGAAGAGTAGCTGGCAGGGCTGAAGACGGTCGTGAAGAAGATGCACCAGAGCTTGATGCCCCTATCACTAGGAAAACATGTTATGAGCGATAGGACGCCTGAATAGCAGCCATATCCTCCTCCGTGGCCCGAAGGATCCGGAGACTCGGCAGGGCAGAAAGGTCAACCTTCGGTGTTGGAGCCACATGAGCCAAGGAGGGTACAGGGACCATTTCTCCCCACCCCGGCAGTTCTACTACGTCTCCTCCTGAACTTGATCTGGCAGGAGGTCCCTCGGTATGAGTTGGAAGAGGAGGAGGCATACTTTCTTCCACCAGATCCCCCTTGCGACTTCCCCTCCCCCCCGATGATGTTCGCCGTCGGCAGCGAAGGAGCAGGACCTGTATGTCCAGAGCAACCATCGATCAACTTAACCTGAAGGATATAAAGATAGAGCAAATAAACCTCCTCACTAGTCAAGACATGACTTAGCTTACCAGGGGAGGGTTGCTGAAGCTGAGGCTCACTCACAGCCACCGTCTCCTCTTCAACGGCGACACTTGAGCCGATTGCAGCCGCTTCCTCTGCCCCAGCCACCCCAAAGGTGGATACAATTAGATCAACATCAACCGGCTTAGGTTCAGCAACCTCGGGGATCGGTTCAATACAGCCCACATCGTCGGGATGTCAGCAGCGGGAGGAATCTCAGCCGTCGTCGGGACGACCCTGGTGGAAGTAAGTTCGGCTGACATAGCACTAATTAAGGCGGTTAGAGACGGGTCAACCTCAGAGGCGGTAGCCGGCTCTAAGGAGTTCACTTCTCCCGACGCCTACAAAAAAAAGGAAAATTATCATATTATTTCAGAAAAGAAGAACAAAAAGAGGATCGTAACTCGATTCACCTCCGAAACGACGTCGACGTCCTCACTTCTAATGATCGGCCCGCGAGGCTTGACCGCAGCCTGTTTTCGGGAGTATATCATGCCGCCAGCAGAGGGTGCATGCCTGCTACGTTTTCGGGAAGGACTAGGCGCAACAGGGGGCTGACCTGCCACCAAATCATCCGCAGGAGGAGGAGGCAAGTTATCAGGGTCACCCTCTTCGTCCATATTTGTAGACTCTGAGTCAGATACATCAACTGTCCTCCCCTTCTTGATCCTTGGCTTCTCCACCAAGACAGTACCAATAATAAAGCTGGTACTTGGGTCAAAGTCTCTTGGGGGCTTATTCACCATAACATGGTACAAGGCCGCCATGTATAAAATATGTCCCGACTCGCTAGCATCGGGAACAGAGAAAGTCACACGGGTGTGAACCGCACTATAGTAGTACCAAGCCCGGATGCCGTCAAGGACGCTGCCCTCAAAGTCCAGGCAGGAGCTGGGATTGTCCAAAAACATCTGACTATACCCAAATTGCCGAAAGAATCGGCTGGGTAAGTAAGGCTCCAAAAAGACGCAATTACGGTTGAGATACACTAGATGTGCAGGACGAATATTCTGCAACCAGAGGAGCATCTTCTCGGGCAAGAATTTGGGAGACACAGCACTATCAAGGTGCACAGTGCTTACTTCTTCATTGGTAAAATGAGGAACAGACACGAAAAAGGAGTATCTGTCCACTCGCGCCAGCGCCATCCGACAGACGGGCATGGTGGTGTACTCCCAAGGCATGCGATGGTACAGATAGATGAAGGCATCATCAGCAGTCACGTCATCCTTGGGGCCAGGCCTCATTAGAGATTGGTAATGCATCAACAACCACCCCATCAGATAATGGTAGGGCAGCTCGATTCATTCAAAGTCTTTCGCCGTGTCGCGAGCGATGACTTTGGACGAGAAGGCGCGGAGGCCACGATATGCGCTGCATACCATGGCGGAGAGAAGGGCTAGTCTGGCACCAAAGACTAGCTTTACTGCAGGGAGGATCAGGTTACGGCTGATTCTCTCAATAGCACCAGCCCCTCCCGAAACTACGCAGTTCCGCAGCCACACCATCAGAAATTCCGCCAAGAGAGCCTTTTCAAACATCTTCTGGGTATCCTGATAAAAGTAATTAAAGGAGTCAGTTTGGCTCCTAAATCTGTCACCCAGGGTTTTCACCCTCTTGGCGGTCGACACTTGGTTCTGCACCTCCTTCCGGGTTCGAGGACCTCGGGGGGAAACCCGGCCTGAGGCGCCTAGCTCAAAAAGATAGCTGAGCCAGGTCCTGGTATGAGGAAGGTTCCCTTCCGAGCAATCATTCTTCTTCTTTGATATCTGCTGGCACGTACTATGGTGACATAGTAGTTCCCGGTAAACAGCCACAAAGCCCGAGAACCGTTGCTCTAACTCCTCGAATTCTTTATTCGTAGGGGTACATGCCTCAAAGACTTCATCTCCCCAGGGCAGCTTAGAGACTTCACGCATCTCGTAGAGAGCGAGCCCCATCTCCCCTTCAGGTGTAAAGAAGGTCCCCGTTCGACGGTTGTACACATCTCAAGAAGATCCATGAACAACTTCTTGTTCATGGGCAGACCATAACAGATGCCCCGAATGGCATGATACTGGCCAATCTCGAGCAGGAGATCCTTGTATGTCCGTAAGACCCACGAGGTCAAGTTGATCCATGAAGGGGTAGGGTTCATCCAGTTCATCAGTGCCAACCAACCAATGGAATAGGACCCCTTCTGAGCAAGCTGGTTCATGAAAGTGTCAGCTTGGGAGAACCGGAAGTTGGAACCCTGCACATTTATGAAGCTGCCCGGGGCCAACCCTATCACAGAGCAGCTGATCTGTAGCTTGGTTGCAATTACCGACCTCGATATTTTATTATAGTGAATATCGTCCACGAACATCCCATGATGGCTCAGAGTTAGGGAGCCAGCCATTTTCTTGTCCTTCGGCAGCATATTGAACCAAGACAGCGGGAAGTAACACTCCATCTGAGGAATATGGATCGCCATCCCGTTGGAAGAAAAACTCCAACTTTCAGAGATATCTAGAACGTTGGGGTTCTTTACAGTCAGAGCATCTCCAAAGAGGAATGAGGGTTTCAGATGTGTGCCCCCTAATTTTCCCGAGTTCATCATACTCAAGAGAAAGAAGAAGGATTGGTTACTGATATCCCTCAGCCTCTCCTCGGGTTGATCTTTGGTGATTTGGGCCGACACATAATCGACCACATGGTCGAACCTCACACCCACAACAAACTGAGCTTGACCTACCAGAAGCTCCCCTGAAGGATTGACCGGCAACTTCACTGAAAAAGACAAAAGAAACAAGTCAGAAGATGGCCAAAGAAAACCACTTAATGTTTTCTGAGCTTATGCGGCTCTGTTAGGTGGGTCTTCATGCGGCCCAGTTCATAAGTTGCTTATGCAGTCACGAGACGTTTCTCATGCGGCTCGGTCGTGAGACGTCCCTCATGCGGCTCAGTCATGGAAGAATTCTCATGCGGCTCAGACATGGGATAACTCTCATGTGGCTCGGACATGAGACATCTCTCATACGGCTCGGTCATGAAGCAACTCTCATGCAGCTCGGACATGAGACAACTCTCATGCGGCTCGGTCATGAATTAACTCTCATGCGGCTCGGTTATGAAGCAACTCTCATGCGGCTCGGACATGAAGCGTACTCCATGCGGCTCAGTCATGAGGCGTTCATGCGGCCCATACGGCACAGCTTATGCGGATTCATCACACTGAACTTGAGCAGTTCAATGAAGACGAAAAGCGCATTAACTATGCCAAAGCATGATAGGGAAAGGACCGCGCATAAAACATGCGACATAGCCACGAAAGTTAGGGTTTAACTCATGAAGTTTTCTTCCCAAATGCTCTTACCATCAATAGAAGGATGAACGTCGGGGTGAACTGAGATCGCCGTATTCGATGAAGAGGTAACTCCTTTGCCCTTTGCTGCAGCACTGGAAGAAGTCTTGGGGGCCATGGATGATCGAGAGTAGAGAAGACGGCGACTAGGGCAAGAAAGATTGAAGAAAGAAGAGAGTAAAGAACCTCTCTCTTCAAAAGTTGCTCGTACTTATAGGCTGACAGAGGCGTGTGAACCGATAGACGCTTCAAATTTCGTGCTGCCTAGAGGATAAAGCCAACTCTTGGGATTCTATCCCCTTTCATGCAAAAGACTGCTCCGAATCTTCAAAACAAATCAAAAAATTTAATGCCAACTCTTGGGATTCTATCCAAAAGACGGCTTTAAAACAATTAATGAGACGTCTACGTGGCACGAGACCAGTATGCGGCCAGAGAAGCCTATGCGGCCAGAGAAGCCTATGCAGCCAGAGAAGCCTATGCGGCATGAAGAGATTATGCGGACATATCCATGCTTCTTATTCAAAGTATTTCAATTTTACAAATTGAAAACTTTGAAGGGGATCTTGTAGAACCATGGAAAAGAATAAGAATTTCTATGCGGCCCAGAATCAACAGGAAACTTTATGCGGCTCGAAACCTAGGGAGTTTCATGTGGCTCAAAATCCCTGGAAGCTTCATGCGGCTCAGAAAGCTTCATGCAGCCTTATGTGGCTCAAAATCCCTGGGAACTTCATGCAGCTCAGAAAGCTTCATGCGGCCTTATGCGGTTCAAAATCTGCCTATACAGCTGGCCATAATTGCTCTGACATAAAGACGACAGCTCTGACAAAGATGATGGCTCTGACATAAAGACGAGACGTGACATGCTCCTAAAAAGACGAGAAAATCTTCATGATATCTAGCACAGTTCATAAGTTCCAAAGAAAATTCTCTATGCGGTTCGCCTATGCCACTCTCATGCGGCTCAGTCATGAGACTACTCTCATACGGCTCGGTCATGAGACCACTCTCATGCGGCTCGGTCATGAGACAACTCTCATGTGGCTCAGTCATGAGATAACTCCCATGCGGTTCGGTCATGAGACAACTCTCATGCGACTCAATTATGAGACAACCTTCATGCGGCCCGGGCATGAGACACCCTTCATGCGGCTCAGCTATAGGACAGTCTTTCATGTGGCTCAGCCAGGATGTATCATTCATGCAGCTCGCCACATAGTAGCAGTTAAGACACGTAGCAGAAATTGACCAAGTCTTAAACATTTCAGATTTAGTGCAACAAACAGATCATGATCAATCTTAACCAATCCCCAGCTGCCTACTTCTCAAGACACAGTTACAAGGATGTGGCCCAAAATTAGCCACGTGGCTGTACACCCCCTCTTACTCACGAATTCCTATAAATAGCAAGGTGCTATTCCCTTACATACACACAGAGACACAGAGATACACACAGAGCATTTCTTCACCGGAGTCGAGGTTGCATTCGATCGTCCAAGGAGTAAGACAGAGTTAATAGCACCTTTCCGAGCCTCTACCGTCACTCCCCAGAATCAAAACTAAACAATTGTACTTAGATAGCTTTTCCTAGATTTTGTTCCTATGCTCTCTTTTGTACAAGCAAATTTGTAATTGTGAGTTAAAGTTCAGTCCTTATATAAAATTGTTCTATTCTACAACAATCAATGGCAAACAGGGCCAATAAAATTTTGTCACGTGGGCCTGTGGTCATGCATATGGGTGGTCATAAATTAAGGACAAAATATTATTTCTATAGTAAATGTATTTGCTCAAAAAAAATTCTATAGTAAATGTAACCAACATTTTATTCTTATTTTTATAATATGCCCCCATTTTCTCTTGTTCTTTAGGGCATGTTTGGTAGTTGCTGGTATTTGGAGGGTAGATTTGCTCTTCACTAGGAATTGGAGGGGGAAGTAGAAATCATGTGTTTAGTTCCTAGGATTTAGGAGGACAGAAATTTGGAGGGGAGGAGAAGTGCAGTTCATGTCCCCCTGTCACGACCCGCACCCAATGTAAGGGCACGAATGCATAACAGCGTCCAGCCTACGTCGTAGAAATGACGTAGTACATTGTAGATCTACTATCTAATAATGTACATTAACCTGTCATCTCCGAATGGAGGATATAATAAATACATATAAACTCAATCACAATCTAACAGGAAGAATAAATGGTATGAATAAAGATAAGGATAATGATAAAGATAAACTCAGAGTGCGAAATGTCTAACACAAATCCAGAGAGAGTCACAAAGTAGTCAAATAAGTCTGAAATAACATAACATGTCTAATATAAAAGTTGGAGATAAAGTCCAGTCAAATCCTAGTCTGACTGAGTTACTACTAGAGCCTCCTCAGCTGGCACTAACCCCTGCTGGACTAGGGTCTCCTGGTCTATGCCCACTACGTCATGAGGACCGTAGTAGATGGGACACTCATCCTCGCCATAATCTGTAAAATTTGGTCAACATATCCAGTCAAGATTTGAACGAGCATATTTCCAACAACAGTTCCCAATAAATGACAAGTGTTATGTAAAAGTAAATAGAGAGAATAAACATGAGTAAATAGAATGTACATGAATTGGCAAGGGTAAAGTAGTAAACTAGAGCAAGAATAAAAATATCTGAATATGTCATGTACAAGAATCAAGAAAAACTATCTACGTGAGTGAATATTAGCTTTGACATGTGGCCGGCTTGGAAACTTGCACAAGGTCTACTGGCCTGGTTAATCATACGTGAAGTGTATGATTAACGCTCACAAGGATCTATACAATGCACAAGGTGGGTATTAACCACATGTCTAGACTAATTTTCTCTCCTCCCCCCCGAATGATATAGTGGATCCAACCATAACTCGTTATGACACTGGATTCTAAGAGAAGGAAGCAAGTCTTTTCGAGAATCGATGTCCGTACATTGCACAAGAACTACAAGAAGGCTTGCACAAGGTACACCAAGGTAAACAAGGAATAACAACCCATGACAGGATCCATAAAATACTAATCTGTGTGAACAATGTGTCAAAAATCAAGAATATCTACACTAGATACAAGAAACATAGTAATATCATGAATAAAAAATTATCAGGGAATGTTCTCGCCTGGTTCTGAACTGGAAATCAAATACTGCCACTCAATGAGCCTTGAAGGGTCAACTCGTAAAATAGTCTTCTAATGCTGAAACAGACAATACCAACGTGTTCAGAATGGTCAAATTAGCTAGGACAGCCTACCCATAAATCCAATTCTAGACACAGGGGCAAAACGGTAATTTTATGCCAAATTGATGTCCGCCGTTGGACCCGTTTTGCATCGATACGAATCCAACCGTATGTCCAAAGTTGGATTCCGGTAGGCCGTGCACAATTTTGTCCATTGGATCGGGTCGCAGGCCTACCAAAGTAGCATTCCGGTCGACCTGCTCAGAATCGGACCAAACTTGGCGTACAGGACCAGAAAAATGACCCGATTCTGTAGGTGCAAGTTTCGTCTCGATTCGACGAACGTGCACAAAGTAATTGGTAAATTTGCAAATGGGTCAAAACGGGGTATCTCGACGGATACGCACTGATTTTGTCGTGCACACGCAACGAAATCAAGTTCCGTCAAATCCCACACGTCCGCAACATCCATACGCGCCTTTCGATGCTTACGGGTTGGGACCACGTCGCCCGGTTTGATGAGACGTACGCCGTATCGGAAAAAATTTCCAAAATTCAGGTTTTTTGGGACGTTATTTTTCCTGATTTTGGAAATCAGTTTCGAGACGTACTGTCCACAAAAATAGGAACTAAAAGAAGGTTCACAGAGCCCTATAGGTTGTCTACAAGTTCCTTCAAACAGATTTTTGAATCGGTCAAAGGATCGGCGAGAAATCGCCTCCAAAAATAGCGACCGGGTTCCAATTTCTGTCCAGTTTTATGTAGTTTTTCGGAAACTTTGCATCAAATTTTCGAACAGCAGGGTTTGGTATTAGAAAATCTATTAATGGGACTCCTAAAGGGTCATATCGACTATCCGTAGAAATTTAGGATCTCGATTTGATCGAGCGTGCACAAAGATACGAGATGGGGAAGTCAGGTACCTGAAACGTCGATTCTGTGCGGCCTGAACGCGGGTATGCGCACGCGGCGCTTCGGGCAGTGCTCCGACGTGCCCCGTGGTCGTCGGTGTCAGGGAGAAGTTCTGGGGTTGGGGTTGGCTGTGATTATTTTGGAATAAACTCTCTCTCTCTCTCTCTCCTCACTAAATCACAAAAAGATCGATTGGTTTGAAACCGTTTGAAAGGAGAAGAGGAGTTGGGGGTTTTGTGTACGTGGGTGTGGGCTTGGGTGTTGCTGCTGGTAGCTAGGCTAGTGTGTGTGGGTTGCTAACTAAGTGTTAGCAAAATGTGTATACATACATATCTATACTAATGTATATATATATATATTATATATATATATATATA
>JANAVB010028397.1:8646333-8648833 GCA_029216955.1 Iris pallida
AATGTCACAGCTCCTGATTTAACATCTCCTTGAATCTTCCCTTTTAATACATAGCAAGACCGGATTGTATGACCCAGCATTCTATGATATGGACGTATTTTGGATGATCTGTCTTATTGGCTTCATCAGGCTTTTAATTTCTGGCAATTGAATCTTATTACCTTTGAGCACGCATTCAAAGATACCCTGAACATCATCATCGTCGAAAGAATATTCTTCCTTCGCGAGGAGGTCTCTGTTGTTGATTTGTTGGAGCTGGAGTAGCTTGGGTAGTCTTTACCTCTTGACTACTGCTTTGGAGATTGACTTCAAGAGCTTCTTTCCCTTTGCGATTGTTGGATCGAGTACTATTGCTAGCACTCTGATTTGATTCCTGGGAGCCATTTGTACCCCAGACCCTTGAAGGTCTCAGCATTGACTTCAGCAGCCTTGGCACTGACAATAAAAGAAGGCCAATTTGGAAGTGGATCCTATCCACATGCTGATAATTGGTAAGAGATTCGACTTGCAAGTGTCGATGGTAACAGCATCGGGAGTTCCGAGAGGCATTTTGAGGGCTTCTCTTCTGAATCTTTCAATGAAGTCCTCGGTGGTTTCATTATTTTTCTGTTTAATTCTTATAGGGCTGACATGGTCATGTCGTTACCCTTCATAGAATCGTTCAAGAAATATTTGCTTGAAACCGGCAAATGAGGTAATGCACCCATCAGGGAGACTTCTATCCATTCATAAGCCGTTCCTTTGAGATATCCAATGAACACCGAGTAAGGAGGGCGTCACTTGGTTGCAGTTGATCATCATTACTTCAAAATGATTAATGAACTGACTTGGGGAGGTTGTCCCATCATAGAAAGAGATGGTCGGAGGTTTGTATTTTGGTGGATACGATACCTGCTTCCATTCTATCGGGTAAGGTTGCTTGATACATAACCTTTGCAAACCATCCTTTTGTTTGAATGCCTCGAATTAGTTCGGAGATTCTTTAACTCTTCAGAAACAATTCCAGAAGATTGGGGAGTTGTAACTTGTTGAGTGTAATTAGGAGGAGGGACTGCAGCATATGTACCACCCCCAGCTCCAGACTGACTTGGAGTGGGTTGTACAGGAACATTAGATTGTACCCCCGGAATAGTAGAGGGTTCCGGGTTTGGAACAACAGGAGTATTTAATATAACTGGAGGAGCTGTCTGTTGGACTTGCTGAGTTTGATGCTGAGCTTGCATAAGAGTGTGCATAGCATTCAATGTATCTGCCATAGCTCGCAACTGTTGTTCTAAGGAAGAAATCCTTTGTTCGTGAGCTTCGGTGCTAGTTGAAGGTTCATGATCGCCCTCTGCCATGTAAGTGGTAATCATTCGAGGAATAGATGACGAAACAGTCTGTTCTGAATCATCACTGTGTGAATCAGTATCTTTTTCGGGGCTTTTTACGGGAGTCAACTGGAAAATTGGATTCTCCAAGGAAGTCTTCTGTGATTTTTGGATTACCACTTGGATGAGAAGAAGAGGCTCTGGTCCTGGATCGGGTGCCGAGATAAACACCATCTTCAGAGTCTGATATAGCATCAGACCGTATGCTACCCCCAATATTTCTGGAGGTCATGTTGACAGAAGCATAAAGAGGTTCATCTTTATCCAACATTGGTTCATATTGAATCCGTTCGAAAACAGATTGTCTTTTTGGTGAACAACAACATTGAATTACAACTCGAGGTTGGAAGTTGTAACCATGCTTTTCATGACAAATATGAGCAATATCATAACCTGACGGAGTGTCAATTCTCCGTTTATTTTGCAAATACTCCCGGAGATCTGTAGGAACAGATTGGGAAGTACTTGAAGATAGTTTATGTGTAGAAACTTGTCTTTTGTTCTTCTGTCTTCTTGGTTCCTGAGTGTATAAAGACTGATTAATTTGAGCCACATAGTTCCTGGCATATTCTGCATCAGGGTCTAATATACTTGTTTTAGTGGAACCGAGACGATTCTGATTAAGCTTGCTACGAAGATCCGTAGGAGATCTGACTTTGATATCCGTCTTGGATACTTGTAATTTGCCTTTCTCAAATCGAGAAATTTGGAGAGAAGGAAGATGGGTATTATTCCGACTGGGAGTCGGTAATAATCCATCTTTGGAGGAATTAGCCAAAAGGCGTTTTCTATTGTTTGATCTAGTACGAGTACTAGTCAAATTAACTCCAGAGGTAAAGACCTTAGGAGTAGAGGAGTTGACTAAAGAGTCTTTCTCCTTGGTTGGCACAAGATGTGCAAGTTGAGGGGGAATCATTTGTATGTTCTGTGGAAGAGAACCCCCAGCCTGATTTTGAGAAACAGTCAAAGGACTGTATCTGTTAGCATACGCTGACTTCAGTTTGGACTTCTGGTCATACGCTGCCTTTTTATTAGCATACGCTGGCTTTGGCTTAGCGTACGCTGCCTGATGTTGGCTTTTGTACGCTGCCTTTGCCGTACGCTGCCCTTTGAATACCATACGCTCAGAG
>JANAVB010028397.1:8653833-8658833 GCA_029216955.1 Iris pallida
GAACGATGTGCCTCCTGAAGAACCTTCTCCCGAAGCTCTTCGCTCGGCATGCACAATCTGGCACCATGCCCCAGCGACCCATCCTCGACGATAAAGAAATCATCCAATAATCCTGCCTGTACCTGCTCCCTGATGATCCTCAGAGCTTTATCCTCAAACTGTGCTGCTTTGATCATGTCCATCAGCTCAGACTGGATATGTAAGCCCCATATCTGCTCTTCGATCCCAGGTACTATAACCTCAATGCCCAAACTCTCTAAATCTGCCAAAAGGTGACGGTCCATCGTCAAACACATGGCTACCGGATACCTGCTCAAAGCATCGGCAACCACGTTGGCCTTCCCTGGATGGTACTGTAAGGATATATCAAAATCCTTCATCATCTCTAACCATCGCCTCTATCTCATATTCAGCTCCTTCTGTGTAAACACGTACTTCAAGCTCTTATGGTCAGCGAAGATCTCCACACGCTCTCCGTACAGATAGTGTCTCCACAGCTTCAAGGCAAAAATGATTGCTGCCAACTCTAAGTCATGAGTCGGGTAGTTATTCTCATGCAGGCGCAACTGCCTGGAGGCATAGGCAATCACCTTTCTATGCTGCTGAAGAACGCATCCCAAACCTTTTTCCGAAGTATCACTGTAGATCGTGAATCCTCCGGACCCAGATGGCAACGTCAGAATAGGAGCCGATGTCAATCTCTTCTTCAACTCCTCAAAGGTGGCCTGGCACTCCTCAGACCAAACAAACTCCACGTCCTTCCTGGAGAGTCGGGTCATTGGCTCGACAATCCTGGAAAAATCCTGTACGAACTTCCTGTAATAGCCTGCCAGACCTAGAAAACTCCGAACCTCTGCAGCTGAGCTCGGTGTAGACCAGGACTCTACGGCTACGATCTTCTTCGGATCCACTGAAATCCCATCCCCAGATACGATGTGGCCTAGAAACTCCACTCGGTCCAAAAAGAATTCTCACTTCGACAGCTTCCCATACAGCTGCTCCCTTCTGAGAGTCTCCAATACAATCTTCAGATGCTCCTCGTGCTCTTCTGGCATCTTCGAATAAATAAGAATGTCATCGATGAAGACCACTACGAACTTGTTAAGGTATTGATGGAATACCTTGTTCATCAAGTTCATGAACACCGCCGAGACATTAGTCAACCCAAACGACATGACAGTAAACTTATACTGGCCATAACGAGTCCGAAAAACAGTCTTCGGAATGTCTTCCTTCTTCACCTTTAGCTGATGATATCCAGACCTCAAGTCTATCTTTGAAAATACCTTTGCGCCGCTCAACTGATCAAATAAGTCATCGATCCTCGGCAGCGGATATTTTTTCTTGATAGTAAGGTTGTTCAGCACCCTGTAACCGATGCACATACACACCGATCCATCCTTCTTCGGTACAAACAATACCGGAGCACCCCAAGGCAAAAAACTGCACCTAATGAATCCCTTGTCCTGCAACTCATCCACTTGCTTCTTCAGCTCCTTCAACTCGCATTGGTTCACTCTATAAACATGCTGTGAGATAGGCTCTGTGCCCGACACCAAGTCTATAGAGAACTCAAAATCCTTGTCCGGCGGCATCCTCGACAACTCGTCTGGAAAGATATCCATAAACTCCGCAATCAAGGGATGAGGCAGCTCCTTGTCTTCCACCATAGCACCACAAATAGCACTATCAGTCTGCCTCGCTACTTTTCTAGCAATCTTAAATACTGGCTCCCCTGGAGGACTGAACACAACTCTACCTCCTCTACAATCTATGCTAGCAAAGTGCCTACTCAAACAATCCATCCCGAGTACAATATCGTAGCTCAGAAGTGGCATTACGAGCAAACACGCACTCAATTCCCGGCCTCCCAATGAAATACTCTGCCCCTTGTAAATATCACCGACCAGGATAATACCTCCCCCAGTCATGATCTTGTAATTCCTACCCAAAGGATCAGCAGGTATATGATGCTTGTGAGCAAAAAATACTGATATAAAGCTATAGGATGCACCACTATCGAATAAAGCTAAAGCTGGAAAGGAATCGAGAAGAACAGAACTTGCAATTACATCGCCGATGGGCTCGGCCTCCTCAACAGCCAGAGCAAATGCTCTGCCCTGAGCACCCCTCTGCTGCTGGTGCTGAGCAAATCGCTATGGCTGAGTCAAAAGTGGTAGACCCCTCGACTGTGCTGCAGGTGGTTTCGCTGGTGCTTTCGGAGCTACACCTGCTCCCTGGACTGCCCTATGAGGGTTCGCAGGACACTCCCTCAACTGATGGCCTACAGCACCACAATAGAGACATACCTCCAGCCTCTTCCTGTAAACCTTCCAAATGTGTCCAGGCTTCTTGCAGAAGTGGCACTGAGGGACGTGATGCACCTGCCTCTGCTGCTACTGTGACGCCTGCTGAACGGACGCCTTAGCTGGAGTCTGAAGCTGTTGTGGTGTCTGGAAAGAACGATGCTGGAGCTGAGGACCACTTAGCAGCCCCCGCTAGTAGACCCCGAAAAGAAGTCACGATCCCTCTTGGGCTTCAGGCCCAACTCTCGCTCCACCTTGCGTGCCTCCGCAAGGATCTTAGCATACGTCGAGGTAAAAGAGGGAATAAGTATCTTTACATCCCAAGACAGCCCCTCTCTGAAGCGGCTCACCCTGATCTCCGGGTCCTGCACCATGTACTCTGTATATCGGCTCAGCCTGCCGAACTCTGCAGCGTACTCCTCAACAGACATGCCTCCCTGCTGGAGATTCTGAAACAGCCTCGCCAGATCAATCTTGTCTATGGGGGAGAAGAAATTCTTCTGAAACAAGTCCTTGAACTCTGCCTAGGTGTGGCCCTCTCCAGCTAGAGCCGGCTCGTTCCTGAACCAAGTACGGGCGATGTCTAACAGCTGTAGTCCAGCCGCCTCGTTACACTAGCGCGGTTCTTTATTAGTGAGCCTAATTTTAATTTCGAGGACGAAATTATTTTTAAGGTGGGTAGGTTTGTAACTCCTCTTCCCGAAATTTTATGATATATTTTTTTATTTGATTAGTTTACATTTAATTTTTCTATGATCATAGGAGTTGTGACTAAGCCCACAGGTGATTTATAACCATCTTGTGGTCATATGATCTCTAGATAGGGTTTATAAGCAAGCTATAGCTATATTATAATTTTCTATGATTTTTAGATATTTTTAGATATTTATTTATTAAAGATAGGGTTTATAAGCAAGCCCACACGTGGTTACGTCCAGCCTACGTCGCAGTATCGACGGTTAGAACGCTGTATATAAGGTCTGTAAATACTACGACTAACAGTATAAAGGTACCTGTACAGTATATACACTCCGAGTGGAGGTGACATAGCAGTACAGTCTCAATTATAGAATAAAACTAAGGTAGATAGCACAGAAGGAAACATATGATAGATAAAAAGGGAATAAGTCCAAGATCCAATACAAGCCCAGATATATATACAACATCACAGGGTCTCAAAATATAACATAGGAGCTACAGTCTGATAATGCTAGCTGGATCGCAGTCCAGTCAAACCTAGCTAGCCTACACTACTCTGGGAGTACAAAGTCTAGTGGCTCTACTATAAGGCCACGGTCCTGGACTACTCCATCTAGCTCGAGCCCATAATAGGTCGAGCAGACTGCCTCAGAGTCATCTGTAATATATCATAACGGTATCCTGTCAGGAAAATAAGCAAGTACAAGCACTAACAGCAGTTCCATGTGAATTGACAAATTCTATAAGAGACAGTATAATGAACTACAAGACAAAGATATATGAAGACTTGAGAACCATTCGGACGCTGAGCTACAACCCTTAAACCAAACAAGGACCGAGGTTGTAACCCTTCTTCCAAGCAGAACTTAGTCTCCAATCAAGGTACAATATAAAGGCATGTAGAACATGTGAGTAACTGAATATCATAGCATAGTGAGAAAGTACTGAATATAGAACAGAACAGGATATATGATAAGATAAGTAAATATAAAATGTGCCTTGAAATATTAGAGCGTTATGTGATCGACAAGGGAATCATGGTAGGGTTATCCACTTGGCCCGACAATCTGCGGTGACCTCAACGGAAAGTTATGCCGGCCAACCTGGATAACATGGACATGGAGGTATCTGATATACCCTACGTGAGGTGAGAATGGAGCAAGCAAAATAGTAACATGGGGCTTTGATCACATAACCCCTAATAATTCCCTATCCCTGAGTAGTATAATGGACCTGGACATGACACGTCATGACACGGAATTCCCTAAGAGGATAGCTACTACCTCTCAGGAATCGGTGTCTATACAAATACAAGGAACAAGACAGAAAATGTATATATATACCAAAAAAATCCAGGAACAACATCTCATGTCATGATCCAACGTATACTAGTCCGTGAACTATCGTGACTGGAATCGAGTAAGACACTACAACTGAATCGGATATAGCAAATATCAAGACAATAAAAACTATTAGTGAATGTACTCGCCTGCTGTCCTGAGCTGTAGGGTATATCAATGCTCAGAGTGATATTCAGATACCTAAAGATGAGATATTGCATATAATTTAGGTTTAACAAAGTTAAGAATGATTTATAAAGAATGATATGAAATCTAGGTCAAACTAGGTCTTACTGAGTCACACTAAGTCCTGTCAAGCCAATCTAGGTCAAATTAAGTCATATCAAGTCAATCTAAGTCAGACTAAGTCGACTCTAGGTCATACCAGTCATCGTAAGTCAAAACAAGTCAAAGCAAATCAAACGGGGTCAAGAGTTGGCCTACAGTTGACTTTTAGTCAACTGGTCAACCCTGGTCAACTCTGGTCAACTCTAGGTCAACCCTAGGTCAAACTGGTCAAATGTTGACCAATAGTTGACTTTTGGTCAACTGGTCAACTCTGGTTTGAATTTGGTCAAATTTAGACAAATAGTTGACTCATGGTTGACTTTTGGGTAAAAAGTCAACTCTGGGTCAACCGAGCCAAAATCGGTCC